>PVHT021183553.1:426600-442797 GCA_004024745.2 Catagonus wagneri
CACCACCACCACCACCACCACCACCATCACCACCAACAACAACAACAACAACACCATCACCACGACAATCAATCATAAACATCCCACCGCCATCACCACCACAGCATCAGTCCTGCACTTGAAGCCCCGCCACCTGCCAAGTGGTCCTCCTAACGCAGAGAACACACCTCCGTCTAAGCCCAACTTACTTATGGGTAACTTTGCTAAGAGAAAATTCTTTGCCTTTTTGTCTGTTTCACTTGCAGTTTTCCTCTTTCATGTGACATTTCTTCAGATATTTTAAGACAGTCATTGTATACCCCCAAGTAATTTCCTTTTTTTTTTCTTTTTTTAGCTTTTTTTGTCTTTTTAGGGCCACATCCACGGCATATGGAAGTTCCCAGGCTAGGGGCCTAATCAGAGCTGTTGATGCCGGCCTACGATACAGCCACAGCGACACCAGATCCGAGCTGTGTCTGCGACCTACACCACAGCTCACAGCAACACCGGATGGTTGACCCACTGAGCAAGGCCAGGGATCGAACCCGCAACCTCATGGCTCCTAGTCGGATTTGTTTCCACTGTGCCACGACGGGAACTCCTCCATTTTATTTTTAAATAACATTTTAATTACGAAATTAATCCATGTTCATAGTAAAAAGTTTAGAAAGAAGAAATAAGCCCCCGAAAGAAAAACATTTGCTTGTAAATCCCACCACTTGGAGATAATTACTTACTTGTATTTTTTCCATGTTATATATAATAAATATATGCGTACACATCAGTCATACTGTAAGATTTATCCTGTGACCTGCCTTTTTCATGTCACAGACCAGTAACACGCTCACTAAACGCCCTTCTGAAAATTACCCTTCTCCGAGAGCATGGGCGAGCAGGGGCTGTGGGGCAGGTGGCACCTGGTGCCTGTATCACCTCCGGGGACCAGGGTTGCTGGTGACCGGGCCCCCAGAGGGCAGGGCTGCAGGTGGGCGGGGGTGAGTCTGACCTGGGCAGAGCCCCCCCACGACCCCTCTCCAGGGGCCCGAGGCTTTCACTAGGCGCCCAGCTAGGCCTCTTGCGATGGGAGAAGGAAAGACCCATGCCGATTAAGAAGACAAAGCTGGGCGAGCGAAGGCACGCTCTGGAGTGGGAATGCGAGTGGGGATGGGGCTGGGGAGCCGGCTCCCGGTCCAGCCTCGCCACTAGTCACCGGGGACTTGTTCGCCCAGGGGGCCCTGCCTTCTGGCCTTTAACATCTGCTGGAGCAGGCACCACAGGCCAGAAGGTGGGTGTGTGGGTACGTGCACGCCCCTGGGGAGAGGCCCTGTCGTCAGCAGATCACCCCCGGGGCCCAGCCCCCAAAGTGAACAAGAGCCTCTGGATTCAACGCCCCGCACTGTGGCTGGCGCAGCCTTCCTGGGCGGGGCGGGGTCCCTGGGGTCCCCAGGGAGCGGATGCAGCCCCAGAGCCAGCGGGCACCCCTGGAGGATGGTGAGAACGCCCCGACTTCTCCTTTGCTCCCTCTGGGTAGGGAAGGCCGCAGGATCCCCATCCAAACACCGCGGACTGAGGAGTGGCCATCGGGGCCTCGGTGGAGTGAAGGGCAAAGCACCGGCGGGGCCGGAACAGCCGTGAGGGGCCAGAGCCCCAGCGGGCCGTTTCATGGAGGAACCTCGGGAGAAATAAGCAGCGAGACGGCCCAGCTCGGCTTCGACCCCCAGAGAGGGTGGGGAAGGAGCCCCAATCTGTCCCACCCACGGCGAGGCCGGAAACCTACGGGTGGCGCGTGTGCGAGCACATGTCCGTCTAAGTAAACACGACGACGTGTGTGTGAGATGTGCTTAAACATCAAGCGCTCGGACCCTCCGTTTGCCTTAGGAGGCGGCGGCCCACGGGGTGACAACCGGAGGCAGCTGATTAAAGCAAGTGTCTGTCCCCCACTGGGGACGCGGTGCCCCCTGCAGCCTGTGGCAGCTTCCGCAGGTTCAGCGCTTTCTCAGAAGGAGCCAGTTGTCAGGTGTGAGCCACGAACGACACCAGACGGGCCACCAAGGGCTCCCGCGTCTACGAGGGTGTTGATGCCACAGGAAGCACCGACGCCTGCAGGGCTCTGAGGGACAGTCTGCTGATTCCTGTGGGTCCTTCCCGCACCTCTGACAAGATGGGACTTCTTTTTTCCCAGGAGTCTCCAGGGCTGGGTGGCATTTCCGCCAAGGGGAGCTCTGACACGAGACCATGAGCATTATCTGGGCCACAGACGCGGCCGCCCACGAACGGACCGAGGCGGCTCCCCGTCCGTGGGCTCCGAAAAATCCCACGAATGGCTCGGGGTTTTGCTCCGTCCTGATGGCACAGGGAAAACAACGGCCTCCTAATGCACGCGCACCAGAACACCGCGCGTTCGTATATAAATCACGCCCCAAAACAGCAAAAACACAGAGAAAGTGATCAGGTTCTGAAATCCGGACAAGCCCCAACCTCACGACGGATTATGCCCTAGAGGAAACAGCTGAGGACGTGTGAAAAGACCCCAGGGCGGGGGCCAGCGGGGGCCCAGCACCCAGGATGCGGGCTTTCGCGCTGGGTGGTGCCGGGTTTCCTCCGTTTACTCTCTGTGGAGGGGAGCGTCACACAGGTTTTCCCTTGGCCCCAAGTCAACGAGAGCAAAAGCCCTCATTCTGTACGCACAAGGCTCTCGGGCAGCACAGGGGTCAGAAACACAAGGCATTTTACTGGAGTCAAAGGAATATGTGACCCCAGGCGCTGGAGGACACCGGACACGCAGGAGGCGGATAGCGGAGGTCCTTTTCTCTTTTTTTTCCCAGCTTATTCTTACTTTAAAATTGCCTTGTTTCTATGACTTGTGGTTGCCAAGAGGTGGGGAGGGATGGGTTGGGGGTTTGGGATTGGGAGATGCAAACCATTATTAGGGAATCAATGCACTGCAAGGACAGAGCGCAGGGAGCTGTATTCAGTGTCCTGTAATAAAGCACAGGAAAAGAATACAAAAAAGAGCGTGTGTGTGTGTGTGTGTGTACACCTGAATCACTTTGCTGAACAGCAGAAACTAACACCTTATAAATCAACTACACTTCAATAAAATAAAATTTTAATTGTTCTTTTTTAATAATGTTGTAGTCTACAGATATAATTTCTTTTTGTCTTGCCTTTTTAGGGCTGCATCCGCGGCGTGTGGAGGTTCCCACCCCAGGGGTCCCGCTGGAGCTGCAGCTGCCGGCCTGCGCCACAGCCACGACAATGCGGGATCCCAGCCAGTGTCTCAAGGAGGGAGCCGGGGGGTCGAACCTACGTCCTCATGGATGCTAGTCAGATTCATTTCTGTGGAGCCACGATGGGAACTCCCTGTAATATCTTCTAGTTCTCTCTGAGGATACTAATATGATTTTTTATTCTAACTTTAATTTTAAATTTAATTTAGCAAATACAATTTAAATTCTAATTTTTAACGAAAATGCTTTGTTCTTTCACATATTTCTTTTCTACTGAAGTGGAACTGACATGTAGCACTGTATTGGTTTCAGGCGCACAACAGGATGATTCGATATTTACATAACTTTGTGAAATGATCAGCATGACAAGTCTGTCCCCATAAGTAGTTATAAAAAGTTTTTTCTGGTTGTAATAGGATTTAAACCTATTTTCATGCTCCCTGAGATGGGTCTGCTTTCCACAGAGTCAACAGTTCTGTGCGTCTTCTGCACACTTGTCCTCCCTGCCAGCATCTCGCTGGAGGTCAGTCCGTCCCTGGCTGTGGCCGAGACGCAGGGACAGAGGGTCGTGATGGAGAAAGACAGCTGCCCTGCCACCACCGGCCACCGAGCAGTCCCGGAGGGCGCCCGCATCCCCCACGCAGACCCCCTTTGTTCCTTTGGGGTCTGACCTGACCCGAGCCTCCTCAAGCTGAGCTGTCCCTCCATGCGTCCCAGCTCCCGGGCCCAGGGCCCCTCCCGGAAGACCAGAGGTGGGGTTCCTGTGTCAGGCGCTACAGCAGGGACCTCTGATCTCCAGATTCACCCGTGACTGAGGTCTCCACGTCACCAGCCCTGAGGCAACGCGACCCCCACCCGCGCACGGGCCACGTGGGATGTGAGAGCCCCAAGCCACTCCGCCCAGCTTCAGAGGGACAAGGCCGAGCGGGGTCTTGCATGACCTTTCTTGGGATCCCGAGCTGTGGCCAAGGGCCCAGGCGCTGGATGGGGCCGACATGGCTGCAGGAGGCGCAGGCGGGCTGTGGGCAGGTCCTTCTGCCCCTGGACATCCCACCCGCGGTCACGGCCAAGGCTTTGGAAACCAAGACCATCCCCGGGTAAAGCTCTACCTTCCTGCAAACCACGCAGGCACCCAGGAAAATGAATCCCCACTCCCTGCACGTGCATGCATGAGCACACACACACGCGCACACACACACACCACGAACACGCATGCGCATGTGCTCGCCCATGCGTAGACACACTCATGTGTGCACATTCACAGACACAGACACACACACGCACATGCACGCACACACCACCACCACCAGCGCAGTCGCCATGTGGCCTCCACGTGGCATCATCCAGAACTCCCCTCTTGGGTTGTGCTGGTGGCCTAGGGCAGTCTTCACAAACCACCAAAGCGGGCAGCTTCAAAGGGCGGAAATTCATTCTGTCACAGCCCTGCAGGGGGGAACCCGCTGGCTCCGAGACTCAAGGGGAGGCCCCTCCTGGTCACGCCCAGCCTCTGGCGGTCGCTGGCGTCCCTTAGCGGCGGCTGCGTCTCTCCAGCCTCGTATCACCCTCTCCTCTGTGAGTCTGCCTCCTCCAAGGAGCTGTCACTGACCTAGGGCCAGTGACCTAGGGCCGCGCTGACATCCAGGAGGGCTCATCGGAAGCTCCCTAACTGAATTACACTCGGAAGAGATCTTTCCCAGAGTCATGTTCTCACGGCCCACGTGAGGACGGCCAGTGCTGGGCCCCCTGTGCACAGCACAGCAACGCATCCCAGCGAGGGGCCAGACCGGGGGACAGGGTGAAGTCCTACAGCCCACAGCCCACTCAGGATTACCCGAAGCAGCTGCCCATCCACTGCCCAGCAGAGGTGGGCACACTGGACGTAGGGTGTCCACCAGCCTGGACAAGGAGATTTTCTCCAAGGTGACCTCACTGCAGGCGACCTCAGGGCCAGCCAAGTGTCCCCAAGCCCAGAAGTGCCAGGGACCGTGGCCCGCCCTGCTCCGGGCAGCCATCAGCACTGCCCCTCGGGGCGTGGGGAGGGCGGCCTCTGCCCACCAAGCCACCCAGCTCCAGATGGAGAACGCCTGCCCGACCCCCAGGGGTCCCTCTGCAGATTCACGAGAGCCTGGAATCGGCCACAACCCCCTTGACCGACGGTGACTCCCTGCACAGGGTCTCCTGCTTCTGAAACAACAGCCCCCTTGGGCCACCCTCACTCCTGTCCCGGGATCCAGGGTCCTGTTCGCTTTCGAGGGGGGGGGGTGGAGCTGACGTGAGCGTCACCGAAGTTCCCGGCTCCCTGCCAGGGCCCTCTGGGCAGGACAACGAGGGCCTCGTCCCCTCCCCCCGGGGGGGGGCGGGCAGGGGGGCTCACTCTCCAGTGGCTCCTGAAGGTCGCGGGCGACCTTCTCTGACCCCGGCCCGGAGCTGGCCCCATGCTGCCCGGGGAGCCCGAGTTCGGTTCCCGCAGAGCCAAGGCTGTTCTGGGGCCTCCTTCAAGCCGAGTGAGACCCTGCGGCTCGGGCGGCCAAGCGTCCCGGGAACGCGGAGTCACATTTCATCCCGCCGGCCGTACCTGGGCTCTACCAACACCGCCCTCCGAGCACACCAGCCCTCGCATTCAACAAGCCCTGGAGAAAATTTCTTAATAAACTATGAGTGTTAATGCCCAGTGCAATAAATAAGACGCACTTAGATTTTACACGGGGGAAGAAACGGGAACTTTAGGATCGTAAAAACGTAGCTTTTCCACAAAACCATCAGTATGAGACATAAATAGCGAACAAAAGTGCACCCTGGTTCGCCGAGATGGCTTGGTTTGTTTGCATAAGTGCAAGCAACATAAAAACAGCTGCTCACCTTTTAAAATCAGTCTTCTCTGTTGTGTGCGTGGGAACTACAGTTGGAGAGTTTTTTTTTTTTAATACCCTGCCCGTGCAGTGATAACCAAACAATGAGAAGATACAAAGCTTTTTGTTGTTAAGAATATAGAGTTCCCACTGGGAAAAAAAAAAAAGGACGAAAACACAAAAGGGAGGCAGCCGAGTGGGGGTGGCGAGTGGGGGTGGTCTGTGGGGTCCTCGGACCGGAGCCCCCACACGGAGCGACCGTGGACACAGCCCTCTGCTCTCCCGCCACCGTGCAGGCACCCTCTCTGATGGTCAGGTGGGTGCTGGCACCTCACCCCCTCCCAGGAAGCGACGCGCCACGGGAACACGCACAGCAGGAATTAAAGCTAAAGGGTTCCCCGGCCCTGACCAGAGGGGCCGCACCGAGACCCGGAGCAGCGGAGGCCGAGCGCCCAGCTCTGCGCACCCGGCCGCTGCGGAAGCTGCGCCGTACCCTGAGCCCCTCTTTTCTTATCTAGAAGCTGAGCGCTGCGGCCCCCCGTCCGGGTGGCTGGTGAAGTGGAGGCAGCAGGAGCGAGGGCCCAGAGCCCGGGACACAGCCCGGCTCCCGGCGGCGGGCCACGGGCTGGGGCAGCACCAAGCCCCGCGGCTGCGGTTCGGCGGACCCGCGGCTCACGGGACGCACGCATCGGAAGAGGCCCGATGAGACCGGGGCGCGCCTGCCAGAGACGACACGTGGGCCCCCTGCGGGCGCCCAGCACGGGCAGCGGGAGAGCCTTTTTCTGATGGCGCAAATCCACGAGGACAGAGAGGCTGGTGACAACGGCAACGGCGGACGGACAAGCGGGACCAGCGCAGCAGATCCGGGAACCCAGCCCTCGGCCGGGAGTAGTGCAGGGAAGAGAGCGAGTCCACCCCCACGCGGCCGCCCGAAGGTCAGCGGCAGGTGCTCGCACAGGGGTCGGGGGTGGAATGGCAGAAGTGGCCGCAGGTCTGTGGAAGCAGCACGCAGCCCACACGCCCTCCTCCGCTCCTCTGCCCAGCCGACCAGAGGCTTTATGCCCCGGAGGGAGTGGACCCGGGTCTCCGGCTGAGGACGGTGAGGGAGGAGGGTGCCTGAACCGGAGCTCTCGCTGCAGAGACCCGCAGCCTCTCCCCCGCACTGGGGCCAGACTGACGCCTCCAGCTTGAAGCCTGGACATCTCGGCCTGAAATGAAAGACCTGGAGGCGCAGCGTGGGGTCCCCAGCACCATGCTGGCACCACCCCCTGCCCGCAAGGACGGAAAAGCACCTCTACCCAGGTTGCCAGGTAAAACACAGCAAGCCCGGGCATACCTGAATTTCAGATAAACAACAAATAATTGTTTGACGTAAGTATCTTCCATACAACACTGGGGACATACTTATGCTAAAATATTATCTTGTGTTTATCTGAAATCCAATTTAACGGGGCTTCCTTACTTTTATTTGTTAAATCGGGAAACTTCACCTGCTCTCCTAGACACACACACACACGGCTTATAAATGATTTTTTCGTATCTCCATCTTAGATTTAAGTCAAAGGTCAACAAACTTTGGAGGGAGTTCTCTGAAGAAATGGGAAGAGAGGATGCATCTTGGAAGGAAGAGAAGGCTGGAAGCCACGCCGAGGAGAGCGGAGCTTTTCGCATGACGAGGGCTCGACAGACGGGCAGTGCCAGCGGGACAGGAGACCTTCCTAGAGACGCATCGTGCGACACTGCAGAGCACCGGGGACAAAGGGACAGGCCAAGAGGTTTCCAGAGAGAAACCAGTCTTGGGGGCAGGAAGAAGGAGTGCAGTGCCGTCAAAATGCTGAGGAAAATTATTTCCAGCCTAGAGTTCTCAGCCCAAGCTATCAAACTCTGCAAAATAAAGGCATTTTCAGAAAGGCCGGATCGTCCCAGTTGGCAGGTACACACTGCAGACCGGGACGGGATGTAAGCGAAGGGCTCAAAGACACCTGGAAGATTTGAAAACTCGAGAAGTAACCACAGAAACGTGTCGTTCGGTGACACCCGGGTGGACACCTACAGAACTGCCTGGAAGAGTGAACAGCTCCTCTCCATTCAGAGAGGAGCTGTAAGCGGGCCTGTGAAAGGGCTGTGTTGATGCTAGATTCTCTGCGTGTGTAACTGATAGAAACAACAAACTCAGCACCTTTAAAGAGATAAAGGAGGGCATGGGTTTTTCGGCTGCACCCCAGCATGTGGCAGTTCCCGGGCCCAGGGTCAAACCTACGCCTAGCAGCAACCCAAGCCGCTGCCGTGACAACAGCAGACCCTTAACCCAATAAGCCACCAGGGAACTCCAGAATTAAAGTTGTTTAATCTGGGAAAGGATCAAGCTAAAGCCAGAGCAGAGACTGAAAAATGTCAGCCCAAGTCCGGGAGGCGGGGGTGGGCTGTGTGGGCAGAGCCTCAGCCCAGGTCCTCCCGCCACGCGCACGCGCCAGGGCCGCGCGGACCCTGAATTCACATCAGGTCTAGGTCAAGATGGTCCGTGTGCTGAGCACAGGCGGCCTCCAGCCGCGGCCCTGCCTCCCCCACCCTTTTAACTAAGCTGCCCCCCCTCCGGTTCTAGGACCCCCTGAATTAGTTCCCTTCTGCCGCTGTAACAAATCACTGCAAATTCAGTAGTTTTACGACAACACACACTGATTCTCTTACAGTCTGGGGCTCAGACACGCAGCATCGGCCTCACGGGGCTAAGTCGGCAGGTCAGCAGGTCAGCAGGTCAGCAGGTGCGCTCCCGCGGCAGCTGCAGGAGAACCGGCCCTCGCCTGGGCCCGCTGCCAGGGGCCGCTGCCTGCAGGCGGCGCAGGGGCCTCCACCCACCCCAAGGCCCTTGACTTTGCCACGTGGGCAAAGCCCTTTCGCCACCTGAGGTCACACTCCCGGGCCTCAGGGGCTACAGGCGAGGCTGCGGGCATCGTTGGGGCCATTATTCAGCCCACCGCAGACTGGTAGTCGTGGATCTGGCCATCTAAGCAAGAAGACAGAGCGGCCAGAGGACGAGGTCGCGAGCAGGGAAGAGCAGGCACTTTCTAGAAGCTGGAAAGGCAGACACATGTGCCTTCCCCTCAGAGCCCCAAGAACGGTTCATTTTGGACCTCAGGCTCCGGCACTGCAAAGAGAACAGATGTGGGTTGGTTTTTTTTTTAATTGTTTTTGGGGTTTGTTTTTTGCTTTTTTTTAGGGCCACGCCTGCAGCTTATGAAGGTTCCCAGGCTAGGGGTCTAATGGGAGCTACACCTGCCGGCCTACACCACAGCCACAGCAACGCCAGATCTCAGCCACGTCTGCGACCTACACCACAGCTCACGGCAACGCCGGATCCTTAACCCACTGAGCGAGGCCAGGGATCAAACCCACAACCTCACGGTTCCTAGTCGGGTTCATTAGCCGCTGCGCCATGACGGGAACTCCAACGTGTGTTGTTTTAAGCCACGTTTGCGATGCTTTGCGTATTGTGTCCAGGTCTCATTTTATCCCGGAGGCCAAGTGATGACACGAGAGGCTTACCTTTGGAAGAAGGTTTTAACCCTCCCAGTTTCCCGGGAGCTGGGGGCACGGGGCACACAGCGCCGGCCACACTTGAGGGCGGGGAGGCGGACAGAGTGGGGTGGGGGGGAGATGTGCCTTTGCGACCATGGCGGCGGCAGACGGCACCCCCCTGAGGGTCGGAGGTCAGGGAGTTAACTCGACCCTGGGGAGCCCGAGAAAGCCAGTCTGCGGTGAAGACTTGGACCACTTGGGGCTTTAGTGTGGGCTGGGGATTCGGCGAAGACCGAGGGGTGGGGGTTAACAGGTGTTCAAAAGCCAATACAGAATCGGCTGGGATTGACGATACAACTGGTCCAGCGCCCAGGACCCCAAGGCAACCTCCTGGAAGCGGGCTTCCCGCAGCTAATGTGGACACCGAGGAGACTGAAAACAGGAGAGAGGCTACACGGGACCGGCGGTGGTGAGTCCCAAGTCCCTCAAGACCAGAAGCCGCCCCGAGGGGCGCGGGCACCGCAGGGCAGGGCTCGTCCGGCCTGAGTCCGCAAGGGGTCCAGGCATCTTGGATATGAGACCACAGGCTGGAGACGGGTCCTGGGAGCCGCGGTCCCCAGTTTGGGCAGGGCACCACCGCACAGGAGGGCAGAGGTGACAGGCCACCCTGCTGGGTGACACCGGGGTGACAGGGGCCTCGAGTTCTCGCAGCCAGAAGTGAACCCTGGAAAAGCAAAGCCCGGAGAGAACCGCTCTGGAAAGGCCGAAGTTGGGCTCTCCCAGCGGGCAGCGGGGAGCGGGAGGGTCCTGGATATTCTGAGGGTTTTCACACGTCTCAGCCCGCGACCGGCTGCCCAGAGGGAGAATTACGACTTGTGAGTTTGGAAAGCGAGAAGCGGCCGGGCTCCCCCGCCCGCGTGAGCCTTTGGGGTGGGAAGTTCAGGGCGCATTTCAACTGCGAAGACCAGGGTGATTTAGAAGGTAAAACACTGGCGTTTGTGTCGGATTTCCACACCTTCCCCGCACCTCACACCGCCCCACTCGCCCCGCGGGCCCGACGACAGCAGGCTTCGGGCTCACGTCCGCAGGTCAGAGCCCCCTGGAGCCTCCCCGGACTGGATCCCCGGCCGGGCCACCCGGCTGCCTGCGATCTCAAGCCGGCGGGGCCCGCGGCACACACTGGCCCATTGTACACAGCCCGGCTGGCCAGGGGCCAGACTCGCCCGCTGCTACACATTTTTTAAATCCCGCCGTCTCCGCGTTGGTTTGGCAGCTCTGACCGATGACGCGCTCGCTCCATTCCTGCTCCGCATCGTGACTGAATGAACTGAAAGGAAAACACAAGAATAAAACAATGCCTGGCCGCCCTTGGTGCGGGAACAGGTGTTTCCTATCTGAAACCCCACCTCTGCGTTTGCTCCCGGGCCGTGCCCCCTGGGGGCTGGGGGTGCCCCCAGGCGTTTTCTTTTAAACAGCTTTGTTATAAGGGAGCGGTCCTCGCCCAGCCGGACGCCCCCGGGGGCAGCTCTCTCGTGGGTCTTTTAAATACCATTCGCAGGAGGGCTCACCGGCCACATAAACTGTCTGAACCCCAGGGCTAACCATTTGCCACGGTCGTGTCCTTCCAGCTCCCGATGCCGCGACAAGCAGAGAAAGGAGGCCCTGCAGACAAGGTGAGAGACTTACGCCAAACTTCACCCCACCTTCACTCCAGAATTGCACTCTACGCTTTCGCAAAAGCGATTTTTTAAAGAGGTCGTGATGGAGTTTCCTCGTGGTGCAGTGGGTTAAGGATCCGATGTTGTCACTGGAGCAGCTCAGGTCACTGCTTTAGCACAGGTTCAATCCCCAGCTCAGGAACTTCCACACACCGAGGGTACAGCCAAAAAAAAAAAAAAGAGGTAACGAAAGGGCAGGATAGCGGGAAAAAATAAGAGCAGGTCCAGCCAGGCGTTTGAGAGAAAGCTTTTGCTCAGGTGGCCCGTGAGCAGGGACAGCCATCGGCCGGGGCGGGGCCTGGGCGGTCCTCCCTGCAGGTCCCAGGCCTGAGCCCACACCGGCATGTGCTGGAACAGTGTCAGTCCCATGGCCTAAGTCCTTCTGGGCTTTGTCCCTCCTCAGCCACTGGGCTGCCTCCCTCCCTGGTCATGCGACCTCGAAGTCGCCCGGCACCCTATGTACAGCGAGGCCCCCGTGAATGGTGGTCAAAGCCATTAGTCCCGTGATTCTTCATAATCACCTTTGAACTTGTGCTGGTAAGTGAAGTACAGTGCGACAGAGGAGCTGGCTGCTCCCCGGCCCGGCGACCGGCCTGGGAGGGCTGGGGGCAGGTGCCAAGTCACGGGTGGGCCTGGGCTCCTGTGAGGGTCTGCACTTGCGGTAAGAAAGCACCGTGACGGGTCAAGAGAGAAACCACAGGAAAAGCTTTTTTCCTGCCTTTTGAACAAGGGACCTGTGTTTCCACTTGGCACGGGGGCCTGCAAATTCTACAGCTGGACGAGCTCAGCGACCCGGCGTCCGCCCTGCATGCAGAGGAAATGCACCTCCTCCGGGGCAGACGTCGGGTCCAGAAAAGGCCCTGCTGCCGGCCGGCACGCAGACAGAGGAGGCCGTGGTGGGAGGGGGCCAGCCAAGGACACTCGGGGAAAGGTGACACCGAGTTCCACTAAAACCGAGTTCCCCTGTCCAGTTTATGATGAACCTCTCCAGCCAAAACATTATTCGCTTCCTTGTCCTGCCTCTCTTCCCCTCAGAATTGAGGCGAATCAAAGAAAAGGGGGATTGACACTGGGCAGGACCCCCCACGGCCCCTGTTTCTTATTTGCAGAAAAAGGCTGTCATCCGCCAGGCCTTCCCCAAGTCCCAAGGTGCAGACTCAAGCGGACACTAGGCAGGGCAGTGAGGGGTGCAGAAGCCAAGGAAAAGCGGCTAAGCAAGAAAATGCCAGGCTAGACAACAAACGGAATCCCAGTTTCTCCTGAAGGGACCCACCTAACCATCCCGCACATGCCTCGGCGACGGTCCGCAGACACCTGGACCTCTCCCACGTCTGGTTCCCAAAACACAGCCTGTTAGCTCACCACCAACCAGTCAAAGTCCACGAGCTGCAAGCCTCACCTCAAATGCTGCCTTTCAACACCCTTTCTTGAAAACCGTCGGGGGGGCCTTCTGAGCACAGCTGCCCGTTCTCCCTCCCGGTGCCTGCAAACAAACGCCGCACTTCCCTTCACACAGCGGGCGCCGGAGACCGGCTCTGCTGCACGGCGGGGCCGGGGGGCGGGGGGAGGGAGGGCATGGTTCGGTGACACGGGCGCCGGGACAAAGGTCGGAAGTGGCGTCGACAGCCCACGGGCTGGGTGACAGCAAGCACTGCCTCCCGAGGGACTGGCAGTTTGCAGACCTCCCTGGGCGAGCACTTGAGACCTTGGGGACCCTGGGCCCTCAGAGGTCATGGGCAAGTGTGACACCTGGCCTGCAGGGCCCCCGAAGGACACAGGTGCGTGAGCATGCGTGTCACGAAGGCGAGAAGGAAACAAGGTACTCACAGAGGTTCTCAGCACGAGGGTAACCAGTTCACACTTTTCTCTTTGTATTTTCCATGTTCACCAAACTTTCTACAATGAACGGTCACTGCAATGACTGCCAGGAAAATCCGAGCACATGTGTATGTGTGATTATGCAGACAGACTGTGCACGCTGTACACACACGCACACGCACACAGGCTGTACACATGCACACACACGCACGCATGCACACAGTGTGGGCCACACCCACAGCACGTGGCAGCTCCGGGGCCAGGGATCAAAACCGCACCACAGCAGCCACCTGAGCCACTGCCTTGACAACACCAGGTCCTTAACCTGCTGAGCCGCCAGGGAATGCCACACACACCAATTTTAAGGCTAATGTCATGCCACCTTATCAGTCTAGGCTGGCATATGCTCAGCTATGGGTGTGTACTTTATATCAGAGTGGAGGGGTCCGGCCAGCTGTTCTTTTTAAGCAGCGACTGATAAACACCACTCGGTTTAAGAAGTGGTGAGAAACTCAGTAAGAATCTGTGCCCGGCGTCCTAGTGGGGTTCCACGCAGGAGCTGCTCCTCTGCCTGCAGCCCCAGCACAGCGCGTGGGTGTGCAAACACATGCGCACAGAGGCGCACACACACCCCCAGGGTAAGCAAGACCCACACCGAAGTCACACTCCTATTTCTTACAAAGCCCAGACTGGGGCCTTGCCTGTCACAGGCAAGCACTGGACATTGTTAAATTCAGATGTGAAGGTCACTATCTTATTCCCTCTGATAAACCCCCAGGCAACACTTGCTCTGCCCTGGAATCACACTCATTACTAACCGGAATCTTTCCTTTCTTTCTTTCTTTCTTTCTTTCTTTCTTTCTTTCTTTTTTTTTTTTTAATTCCTTTGGTCTTTTTAGAGCTGCACTCGCGGCATATGGAGGTTACCAGGCTAGGGGTCAAATCGGAGCCATAGCCGCCAGCCTACGCCACAATCACAGCAACACCAGATCCGAGCCACGTCTGTGACCTACACCGCAGCTCATGGCAACGCCGATCCTTAACCCACTGAGCGAGGCCAGATTGAACCTGCATCCTCACGTATACTAGTCAGGCTCTTAACCCACTGAGCCACAACGGGAACCCCTAACCTGAATCTTACCTTTGCCTGACAGCTAACACACTCCAGCTCAATAGACAACCTGGGCCAGAAGCCGTGGTGACCTCTGCCCCTCACAGCTCTGAGCCGACAGTAAAGGAACCACAAGCGTGACCCTGTGAATGAACCCACGAGGGACCTGGCGTCCTGATGGCCCGCAAGACCGTCTCCTGGCCAGCAGAGCAGTGGTCTGTCTGCAGAGGGCGACCCTGAGGTCACTTCTGTCTTGGTGAAGGTGACCTTGGACAGTGGGCGGCGTCTTCCTGGGCACGGGAGGCACCTGCTGCCTTAAATCGCCCTTTCCCCTACTTTTCAAGATAAGGAGGCTGAGGCCCGGGAGGAGAGCGAGGTCCTCGGGGTGGTCCAGCTTCATTTGTCGGGAGAGAGGGGACAACGAGTGGCCTCCACCTGGGCCACCAGAAGCACGGCCCGGGAGGTTACCCTGCGGCGAGCAGAGGCGTGAGGCTCAGAGCCGGCTGCTCGGCAGGGAGGGCAGCTGTGGGGGCTCGGCTGCCAAGGGCGCCCCAGTCTGAGATCCCCCTCCGCCTCCGCACTAGCCAATCGCAACCGCGTTGTGGGGGCTCCAGCTTAACCGGGAGAAAAGGCCCAACAGCCCTTTCGGTCCCTCAGCCTGCACCTGAGCACGCTCTTCAGAGTACTCTCAGTTCTCCTGGCCCCAAAATTGCTTAATACGAAGTTCTAAATGAGATCGATATGAAGATATTTTTAAAAGCTTATTTTGCTCTGTCTAGGACCCCAATAAATGCATGTGTCTGTTAAAGAAATACAGCCCCAGGAGGTTTCATTAAGCATCAGAGTCCCCTAAACTCCTCGTCCGGCCCAGCCCCGTGAAAAGAACAGAATTTAAGAGCAGCCAGAAGGTCCGCTAGGCGGGGCGCGCCCGTCACAGGGCCCTTTGTAAGGCTGAATATGTCTTGGCTGGGGGCAGAGAGAATGCATTTGCCAGGAGGGTTATTATTACCTTAGCGGTGATTCATTTAAGCGGTTTCCCGGGAGTGGTGTTCTGTTATGATTTCTCGGCTCTCAGCTTGCTTCTCTCCCTGCTGTGGGACCGGCCGCATTCCTGTGGTACCGGGCTGTTCCCAACCACGCACAAACAGCCCAGTCACCGTGCCCGGGCCGCTGCGGGATGGCCCCCGCCAGCGCTGGGCCCCGGCCTCGGCCGCGGCCCCGCCCGCCCCACGTGTGCTGACCGCGGGGCCCCGAGGCGGGCCTGGGCTCCGGGACGGTCCGCACCCCGGGGAGGACAGCAAGGCCACCCCTTCCCGGTTCCCAGAGCTCGCGGAGACCCACGGGCGGGGGTGCGGCCCTGCGGTCGGGTCCTCTCCGCGGTGTCCTGGCCGGGCCGGCCGCCCTTGCTCCCACCTTGCTGTGCCACGGGAGGACAAAGCTCTGAGAAAAGAAACTCCCTGCAGGTAAGGTTTGCAGAGCACCAGGCTTTCGAGACACGGCTTACCAATAAACGTGAGTTGTATTTAAAGATAAAGATGAGACAGGTCACCAAGGGCTACCAAGCTCCAGGTGGGCCCGTTTCCGGGTCTGGGTGGAGAAGAGTGTGGCGATAAGCTCATCACACGCGGGCGGTCACAGCAACATGCCAGCATCCGCCCTGCAAGAGCCGGAGGGGGCGGTCACAAAGGGATGGACTTCTGTCCTCGAAACCGGGCCTTGGGCCCAAAGCCGCCTCCATAGCTAATTCCTAACCAGCCCCTCCTCGGCTCCCTGCAGGTGAGGGCAGATCCGTGTTCTTCCCACGATGCGCTGACCGGAGCCACAGAGAAGGCACCAGCACCCTCCTTTGGGACCCACGCCTGATGGGAAGGGCCGCCACTCACCTCCGCTCAGCTCTCATCACCTCCCTTCACCGCCACTCAGCTCTCATCACCTCCACTGAGCTCCACGCAGCTCCCTCACCCCCACTCACCTCC
>PVHT021183553.1:443797-512207 GCA_004024745.2 Catagonus wagneri
GTGCCCAAGACCCCAGGTCAGCAAGGCAACAGCTGGTACCCTGGCTGGGCAGTGCAGACACTCAGCACCTCGCACCGCTCCCCGGGTCCGCAGCCCAGCTCCCACTCCCGCGCCTCATCTCCCACCTTATCAGAAAAACAAGCAGCCTGCCCCCACATTTGAGCACCCTGCCCTTGCCCACAGAGAGCCCAGGCCTGGCAGGGTCTGCTGTCCCCTGGAGCAGGGTTCAGGGGTCTTCCCTGACCACGCCTGCTAACGGTCCCCCCTGCATCCCCTCCAGCTACCTTCTCAGCATCATTTCACCTGCTCTGTACAGGCGACCTCATGCATATCACGGTTTAAATCGCTGATACACTGAGGCATGCTCGCAAAGGGGAGAGCAAACTGGAATGAGCAGGGTGAGCTTAAGCGAAGACGGCTGAGGGCAGCAGAGGTTCCGCCCTGCGCGGTATTGCCACCCCCGCGGGTCCCCCCGGCGGTCCTCACGGCGGGTCCCCCACTCCGCAGGGTCTCTGGACCACGACCACCCTCCTAAGTCACCAGCAGCCCACCCAGGAAGATGCAAAGACCACTCGAGAGCCCAGGACAACAGCGTGTGAGGCAGAGAAGGGCTCAGGGACACTGTTCTCTGGACACATGCCCCTTCCTCTCCACGGGGTGCGGGCTGTCAGCGCTCAAGCGTGGGAGCTTCCAGGCCTCCTCCTTCTGTCTGCGGGACTGAGACCCAGAGTCACCCGCCCCAGGACGCCAGTGGGTCCTCACAGGGTCACTAACTGCTCCCTGGTTCTCGTGCTGAAGCCCCCAGTCTACCACCCCAGCCCAACTTCCTCCCTCACTCAGGGTCGCCCGGCTCCCTGCGAAGCGGCACAGGACGCCCACCAGCACCAGGCAGGCCCGCCCCGAATCGCTCCCACCAGCGGCCCGCCTCAGCCCCTCTGCTCCTTCCCGGAAACCTCTCCTTTTCAGCGCCCCCTCGTCAGCCTGCCCCCAAGGCCTGCTGGCTTCACCTCCACACGGCTCTGGAATCCCCTGTCCCTGCGCGGCCCCAACCTAAACCCTTGCCAGCCCTCTCTGGGCCACGAGTCTCTGCCCGTGTCTCCTCCCTTCCCCACCTCCGCTCGTGCTGTCACAGGAGAGACCCACATAAGCAGGGAAGGGCCTGGCATTTGGGGATCACCCCCTCCTGTGAGGCCCCCATCCACCCACAGAGTAAGAGCCCAAACACGCAGTTCATTTTTAAATAAGAAGCAAGTCTCTGGGAGTTCCCATTGTGGCTCAGTGGGTTACAAACCCGACTAGTATCCATGAGGATGCGAGTTCAATCCCTGGCCCCGCTCAGTGGGTTAAGGATCCGGCATTGCCATGAGTTGTGGCGCAGGTCGCAGATGAGGCTCGGATACCACGTTGCCGTGCCTGTGGTGTAGGCCAGCAGCTGGAGCTTCGATTCGACACCCAGCCCAGGAATTTCCATATGCTACAGGTGTGGCCATAAAAAGGAAGGAAGGAAGGAAGGAGAGAGGGAGGGGGGAGGGAGAGAAGGAGAGAGGGAGAGAGAGAGAGAGACAGAGAGAGAGAGAGAGGAAAAAAAGGAAGAAACAAGTCTCCAGATACCTCAAGATCAGAAATTGATGAAACCAACAAAACTCTGTCTTGTCTGCAGGCTGTCCTCGCTAAGATCAGATCACCCCAGAAAGGAGAAACCTAAATGCAGAAGAAAAAAAGCTCTCCAGCAAGAAACCAGCGGGTAAGAACACAGCTCCGCACGAGCAGACACCACGGCCGGGCTCAGCCCCCCTCACTCGGAGAAGTAAGAGTAATGAGTTTGCTGTGAATCTAAGTGATCAGGGGCTGTTCTGGGCACAAACAGGCTGCTTCTACCTTTGCGGTCTCAGTCCTGGTGAAAAGAACGCCATCTGGGCTGCTGCCCAAGTGAGGGTCCCGCCGATGGATGCCGAGGGGCCGACGGCTGTGTCATGACTGTGATAGCAGCTGTGACAACCAGGAAACAGACGCTCAGGAAAGGAGGGTGACTTGCTCGGAGTAGCCAGGGAGAAATCACAACCGGGCTTCAGGGTGATTCACTTTTTCCCCTGGTCAATGGGGTTTTAAGTAACATAGGTGCGAAGACGGATGGAGAAACTGGCCCTAACACTAATCTGCTTGGCCCAGCGGGAAGCAGGTGACACCAGGGAGGGAGGGGGAGCGGGGCTGGGGTGGCGGACAGCCCTCTGTGCAGGACATAGCCTGGCTGTGGGGTTTGGATCCACCCCAGGCACACGCTTTGCCCCTGTTTGTAAGGAGCAGCGGGTGACAAACGGGGGGCAGAGTCCCTGCGGGGCACGACGGAAACCAGTCTTCCCCAGAACAGCCCGTCTGAGCAGGTGCCCGCTGGCCTCTCCCGTCACTGGCTCTGGTCTCCACCTCCCTGAGTGGCAGGCTACGAAGGGCCTCCCTGTCTGGGTGTTAAGTGGACAATTACATGCTTCCCCGTGAAGACAGCTCCAGGGGGGTGTGATAAGAATCTTGTGGAAGCTGTGAGCTGGGTACACAGCATCTGAGAGTGTCTGAAGAATGAAAGAACCACAGGACATCGCTGTCCCCCAAACCAAAGGGACTGACTGTCCTCGTGACGGCGACAGCGAGGAGAAAGCGGCCTACATGGCAGACAAGAATGGCGGGGCCGCAGCGTGAAGAGAGGCTGGGGACCTGGGGACGCCGCCAGGCTCGCTGCCATCCCGTCCTGTCCTCGGACACGCCAGCTCCCTCTTGTGCTGCCAGGAGAGGACGCACCAAAAAAAAGGGCGGAGGTCGTTGTCAGCCCCCTTTTGAATCTGGAAGCCTCATCCTTGCCCTCCCTTCTGAGGTTTGGGTTGGAGAAGCAGGCCAGGACAAGAAGCCTGCAGGTCGGCTGCGGGCCAGGGTCGCCCGTGTGCCCCCCACCCCACGGCTGCTTCCCGATCTGCTGGCACACTTAAGCAGACCTGCAGGGAAGGACTGCTGGTACGAAAGATAATCGTTGGTTCAGCTAAAAGCCAGAGCAAAACAAGAATGGGGAAGTGAAGTGCAACTTCTCAGTTATTAACTTTATGAACTACGCCAGGCTGCAGTCAAACTTCCGTTGTCACGGATGGATGTAAACAGACAGAGCTTCCTGGGCCATTCTGGCCCAAATATTTCAACAGAAAGTTTACGAGCAAAAGAGCTGCTTTTATTATTCGGTGCTGCTACAACCAGCCCCTTGAGTTTTCCTCAGGTTTATTTCAGCTCAAAGCCAGTCTTCTGTTCACTGTCTAATCTTTTCAACCCAAGTAACGTGCACCCTTTGATGAAACAGCACTGCATTCTGTCTTTTCTGATTATAAAAGGAATTCATGTTTCTTCTGCTTCGGGATGCAGTAGATCCGCTTTTCCCTATTTCTCCCACCAAGTACAGCTAAAAGTCCTGAACATTACAGAGAAAACAAACACGAAGGGCTCTCTTGTGGCACAGTGGGTTAAGGGTCTGACACAGCCACTGCAGCAGCTCAGATAACTGCTGCGGCACAGGTTCGATCCCTGGCTCAGGAATTCCACATGCCATGAGTGTAGTAGCAAAACAAAAACAAAAATCGAACACAGAACCCCCTAAAAGGTGGAGAGAAGATGGGAGACCAGGACCCACAGGACAACATGATGGGGGCAGGGGTCCCAGCCTTTCTTTTGCCTCCCATATCCCAGACTTGTATATGAACAAGGCTGCAACCTAGGATGGTCAATGAGCAAAGGCCCCCCCCCAAAAAAAAACAGGAAAAGTCTGCTCTCTCTAGCCAGAGGATCAGAAGGGAGGCTACCTGGCAGGACAGAAAACTCTTAGAGAGTAACTGCTCTGCTTCAGCCAAATAACACAGAGAAAACCATGCCCCCCTCCACCTCCAGCAGCACAGATTTCTTTGCCAGGGAGCCTGGACCTCTACTCCCACCAGGCAGTAATAAAGCGGGACCCCCTCCTCCACCACTGCAGGGTCACAACAATCAGACTGACTATTCCTTGTGCAGGTACTGCTGTGGCGGGAGGCGGAATCATAGTCTAAAGGAAGAACAAGAATGGGAGAATAGGCCAGGATCAGTGTCCAGGCACCAAGAATAGGAAGGGGGCCACATGAGGCACAGGTGTCCTAAAAGAATTCACAGGTAATCATGAGAAGAACATGGTCTTGGACACTGGTAGCTGGACTGTTGCAGGACACCTTCAGTGATGGGACACCAAGGCTTATTTCCAAGAAGCAGTGTTTATTCGTGCCAGCACTGGCTCTGCAGATTCACATCCAAAGGCTGAGCCCTGAACACAGGGGGTACTGTCTTATATACCCTCTGACATTTTTCCTTTTATACTTTGGTCCCTTTGTCTCCCTTATAAGGTAACACACATTCTGTAAATTCTGGTTGGATGGTCTATGCTACAAAGTGGCACATGGATACATATTATGCCATGCTGCCATAAAGTTGTGTGTGCATGCACAGATGCTGGCTGTGCACATTGCCTTCCCTTTGTTCTGGGAGATGCTGGTTGTGCACGATGCCTTCCCTTTGTTCTGGGAGGGCCCTACACAGGAGGGCATGAGGTCTTTTCTGTGGGGAAGAGAAAGGGTCTCGGATCTTGACTGAGCCCAGCTGGTGGTCCCCCCAACCACCTGCTGGCTCTCGTATGAAACAAGATGGCCACCTTGCCATCAGAAAGGCAATCTGTGTCCCAGACTGTAGAATAAGACAGTAAATAGGTTCAGGGGTACAAAATGAATCTGAACTTTCAGAGGCATGCAGAGAGAGGATGCCTGGAACATCCAGGCTGCGTGCATGACAGGACGGAAGACAAGGTTTTAGACGCAGAGGGATGAGCAACAGCGGAGGACAGGGAAGAGCGACTCAGAGCTTGTATCAGGCGACCAGAGAGTTTATGCAGCCATGTCTCTCCAGTGAATGCCAGTCTCACTCTAGGGGCTGGAGTCTGAGTAGCTGAGGACAGTCACGTAGGCATGCAGTGCCCACTTGCCCTCTGAGGTCCTCTGAGAGGTGGCCAGAGACCGCAGGGGCACCAGGGGACCTAGAGTGAAACCTCCTGAGGGGAGGACTGGGCTGTCTCATTCTCCAGGGCATCCAGGGCCTAGCAGGGCGCCCAGCAGCAGCCAGAATAAGCTGCTGATGCTGGGATCCTGTGACCGTAGATGAGGATGAGCAGAGAGGGGCACGTTGGGAGAAGGGCACGAGAGGACCCTGATCCCTGAGCTGCACTGCCATCTGCCAGGGTGTGGGGTTTCCCCAGGGACGGGGAGGCCAGCAGACCAGGGGTGACGGCCATTGAAAGGGTGGTTCTAGGGGTTCCCACCGTGGCACAATGGGACTGGCAGTCTCTTAGGAGCACTAGGTTGTAGGTTCGATCCCCAGCCTGGCACAGTGGGTTAAGAAGGATCTCGCTGTGGCTTAGGTCGCAACTGCAGCTCAGATATGACCCCTGGCCTGAGAACTCCATATGCCTCGGGGAGGCCAAAACTGAAAAAAAAAAAAAAGAAGAAGAAGAAGAAGCATGAAAAAGAAAAGAGTTGGTTATTCATAGTTCCCAAGAGAACCAAGGGCAGGGGGCACGCCACGCCACAAGGGGCCACAGAGAAAACACCACGGCCGGTCACAGGCAGAGAGCGGCGGCGTGGGGCATGCTGGCACATCTTTACTGGGGTTTCCAAGGAAAGAGCAGGCGGGAGGGGGAGAGCCCCAGATCACCCAGAGGCTCCGGAGGGGCTGCGCCTAGCAGTGGATGCCCGCCTGGCCGACCGGAGAGCGGAAGGGGTCAGTGTCTCCGAGGCGGTGCAGGATAAGGCGGTGCTCCCAGCCACGCTCACGGCGGGCAGGCTGCTGTCTCCAGGACTCGCTGACCCGGGACAGGCCATCTCCCCAAGCCAGCAAGGCCCCAGATGTCAAAACATCGGCTCCAGAAACTGGAAAACCTGGTCAGCTGGGGCCCGTCCTAGCCAGGGCGCACCCCCCAGCAGGAGAGCCTGGTGACGTCACCTGTCTTTTAGAGAAACAGAAAAGCAAACCCCTTCGACGAGAGCCAAAGTGCCCAGCCCACAGCGACACTGCTGACATCTGGGGCCACGTCATTCTGAATGGAGCTGTCCTGTACACTGCAGGGTGCTGAGCAGTATCCGGGCCCTGCCCACTGGATGCCACCCCAAGGTGTGCTCCCCAAAACTGCCTCCAGCCATGGCCATCGTCCCCCGGGGGACAAGGTCGCCTGCAGTGGGAACCACAGCTCCAGGGGCACTTAGGCCATGTTCTGTTTTTTATATTCAGCTACTTTCATTTCTTCAAACCCACTTTTGTTTTATCAAACAGAGTGACGCACTCCGACAGAAAGCCAGCTTCCAAGAGGTACGAATGGTAAAGGCCTCAGTGCGAGTCAAGCATCTTCAAGTGGCAGATCTGCAACGCGGGGAGCGGTGGTGGGAAGGCGGGCCCGGGGCTCTGCGGGCTCAGAGGGGCAGGACCTGCCGCACCCTGGCTGGCTCGTGGCTCATGGCTCGTGGCCCAGAGTTCCCGTGAGCCACACCCTGAGCCCACATACTCCCCACGGAGGCTCCGGGAGGCTGGGCCGTCCCCTCTCTCCCACAGACACCAGACAGGATTCGTCCAGGCCCGGGGCGGGGGGGGGAGCGCCAGACGGGATCTCGTCTGCTGGCGCCAGCCCTGCGGGGAGCGGAGCGCTAGAACGTCGCGCCTGGGCCCGTTGCCACTCAGAGCCCCACCAGCCCGGTGCCCGGAGCAGGGCCTGGCACACAGCGATGCCCGTCCAACCACGAACGGTCGGAGCTGGTGACCGTGGAGGTGGGAGGAGGCAGAAACTTCGGGGGAAATCCCGCCCCAGGGAGGGGGCTCAAGGACCCCGAAGACGAGACGGGCGGGGGGGTCAGAGGCAGGGCCTGGGAGCCTGACTGGGGACGGGCCACCGTGGATGGGGGGGGGGGATGCGGGAGGGGGGCCTCCGCCTCCCAGCAGCTTGTTGGCTGGTGGCCTCCGCGGGTCATCCCTGCTTTCTGGAGGGTTCGGGGTGGCAGGCGCCCGCCGCGGTCCGGGACGCGCCCGACGCACCGCCCACGCAGCGACGGGCTCCCTCTCAGGAGGGCGCGTTTTTTAACCTCCAGGGACAGCTGGATGGTTTGCGACATCTGGAGAACTTCGTTCAAAGCAAGGCACCGGGTGAGAGGGCAGTGGACGGGCTTCTAAACGGTCAAGGCCTCGAAGGGAAGCTGCATCCCTTCCCGGGGCCTGCCCCGGACCCGCAGAGGCCGCAGCCCCGCGGCCGCCACGGGAGAGAGCGGGCCTGCGCCCGCTCGGACCTGCACCAGCCCGCCCGCCCGAGCGGCGGCCGGCCACCCCGGGGCCGAGGGGAAGCCGAACAGCCCTCAAGTTCCCTTCTGGGGCCGCTGCCCGGGGAGGCAGTGCTGGTGGAAATTAAACTCACTTGAAAATGACAGGTAACCTTTCAGGTCGCCACAGCTGGCGACAGGGACCGCAGCTCGGCCACGGTGAGGGCGGGACACGGGCAGGGGACAGAGGAGCTGATGGGGGCGGAGCGCTCAGGGCCTGATCAAGGCCGAGGGCAGTCTCCCGCTGCGGGTACGCGCGGAACACTTCCCAGGAAGGCGGGCACCACCTCCGGCCTGCGGCCACAGAGGCCAAAGCGAGGCTGACCAGTAGTAACTCTTGGAAAGAGGCCAGAACTGGGTTGAGGCAGGATGCAGGGTGCGGGCAGTGGGGGGGCATAAACCAGCCGCCAAGGTGCCTGGCTGCCTGTGCCTTTTGGAGGCTGATTCGAACCGTGTTCAGGATGCTGTTGTTAAATTTATTATTTTTTTTTTTTCAACAGTCCCACCTGCAGCATATGGAAGGTCCCAGGCTAGTGGTCAAATCAGAGCTGCGGCCACCAGCCTACACAACAGCCACAGCCAACGTCAGATCTGAGCCACATCTGCAACCTACACCACAGCTTGTAGCAACACTGGATCCTTAACCCACTGAGGCAGGCCAGGGATGGAACCCGCATCCTCATGGATACCAGTCTGGTTCTTAACCCACTAGGCCGCAACAGGAACTCCTGCTGTTGTTAGGCCTGAACTGAAAACCATGCCTTTTGTTCCAAACCAAAGACCAATACTTTCCTTCAAAGCCTTAAACGACAGGCAAGGTGTTGGCGCTTTTTTCAGGAAAGGGGCCCTGTGTGGCACTCAGCCTGTGAAATCAGTCTGCTGAGCAGCCAGGAAAAGCCCAGGAGTCGCCCCACGAGGCGGCCCCTTTCACTGAAGAGGTGTTCCCAAGGCGCCAGCCACCCGAGGGCACTGAACCTCTGCCCACCGTGGGCTGTAGTGGGAACTCTGCTATCCAGCACTTCAACCTCAAAGGCGGCGGACGGGGGATACTCACTGCACGTGAGCAGGTTTGCCTGCTGCTGGGGCCTCCCAGTCACTTCGAGTGAAATAACTGCATCCACGTGGCACCTGCTGATAGAGAATTTCACTCCCGCTTCCCTGGGTGCCCTCCTTTCACTCGGTGACCGAACCACCACCCCAGGGCCCCTTCTTCAGCTACTGCTGTCTCCTGTTCCCTGAGCACAGTTCGGGTCCCACTAGACGTGTCACAGCCCGAGTGGACTGCGGCCTCAGGGAAGGTTAAAGAAGACGGTCCAGGGGCTCCATGGTGACCTAGCAGTTAGGATTTGGCATCGTCACTGCTGGGGCGCAGGTTCAGGCCCCGGCCTGGGAACCCTCACATGCCAAGGGCACGGCCAAAAAATAAACAAGGAAGATACCCCACCGCCCATTCCGCATGTGGAATTCCACCATCCACACCTAGCCCTGAGCCGCAGGGCCCCGCGTCTGCAGTCGGGACGGCAGCTCTGCTAGCGGCTTCACAGGACAACTATGAAAATCTAATTTTCAAATCATCTCATAAAATGCGAGCTGCTGCTCAAACAAGTGGCCTGGAATTATTTCATCAATCTGCTTCTGGCACGACAGAATGGGCTAGATCAGACCAGGCTCCCTGCCAAAAAAAAACAAGAAAATCCAGCTAAAACCCCAAGATCCCAGGGAGAAAGGAACTGGCCAGGACGAGGCTGAGGTTAAAGGCTGCTTCCACCGTCCTGGTATCTGAAAATTCCTAAGCAGCACACATTTAAGGGGATTAAAAATCAAGCAGAACGCAGGTCATGTGAGTAAGACAAATTAAGCAGAGTTTCATCGATCTCACAGGGACGAGGAGAAAAAAGCTTGGTAGACTCCAAAGCCACCAAGTCAGCCAAAACCTGAGAACCCTGAAAGACAAGAGAAACGCTCCAAAGTGAGCCCAGCACTCTGCATCACTGACCTCCTCAGAGTGACTGCTGATTTGCACCCAGTAGCCCAGAGGCTGACAGAGCCTGAAGAAAACAGGAGCCCGGAGCCTGGAAAGGCAAGCAGGGCCTCGGGCACTCCCGCTGGGATGTGCAGGAATGGAGCTCAGGGGGCACCAGGGAGCATCGCCTGTGAATAAGGATGATACCTGGCCCGGCGAAAACCGAAGGTTGCCTCAAATCAGCCTGCTACGTGACTGTGTTAAATCAGACTGCCCCAGTCAACTCCCTGTCATAAGCAAAAGCCCCCTCTAGAGGGAACTAATATCATTCAGAGAGCCACAGCAGCTTATGGTCACAGTGCCCGCCATTCACTCCAAAATTACCAGACACACTGGATATGGGACCAAGAGAAAAATGTCCTAAGAGACTAACACTGTGGGGAAAATTCAAGTGTCTATCAACAGTAAATAAAACGTTCACATAATGAATTGCTACACAGCAGTTAAAAAATAAACTATTACTACACAAAAAAGCACCAGTGTTTCTCAGACATCATGTCAAGTAAACGTGTCAGACAGAGAGTACACACTGTGGGACCCATTTATAGGAAAAATTCACAAATAGATTAAACTGATCTACGGCGACAGATGTCAAAAACTGGCTCTATGTGTGAGTGTGTGTGTGTGTGAGTGTGTGTGTGTATGTGTGTGAGACAATTCATCAGGCTAAGCAAACACTTAGGTAGCTTTACAGCCAGCCGTCGATAGCTACGGTTTCACAGCTATGGATTGAGCCAACCACAGATCACGTACTACTGTTACACACACTTCGTGCAAAAAAATTTATGTATAAGGGGACCTGTACAGTTCAAGCTCAGGTTCTCCAAAGGTTAACTGTATGTGACTTTAAAAGCAGATAAAGGAGTTCCTGTGGTGGCTCAGCAGAAATGAATCCAACTAGGAAACATGAGGTTGTGGGTTCCATCCCTGGCCTCACTCAGCGGGTTAAAGATCTGGCGTTGCCGTGAGCTGTGGTGTAGGTCGCAGACACAGCTCAGATCCTGCGTGGCTGTGGCTGTGGCACAGGTCGGCAGCTACAGCTCCAATTCAACCCCTAGCCTGGGAACCTCCATATGCAACGGGTGCGGCCCTAAAAAGCAAAAAAAACAAAAAACAAAAACAAAAAAATAAATGACCTATGGGTCAAAGAGGATTAATAATGGAAATTAGAAAGAGTTGAAAATTAATGCAAATGAAAATATAACAACGAAATTTATGAGATTAGAGCTAAAGTCATGTTCAGAGGGAAATTTTATGTTTAAATGTTCACAAGAGAAAAGAAAGGCTAAAAATCAATTATCAAAGTCTCCATTTAAAGAAATTTTAAAAGAACAGAAAACTAAACCCAAAGAAGGAAGAAACAACGCTTAAAAGCTTATCTAGAAGAGATCTGTGAAAGGACCTTCTGTCTAATGGGGTAAACCCAGTGAGATTCATGTATAACCTACAATTACAGAGAGAATTACATCAGCAAAGACACCGCCCGCCTGACCTGAAAGGCTAGAGCTAGCCCTAAATTAAAGGCGCCAGTTTGACCCCAAAGTTCTACTGGCAGGAACGAGGCTGTGAAAACCGCTCCACGGCAAACACGCACTATCCTCCACAAGAAAGGAGGACGGCTCAGAGCGTGGAACCAGGAGGACGCGGAGCAGGGCCGGACGCCAGCGAGAGTCATTTCCAGGCCTTGAACCTTATCGAGGAGCTCCCAGCATTAGCCCAGGTGATGTCAGAATTGCTGTGGCCCCGTGACTCTTTCAAGCCTCCTGTTCCCACCACCCCACTCCCGCTTTTTTATGGCCACCCATGCAGCACATGGAAGTTCCCAGGCTAGGGGTCAAATCAGAGCTGCAGCTGCTGGCCTGCACCACAGCCATGGCAACGCCAGATCCAAGCTGCATCTGTGATCTACACCACAGCCTACAGCAAGCCAGATCCTTAACCCACTGAGTGAGGCTAGGGGTCGAACTTGCATCCTCACAGAGACTTGCAGAAGTTCCCAAGCCAGGGAGCGAACCCCTGCCACAGCGGTGGCAACATGAGATCCTTAACCCACTGAGCTACCAGAAAACTCCAAGGAGCTGTATTTGAAAAGCCTCATGAATACGGCAGCAAATCTGACGCTGAACCAGGCCCGGACAGAACAGGATGAAGGAGGAATAGCTGGAGGAAGAAGGATGAGGGGTGGGAAGGACTTGGGGCGTTTTTAATCAAAGCGAGTAGAGTCCCCTAGTGAGGGCTGGGAATGCCTCTGCTGCCTCTCAGGGGGAGCTGGGGCGCTACACGGCGACTGGCGTGGGTGCGAGAAGCGCGAGGTAGGGCCGGAGCTCAGCTCCAAATGGAGCCGGTGCTTCCAAGCAGCCTGGTCCACCCTTGTCACGGGAGAATCTCAAGGCCCCTCAGTTCAGCACCCCCAAGACCAAGCTCTGGCCGGCAGCTTCTGTCTCGGCGACAACAAGGCCATGTGCCGCGTGAGACGTAGGAGCGGTGCTCGGCACTTCCTCTTCCTCGACGCTCATCACCCACCAGCCGCCAGGATGGGGACATCTTCCCTGCTCAGTGATTCACGACCAGCCCCCTCTCCCATCCTCCGCCAGCCCAGGCCAGGCTGCCAGGATCAAAGGTGGCCTCGGAAACACCGAGCCGAACCGTGGGCCGCCCCGGACGTCAAGGCCGGCTCCCACAGCCTGTATGATCTCTTCAAACCAAGTCCCGGAGTTCGAACTGTGGCTCAGCAGTTAATGAACTCTACTAGCATCCATGAGGACACGGGTTCGATCCCTGGCCTTGTTCAGTGGGTTAAGGATCCGGCGTTGCCGTGAGCTGAGGCGCAGGTCACAGAGGCAGCTCGGATCCCGCGTTGCTGTGGCTGTGGTGTAGGCCGGCGGCTGCAGCTCTAATTCGACCCCTAGCCTGGGAACTTCCGCATTCCGCGGGTGCAGCCCTAAGAAGACAAAAGCAAAACAAAGCAAAAACCAAGTCCCCGGGGACTTTCCCTGCTTACACCATGAAGTGGATCCTCCCGGCTCTTAGGCTGAGGATCAACATGCCAGCCTGGCCGGACGGATGCTCCTGGGTCTCCACCTGCAGCTTGAGGGGCTGAGGCAGGCCAGGAAGCAGGAAGGGGGAGGCCGTGGGGGTCTTTCCACCACGGCCTCTGCACGACCCCCTCCGCCCTCGCTCAGATCTGCCAAGCAAACTCCCGAAAGTCAGATCTCTGCTGAGGGCGGCTTCCGGGCGCAGCCCTCTCACCCCCAAGGCCAAAGCCCACTCCCTTCCTCAGCGTCCCTGACTCCGGATAAACATCCTTGAGATAAGTCTATGCAGCGGGCCACACGCCTGCCCACAAAGAGACACAGGCCCAGAGGACCGCAGGGAAACGGCCGAGGGCCCAGCTGGGGACAGGCCCCTGTCACCGAACCAACAGAAGGCTCAGGCACATCTGATTCATGGAGGAGGAAGGCCAGCTTCCCTGGACAGCGACCCGCAGAACAAGCAGAGACGCAAAACCCCGGGACAGCGGTTCCTTCCTCTTTTGTTGTTGTCGTTGTGGTCAGCTAGCTCCCAGCAACTTCTCCTCGGCGGTCTAGTCGACGTACAGCGCTGTGCTAGCCGCGGGCGCACAGCAAGCGGTTCACACGCAAAGCGCTGTGCACACACGCACAGCCGTCAGCTGCGGTCTTTCCCCGCAGGTCGGCGCAGAGGTCTGGGCAGGGCCCGCGCTGCACGACCCAGTCCTCCCTGCCCCACTTTCCTTCTCTCTCTCTCGCTTCTCCCCCCTTCCCTGCTCCGGTAGCCAGCCGTCTCCCGTAAACGCTCCCAAGGAGGAGGCCCGAACAGTCCTTCCCACAGATTTGAAAATTCCCTGAAATAAAAATGTCAAGGGTGAAATAGGACAATGCATTTTCTCAGCCCTACTTCAGGCCACATTGCATATTAAGGGGCCAACGGCAGAACAATAAAACGCGGCTAAAAGCCCCCCTTTAACTTGCTGGAACCCTGGCTGCGGTCTAGATTAAATGGCCGGGTGATGGAGCTAAGGCTGCCGAGCTTCAAGGTTTCTCAGATCTGCTCCCCACCCCCCAAGGGGGGGCAGAGCTCAGAGCCAGTTCCAACCTGAACAGGCCCTGCCGAACTGGGGTGGGGGGAGGGTTACTAAGAAACTCCTTTTGTTGCCAGAAGGGAAAGGCCACGATGCGCCTGCTTGGAGCTCGTCCCGGAGGACAGACGCCCTGGGGCCAGGTCCCTGGGCTCTAGAAGCCGCCCTTTTCACAGCTCTCTCTGCACTGAGTGTAGCGGAGGGCTGTGATCCCAGCCTCCCACGCGGAGCAGCTCAGCCGCCCGGGGAACCCAGTCCCCGCTGCTCTCCCACTCGGGGCCCTCCTCTCTGCCACGTCCCTTCCACCAGGGCGGCACCCTGCTTCCCACGGGTGGCTCTTTGTTTCTTATTTTCTTCTTTAGGCGAAAGCACTCAAAGGCTCCTCTCCCCAAAGTGCCTGAAAGCCCTCCCTCCACGCGACACCTGCGCTGACCTCCCATCGCTGACCCCCCATCGCTGACCAGCAGGACACGGGGCTCAGCGCGGCTCCGGGCCTGTGAAAGTCCGTGGGCACGCTGCGTCCTCTCTGGGCTGCCAGGACAGAGTCAGGCCCAGCCCAGAGCATGAGGGCAAGTCCCTCCAGATGCCCGGCGACAGGCCAGTGTCGGTTTAGATTTTAAGGGCCTTTGGGGTAAAATGCTAGTTGTTTCTAGAGTCACACCAGACGTGCGAAATGAGCCCGTGATGTGCTGATCCCCAAGATTTCATCCTGTTCCACTACTCGGGAAAATTAGGTTCAAACTCCCACACAAACTCCCGGGCTCTAAACCCCAAGCGAATTCAATCCTCCACTGCTGAGAGCCTCTCCTAAGTCTGACTTTTGCCATCACAGACAGAGTGGGGTGGGGAGAGCCAGGCTGCTCCGAGTGCATCACCGGAGACAGCCCCTCCTCCGGATTTGCAAATGAGGACACGCAGGGCCCAGAGCACCCAGACTAAGTCCAGCTGGCCCCGACCCCGAGCCCCGAAGCCCTCCCTGCAGGTTCTCTGACCACAGGAGGCCAAGAGGGGAGCCTCGATTCCACCCCACCTGCAGTGACAAGGCCACACTGCCTTCTCCCAGCTGCTTGCTAAAACAGATTTAAATGAAAGCCTGAGTGCCTAAAATGTCCTGGGTACAACTGAAAATCACTGCTCACACAAAGAAACGGGAGAACCTCAAGGGGCGCCCCGCACTGCAGTGCCTGACAAGAAGCAGATCCGGGTGTCTGGACGGGACGGGAGCGCAGCGCCACATTCATGCCGCTCAGCGCGAGCGAGGAAAGGCCGTCGGCAAATGCCGAGATGACGCGCATGCTGGAATCCTGTGACAAGGAACCTAAAGCAGCCACCAGAACAATGCTTAAACAAGAAATTATAAACACATTTGAAATAAATGAAAAAAAAATAGAAGCCATAAAATAGAAGCTATGAAGATGAAACAAATGGAAATTTTAGAACTGAATAATATAATAACCAAACTCTTTCAGTTTGCTTTTTTTTCCAAGTCACTGGATGGCTCCACAGCAGAACAGAGAAGGAAGAGGAAATAACTGGTGAAGCAGAAGACAGAGCAGGAGAAATCACCAATCTGAACAACAGAAAAAATAATAACAGAGCCTCAGAGGCCTACGGGATTATAATGAAAAATGCAACATTTACATCACCAGAGACCTGGAAAGAGGAGAGGACCAATAGATCCTCAGAGATAATGGCTGAAATTTTCCCAAATTTGGCCAAAAGACACAAAATTGGAGTTTGACTGTGGTGAAACGGGATGGACGGCGGCTTGGGAACACTGGGAGGCAGGCGTGATCCCTGGCTCAGCGCAGTGGGTTAAGGATCCAGAGTTGCTGCAGCTGCAGCTGTGGCTTAAGTCACAACTGCCACTCAGATCTGATCCCTGGCCCCGGAGCTCCACATGTCATGGAGCCAAAAAAAAAAAAAAAAAAAAAAAAGGCACAAACCTACAAATTCAAGAAGCTAAATAAGCACCAAAAAGCATAAATCCAAAGAAGTCTGCACCAAAACACATCATAAGGAAACTCCTGAAAACTAAGGACAAAGAAAAGTCTTGAAGGCAGCAGGAGAGAAACGTGCCATCCATCTGAGAAAACCGCCCGAATGACATGTTTCTCACTGGAGACCACAGAGGCCGGAGGGAGTGGAACACTGTTGTTGTGTTTTTCCTTTTTTTTGGTCTTTTTGCCTTTATCTAGAGCCTCACCTGTGGCATATGGAGGTTCCCAGGTTAGGGGTCTAACAGGAGCTGTAGCTGCCGGCCTATGATACAGCCACAGCAACGCGGGATCCGAGCTGTGTCTGCAACCTTCACCACAGCTCACGGCAACGCCAGATCCTTAACCCACTGAGCAAGGCCAGGGATTGAACCTGCAGCCTCATGGTTCCTAGTCGGATTCGTTAACCACTGAGGCACGACGGGAACTCTTATTTTTCAGGAGCTGAACAAAACTCAGTGAAGGAGTTCCCATTGCTGTGCAGCAGAAACAAACCCAGCCAGTACCCATGAGGATGCAGGTTCCATCCCTGGCCTCCCTCAGTGAATCAGGGATCTGGCCTGGCTGTGGCTGTGGTGTAGGCCAGCAGCTGCAGCTCCGATTCGACCCCTAGCCTGGGAACCTCCATATGCTGCGGGTGTGCCCTAAAAAGACAAAAAAACAAAATCACAGGATCACAGGCCTTGGGGCACACAGTGGGCGCCACTTAGCTGGGAAGGAAGTGGCATCTGAAGGGGTGGGGGTGGCCCAGGAGGGTTCCCAGCACAGCTCGCGGGAAGGAGCGTGGCAGGTGGCCGTGGGGTGGGGCACAGTGGCCAGGCAGTTCCTCTGCTCATTCTTTTTTATTTTTTTTTTTGAACTTTAAAATCTTTATTTTTTTCCTCCGCTCATTCTTTTTTATTTTTCTAACTAAAAAACTGTCAGTGAAAACACCCAGAAATGAAGGAGAAACCAAGACATTCTCGAGTGAAGGAAAACTAAGAGAAATCTGTAACCAGCAGGCCTGTCCTAAAGAATGACTAAAGGAAGCCCTCGATATGGAGAGAAAATGATAAAAGAACAGTCTTAGGACATCAGGAAGGAAAACTGAACAAAAGAAAAAGTATAAATAAATATAATCCATCAGGCTTTAGGAAAATATTTTGTTAAACATTCCTGTTTTTTCAGGCCTTTTCAACAGTTACCTTTACCAGATGCATGGACAGTGAGCACGTGAGAAAGAGCTGATACTTTAAAAAAAAAAAAAAAAGCTAATTTAGAAGAGTTTCATTCAGGTTTCATAAATTAAAAATAGTCTCTCTCCGATCACTTTGTTTGCCTCTCAAAATACTCACCATCTCTATTTTTAGATCAAATTTCTCACTGACAGAATCACATATTCATAAAAACTTTAATTTCATCCCCGAGTTTATGCCAAGCAGAACTGCCAGATTTAAGCAAATAAAAATACAGGCTGCTCAGTTAAATTTAAATATTACACGGGACATAGTTACACTAAAAATGATCTGCTGTTTATCTTATATCCAAATTTAACTGGGTGTCTGGCCAGGCAGACAACCCTACAGGGCTGAAATCATTAGCGTCTTAGAACTGGAGCCATTTCTGAGCGGAGCACAGCTCCGGGAAGCTCCCGCTCCCTGCGCAAGCACCTGCTGAGGGGCTGCTCTCTTGTATCATCACAACTCAAACCATGAAGAGTCCTTTTGAGAAATGTCCTGTTTCCACAGAGCAGGGAATTTGGGTAAAAATCCTCTGCTCCTAGGGACCCCCTGCCAGAAAGAGACCAGCTGGGGAGGCTGAGTAAGGGAGAGCCCTGAGCACACCTCCACCAGCCCCAATCACCCGGATTCCAACCCCTTGAGGCTGAAGACCACAAAGCTGTGCTCCCCCTTACAAAGGTCTGCGGTGGGATCACAGGCCTTGGGGCGCACAGTGGGCACCACTTAGCTGGGAAGGAAGTGGCATCTGAAGGGGTGGGGGTGGCCCAGGAGGGTTCCCAGCACAGCTCGCGGGAAGGAGCGTGGCAGGTGGCCGTGGGGTGGGGCACAGTGGCCAGGCAGTTCCTCCGCTCATTCTTTTTTTTTTTTTTGAACTTTAAAATCTTTATTTTTTTCCTCCACGCATTCTTTTTTATTTTTCTAACTAAAGCAGAAAATTTCAGCCTACGATGACAGTTTCCAGAAGCGACAGCTAATCGTGAGTCGGTTCTGAATACTTGGATCCAACATGATGCAGAACCTCTGGGCTCTGCCCGAGGGCTGTGCTCATGGTCAGTCACCACCCCGCGGACCAGCCTCAGGCCTGGACGCTGGGAAGCAACACAGGAGAGAGATGCGGCCGATGGATTCCGCACTGCTGCGTCTACACCCGTGACGCCACCACCGCCACACTGGATCACACCCATAAGCCCTGAGGGGTCCTCGCAGGCCTTGGCAATCCTCTCGTCTGCTCCCCACCCCCCGCCCCCCGCCAGGCAACCCTGGTCAGGTTCTGTCACCACAGCTGGCATTTTCTCAAGTTTCATATGAATGGAAAGGCCGCTTAGAGCGGTGGCCTTCGAAGTTGGGCTTTCGCCCCTGCGCACGTTCGGGTTCAGGCACGTTGCTGCAGCGCCACTAGGCCACCCCTCCTGAAGGCTGGCTTGCTGTCCACTGCCTGGTGCATCACAGTTCACTGCTTGATAGACACTGGGATGCTTCCAGTCTGGGGCTTTTGCAAACAAATTGCTATGAATATTTGTATTCAACTCTTTGTATGGACAAATGCTTCCATTTCTTTGGGGTAAATTCCCAGGAGGAGAACAGCTGGGGCCTAGGGTAGGACGGGAACTGCCACACAGTTTTGCAAAGTGCTGGTGCCATTTCACATTCCCACCGACAGTGATGACCCCAGACCTTCTGCCAATCGCTTCCGTGTGGGCTGGGTTCTCGTGGTGGATTTCACTTGCACTTCCCGGATTACCGCTGCCGTGGAACACCTTTCGTGTGTCTAGGGGCCGTTTGGATTGCTTCTTTATGAAATACCTGTTCCAGTCTTTTCTATTGGCTTATCAGCTTTTTTCTTCGGATTTGTAGAAATTATTTAGATGTAAAACCTGTGTCTCACCCCAAATACCTTCTCCCATTTAGTGACTTGGCTTTCATTCACTTTAGTGTCTTTTGATGAAAAGAAGTTCTTCATTTTAATGAGATTAATTTATCTATCTTTTGCTTTGTGGCTTGTAAATTCTGGGTCTTTTCTAAGACTCCGAGGTCATGAAGACTTCCCTATTTTATCAGCAATTTTTTTTTTGCCTTTCTCGAGTTTACCAGTAATGCATCCTAACGGTGAAATGCGGAGATCCGTCGCTGGCACCCACACGTGTGGGGGAGGGCGGTGTGTGACTATGGACCCCTTGACCCAACGCTGCTATTCAACAGACCACGGCTTCCTCGCCAGCGGGCGCGATTTCAGGCTCGGCCGGCAGAGGGAGCCGGAGGGACGGCGGGGCGGAGGCCTCTCCTTCGGGTCAGCCGCACCTTCCTCCCTCCTCGTTCCCAAGGTGCCGCCTGCAGTGCTGCGCGGCCAGGCGAGGTCGCCTCCTTGTGAGCTCCCGGGCACCTGGGACGGCTTCCTGGTGGCGAGTTCACTGGCTGCCCCAGGGGGCTTCTCCGCAGCTCACCAGCCAGCCCCGCCAGGTCCCGGCAGGGTTCGGAGCCAAGCTGACCGCACCTCCCCTCCCCAGCGGCAGCTTCCAGGGGAGTGACCGGCATCCCAGGCCGGCGGGGAGGGGAACGCTGGGGGTGGGAGGTCCTGCCTTCTGCCAGCTCCGAGTTCTTGTCTTGGACCAAAAAAGGTGAACCACCTCCGGTCCAGATCGGCCCCGGCAAACTTCTCTGCCGACTGTCTGCGGAGCTAAAACAGCACCATTTCCAGCCAGTCCTCAGTCCGGCCTTCGGGAGGGCTCCCTCCCTTCTGTGTCTGTTCCTTCTTTGGAGTATTCCTTGGAAGCCTCTTTTATCTCCCTGGAAATAGCTAATCACTCCTTATGTCAAAGACTCCTTGCTCGAGGTTACCGCCTGCTCGGCTGGACCCTGACTGATACAGAACCGGTACCGGGAGTGATCACGGGAGACAGACTTGCAAAGGCGGGATCTGGGGATTGACCCATTGTGACGTCCAGTGTACACAGTGCTGAGCTCGCAGCAGCAGGAAATGGGGACGCTGGTCATTCGAGGCGTGCTGCGCGCACCAGCATCAGAACTGAATTAACCAAGCTGTGGCCTTTGGTTGCTCGTGACAAAGAGCTGACTGACCAGGTGCCCTGGAGCCCCTGCAGCCCCCGGACTTTTTATACTGGTGGTAACCGTGACAACAGGGATGCCGCCGTGTGGGGCAGTCCCCAGTGCACTAGCCTGCATACAGAGACAAGTCACGGTGACAACTCTCAGGACAAGTGACAGCGAGAACCAGAAGGTTTCAGTGGGGGTTGCAGGTGAAGCTCTTTGCCTTGCAGTCACAGGGCTACTTCCAAAACCTCGTACAGAAAGTGTGTGTTGCTCGTGGACAGCAGTTGAATTCGGTCTCCTCAGTAACTCAAGGAGAAGTCGGGGCCTGGCCGGGGGCACTGGGAGAACGACGCATGGAGCGGGGCCATCTGGTCAGAGGCAGGGATCTGATCTCTTAAACCCCAGGTCGCCCTCAGCCTCCCCGCGGCTGCTCAGGGACGCAGACACCAGAGTTCCCTTCTGGCTTGGTGGGTAAAGGACCCGGAGTTGTCGCTGAGATGGCTCAGTGCAGTTTGCGGCGTCTTAGAAGCTCATTGTTCCTTTGCTTGAAGATCCAGGGACAACCTGGCCAAGGGCAGATGGCCTGAAGGTAGTGGGGGCCCGGTACCCTTTCTCACGTCCCACCACACCCACGCTGCTGCCACCGGACACGTGACTAAGGTCAGATCTCGGCGTGTGCCAGGGGAACAAGACTAAACAACACCTCAGGAGGAGGAGCTTACACACCCAGAAAGCAAGCGGCACTTTTCTAACACGGAGCAGGAACACACAAGCATTGGGTGTATGCAAAAATGTGGCTTGTAAGCCTGTCAGACCAGGAGGGTGGAGCCTAACACTACGTCGGGAAACACACGCTGAAGGTGGGCAGTGACCGAGCCGACTTCACATCCTTACGCTCTTGAGCAGCTGGACTTGTTCCTACGCAACGTCTCTAAGCGCCTGAAACTTACGCCCAGGAAACGGCCCGCACTTAGTTGACGAGGCTGCGATGCAGGGCCTCCCGCGCGGAGGGGAGGAGCCCGAGGCACGGAGCGGGAGAAGGAGGGCTGGGCGGGCCTCACCCTGTGTGACCTGCACCCGCCTCCAGCTCCAGCCTCCCCCAAGACGTGCGGTTGATTCAGGCACTGAGGCTTCCTGGTGAGAGGGCACGGCTTCCCTGAGCAGCCACGGGGAGGTGCCCCTGAGGAGACCGCCCTCTGCCTTCAGTGGCGGCGATGGGGTTCCACAGGAGGGGAGGCCGAAGGGCAGGAACCGACCGGTAAGGGCGCGGGGGCGGGGGCGGGGTCACATCTACCACGGAGCACAGCAGATACCAGAGTTCCCTTCTGGCTTGGTGGGTAAAGGACCCAGCCCAGCTCACAGGCTAGACCCCCTGATTGAAGCCAATCCGCCTTCACAAACCCTTCCCCGCGGCTCAGCTGTGATGCTGGAACAAGGCTTCCTCACCAGCAGGGATGCTGCTAAGCTCGCCAGGAGATGGCGCTGGAGGGATGCTGGGAAGAGGTCAGGGTTTCTCTCCGGTCCGGGCTTCCTTTCCTTCTTACTCCAATGGCACTTGGCTGGCATGAGACACCAGTGGAGCTCACCTCCCAACAAGCTTCAGCAGCAGCCTGCAGGCAGCTTCCTGGCTGAGCTCTTCAAGAATCCTACCGGGCTTCCCGGAAAGTTCAGCTTCCCCACAGGAGCTTGCCGGCACTCCCGGGGAGTCCAGCCCCTCCAGCCAGCTTCCCACGAAGTTCACTTCACCCAAGCACCCCCCCCACACACACAAGCAGCTTCCCAGCGAATTTCCTGGCACACCCAGCAGCCCAGGGCAACCTAGTGAACTTCTCTGCCCTAGAGGGGGCTCAGCCACTGCAGAAACTACATCATCTGCTGAGTGTGAGCTTGGCTGTAGGAGACACTGCAAATTTATCTCACTCTCAGAGCCAGTTACTAGAACATTTCTGAAGGTCTGCGTAAAAGGGTCACAAACCCCCTCCTAACTGTGCCGCAGTCTCCTCCACTCCCACTGTTACACCTGGTGTTTCCGCAGTAATTATGGCCCCTGTAGATCTTATAGTCAATGACACCTGCCTACCAGGTTCTGAACTTCAGGGGACAAGGTTCCTAGGCAGATGCTAAGGAAAAGCCCGCCTTCAGCAATGCCAGGGAACAGGGGACAAAGCTCTGAGATGCACTGGGGGCTGTCACACCTCCTCAGGGTGACCTCTATGCCCCCAACCAATCCTGATTCCCAGGCCAGAGGATTAAGCCCATGACACTTCAGTCACTCCCAAGAGGTCCTGGGCAGCAATAAAACAGGCTGAAAGGAAAGTGTTCTTCCCTGTCAATTTCTTTTGCACTCAGTGCTAGCAGACTCCAATTCTGTTCTCAACCCATCATACACAGTACGCAGAAAGCCCCAAGTAAAAAGTGGCTTAAATAACAAGGCCTTTTCTTGCACACCCAGCAGAAAAATGGGAAGAGGGCAGTTCCCTTGGAAGTTTGACTTGGAAGCTGGACAGTCCATCAAGAGACAGGAGGCTGACAACGTCCCCACCCCAAAAAGGTAAACCATCCTTGAGAGCCCCAGAAAGCCACCAGCTGGGGTCCCCCTAGCTGAAGCTGGGTCATACCCAGGCCCCGACTGGCCAGGGACAGGAATGAATGAGGCCCCCCGACAGGCCCAGGCTGCTCACGGGCCCCTCCAGGGACTAGAACAAGCAGTTTTGAGTCCCCCCCCCAGCTGGCAGTGGTGAGAGGGCTTCTGCACAGGCCCTGACGGTGAAGATAACTACGGCAGGAGCCCTGGGCAGCTGAGAAAGTGCAGCCTAACTCCTCAAAGCGACCCACACACCTAGTGCTCACTGGGAACAGCCCACGGGCACCTGACCACAGGAAGCTCAACTTCTCACCCCGTGGCATCCTCAGGGGCGACGCTGCCAGCCAGTCGCTGGCACTCGTCCTGTTGCATCAAACAAGGAGACAGCACGTTTCCTGCACACCTAAGTCCTCTCCCCAGCGCGAACTCCTGCGGCTTTCGAGGTGAGGCCCCTGCCTGAAGGTCTCCTCACTACAGCTGCTCTCAGAGGCCTTTCCCCGGGGCGAACACCCCAGTGCTGAAAGCAGCTCTTTGGTGAAAGGCTCTGCCCGACTCCGCATCCGTGAGCTCTTCCCGTGTGTGGACCTGTCCGGGATGAGCAAGGCTGGGCCCGCGGCTTGGCACTTTCTCACCCTGGTCGGACTTAACAGACTTTTATGCAACACAAGTCTGAAGTTTTGGCAGGAGGTTTTCCCACGTTTGCTGCACTCTGAACACCTTTTCTAGGCTGTGAGCTTCCCAGAGCTAAATCTGATTTTGGCAAAGTGCTCTGGTTCCATGGGTTCAAAGGGACTTTAGTGTAAACTTCCTGACGCTGAGCGAGCCTAGAGGTGTGGCTGCCGGCTCTCTGATACTTACTGCACCTAACTGGGCCTTTCTATCCTGAACCTTCAAGAGCCAAACACGTGTGTACTCTTGGCGGAATGCATCCTCCCCCCAGCGGCTGCTCTCAGAAGGCCCTTCGCCAGGGCGGATTCTGAGGGGGAGTTAAGTGCCCTCAGACCTCGCCGGGGGCCGGGGCTGCCTGGGCTCCCTCACACTTGCTGTAACTGTCCAGGGTCAAAGGCCTCCCCGCCCCGCGCCCCTACCTGGCCGCCCCCTCCTGTGCTGGACGCCAGCGCCAGGAACCTGTCCTCCCCGTACGCTAAGGCGTTCTCTGACCCGTGGTTCCACAGTGCTTCACCAGGCCCTACGCTCCCCGCTTCTGCAGGGTTTCTCGCGGTGCTGCTTTGGCCCTGGGAAAACGGAAGCTTCCTCCTCACGGCGGTTTCTGCCGCCGGCGGCTCCCTGCTCCTGAGCCTGGGCCGCACACCGCACGGAACGGGTCGAGTGGACACACGTGCGTGGGGAGCCCCGAGCCGAGACGCTCTTACAAAAACCCAGCGCTCGGAAGGTGCCTCCTCTGCTCCACACCAACCACCCTGGGGCCGCAAGCGCAACGTTCCCCGCGTCGGATTGCCACTAGCAGGCCCCGAGTCCAATCAAGGATCCACTCGGCCTCGGGGCCACATCCTGAGACCCCCGGGCCCTTCAGAGGAGGCGCCTCAGCCGGGAAACCCCAGTGACGGCCCCCACGCAACTACCTGGACGGTAGGAGTTGTAGAGACCCCACAACGGAAGCTACCCCGAGGGCGGCTCCGGAAGTCCCGCCCCCGTCGCCCAACGCACAGAAACACCCCCTCCCAGATTGGCCCGACACGGTCGTGACGTAGGTCAGAATGGGCCCTGAGAAACGGCGCTCCCACACGGGGCGGGGCTTCACTTCCTTTTAAAGGAGACGCGCGAAGATTTCTGGAACAAGTAGTAAATGCCACCTGCTGAAGGGCAGTGGCTGCCCTGGTGGTTGTGGGAGCACCTTCTTAAATTAGGTGAGTTGTTTTTCTAGGAAGGTGGCCGTTTCTTCTGAATTTCCACATTTACTATCAAAAGTTGTTTATAATATATCCTGTCATCTTTTTACATGATCAGTAAAAATTACCGTTTTTAATATTTGATTTGTATGCTTGTCTTCATTAGCCTCTCTGGAGGTGTATCCTTTCATTTCTTTGGAAAGCAAATTTTGGCTTTGTTGCTGCCCTCTGTTGGTTGTAATGAGTTCTGCTCTTTATTATTTAGCTTTTACCCAACACACTTCTCCACCTTCCATGTCCCCAACAGCGCCAGAGGGTAGGTAGTTCGTTGCTGTTATTAGGACTGAGGCATCCAGTGTTACTGTGATAACTTCTCTCTTCCTCGCCCAGCCTTTTGTGTTCCTTGGAGTTACGTCCCTGGTCTCCCAGGTACTTGTCAATAAGTCAAGCCCAGCTCCTATCCAAGTATGTCCAGAGACCACAGGTGTTCTGAAACTGAGATGCCTTCCCCCGAGCCTCAGCCCCCACATCTAATCTAGATTGGGTCTCTTGTGGGTCTGATGCACAGCTGCCATTCTGGAAGCTTTCACTACGCTCCTGTGGAGTCACCTTGCCTCTTTGTGTTGGACCCACATTTCCTGATTACCAGGTGTTTCTCCTTTCTTGGTTTACTCCCTCGTTCTGGAAGAGTACATCCTCTAATAGTTTTCTAAGAATGGATGTATGGAGCGTGAATTTTTAAAGAAACTGCAAGTCTTCAGCTTGACTTGTACATGTATTTCCTTCAGAACTCTGAAAGGTCTGAATCTATCGTCCAGTGTGGCATTTTAGGATTCCTGATTCTCAAAGCTGTTCTCATTCCTGATACTTTGTACGGCGTCCTGTTCACTCTCTCCGCAAGTTACAGAATCCTTTCTCCCCAGCGATCCACGGTGATGTGCCAAGGCAAAGCTCTTTCTCCCTCCACTGTGTCAGTGCCAGGCTGGTCCTTATAACCTGGAAACCCAGCCTTCACTCTCAGAATTCTCTTGCATTATTTACTGGAATCCACTATTAGATGTGGTGACTCTGGGCACAATCACTATTGATATCTTAAGCTGTTTCTCTTAGGCTGGCGAGATTCCTCAAGAAGGCTTTTGGCCTTTATTTCCTGCCTGGAGAGTAGAGCTTGTTTCCCGAGCCAAGGTGAAGGCTAACACCACGACTCTCTTGGTCTCCCCCTGGGCTAAGGCTGGGAAACTGCCCAACTGCGTGGAGTGGAGAGCTGGAATTGCTTCTGCAACCGGCTCCTAGCCAGTCTTCCTGCTCCCACCCTTCCACACGCACTGCTCGAGGTTCCTGGACCTGCCAATCCCAGAGCCTCTGGCAGCTCTGCAATAAAACCAGATTTGCAGGAGTTCTCAGTTTTCTCACAGCGTCGTTTACTCGGGTATTTCTAAGTCAGTTACCATTCATCTGTTTTCTTGAGCGGTTCCAAAATGCTGTTGCTATTTATAGTCATCCTAGTGGGATTATGTTTTTTTTTAAATTAAAATTGCCTGTAATTTTAATGGGAATTCAGGAAAGAGCTGTGATAAACGGCCATGTTTAGTTTTAAGAGTCTGGAAAATGAAGACCTTATTCAGAGAACTTAAGTCTCCAGCTCAAACTGTGGGTTCCATTGTCCTAAACAGAGACAATGGAGAGTGAAGGAAAACCAGCACACAATTGCAGCTGCCTTTGGGGGACAGAGAAAGTGGGGCCATTTCTCAGTAGAGCAGGAGGGCTGTACGTATTGGGGCGGGGGTATGAGGAATGAAGAAAACACCTGAAATGGCAAATACAGAGACATGCAGGGAGTCACTGAGAGAGGACTAAGTATCTTTATTTAGTTCACTCGTTCAGGGGTTCATCCCAAAGCCGCACACCTCACCCCCCTCAGTGAAACAAGTCACATACAACCAGGGCCCCAGAGTCCCCGCCGCCCCCCACCCGACAGCGCACTGCAGAGACAGGGTCGCCGGGACTCGGAGCCACGTGTGTCAGACCCTTTTAGGGACTCCACTAAGTAAAACAGGCTTGCCCATCAGCTGAAACTTGTGTAACATTCTGGGTACCCCCCTAGAGTGCGAGGGTCCCCCAGAGCGGTGTAAAACTCCTCCTTTTGGATACTCCCTTCTTTCCAAATCATTAGCCGCTTCCCAGGGAGCCAGCTGCTTCCACCTGAAATCCACAGACCAAGATTTCACATGGCCAATTCTAACCACTGAGATAAACAGCCCAAAATTTAAGGCATTTGAGGGGGTTAAGGGAATAAAGCATTTATTAAAGTTACAACCACATATCAAAGATGTCCATCATATTTCTGAAAGCTTTTAACCAGGCACAAGTGCAAGAACAGGCACGGTCCCAGCTGCTGCAGGCAAGTACACGGTCACTGCCACAGGAGGGCGGGGACTCGGGGCTGACGGTCAGTGTTCCCGTCAGCACGTGTGAGGCGCCCCACGTGCCCAACACCAAACAGAAGCAGCGGGAGCTGTGCAAACACCGCAGGGCAGAGCAGGGGCGCTGCTGGCTAAGTTACAGCAGCAAACAGTTCTGGACACACCGGAGGGCCGTGCTCACAAGAAGCACACAGAACTGGACCTACACCACTTGCTGGAGATCTGAAATCCAAGCAACTTCAAAAGAGAAAGGATCCCCGGGCAGTCCAGACGTAGCAAGTACAAGTTAAAGCCACAGAGGTCCCCCTCCTCACGCCCCTCTCCACTCAGTGGTCTTGCCAGAACTTCGGGGAAGTATTCCGCACAGCACCGCACTTCCAAATCCACGGCCCTCCGGGGGATCCTCCTGGAACACGGTCCTGCTCACCGCTTAGGTCCGCGGGTGAGTTCTCTGGTTCCACATCAAGGGAGTCGGGTTGGGGGGGTGGTGAAGAGGGAGGGCGAGAAGCTGTCGGCCCCGGGCGGCACCTCCGGAGGGAGATCCGACTGACGGGACCCAGGCCACTCAGCACTGGTCACTGCGTGCCTGGCACTAGCGCAGCTGCGACACCCAGGCGTGCCTTCTGTGCCCAGGCCTGAATAAGGGGCAGTGTCCCTGGCAAGGGGTGTCTCTCAGGGGTCCACAGGGCACTGCTTTGTCGTCGGCAGGGCCCACGCACACACTAGCTGACACCTCGCTCAGTCAGTGACCTCGGGCCCAGGAGGCACTGGGCGCGCCTACAGGAACGAGCGGGCTGTTCTAAGACACCAAGAGGTGCTTCTCAGCACCTGAACACCCACTAGAGCTGGACTATGGCGCCAGACGCTGGATCTCAGAGACGGGCAAGCTTCAAAAGAAATTCTGCAGTTTGACAAAGGGCAGCAAAGGCATTCTATTCTGCAACCAAGAGCATTTAAAAATAAAAATAAAAATAAAAATATTGCACTCTGTTATCACCTTCATTACGATAAAAGGACATTTTACCACCCAAATTAGGAAGGGCATAATCTCAGAATAAAAGACAATGCTTAAAGTTGAATAAACGACTTCCTCTACAATTTACCATGCGTCTGTATATTCTGCCCTGCCGAGGCCTATGCTGTGAGCCCCCGTGACCCTCACTGCCCCCTAGGGCACAAGGCCAAGCTGACCACCAAGGTCACAGGCTGTTCCAGCACCAGCATCACCCGGAAGGCAGAGCCCGAGAGGGACAACACCCACAGGACCGCGGTTTCCACGCACAGGGGTTGCGAAGTGCCAAGTGCTTTCGCAAACATTCTCTCCTGCGTCCTCACAGAGCCAGGGCAAAGGCACGGCCGGACCCTGCCCACCCAGAGGAGCCTCCCCGGGAAGGGCCCTTGCTCAAGGCCAGGCAGCGGGCGCGGCAAGGAGCGCAGTCTCTCGGAGGCAGGCCCTCCTCTGCTAGTCCAGCCGCCCTGCAGGACCCTCTCTCTCTATTTCTGCATGAACCTTGCATGTGAAGAATCAATTAGTGGAAGAAAGGGGATAAAACCAAAATGATGGCAACCAGGCCCGACGTAGTCAACGTCAGGAAACTGCTCACTGCCCTCTTTTTAAAATGACCTCTTTAACAAGTGCGTGTTGACTAAAATATCAAACGTCAAAAGAGGACATCAAAAACTAAGCACTGCTGCCTTTAATCCCTTTTCTGGAACAAGGTAGGGCACTGATAAATAAATAAGTAAATAAATAACATAAGCAATATGAACAGGCACAGATACGTATGACGTTGATGGGTTTGGGAAATACATTCAAAAACCCCACCCGGGATGCCAAAGTCGAATTCCCAGAGTATCAAGGCCACACCCCACCCCTGCCTGTCTGTCTGTCTACAGCAGCCGAGGCCCAGATGCAGGGCCCTGTTCAGCGGCCAGCAGACACCCCAGCAGTGGCAACAGGCTGGGGGACTCTCGGGCTCCTCCCACTGGTCCACCACCGCGCTCCCTGGGCAGGGCTCGGGCTGCGCCCCATCAGGTGCCACCACGGGCCCCAGGGCTTGGACACACAACTTTATAAAGTGCTCTGACGGACAGCTTTACTCTTTCCTATTCTGTATCCCCTCCCTGCCAACGAAAGAAAAAGTGAGCTTTAGCCAAGTGTCACTCAAAACAAGAAGGAATGTCCTTAAGCAGCCATCTGCACTATTTTCAGATTCACGCTTGGCAGCTTTGAAATTTCAAACTGGAGGCCTAAGTTCCAAGTTGCTGGGATTCTGGAAAAGTCTCTAAAGCCTGGCTGGACAAAGAGAAAGCCAACCTGTCTCTGCAGAGGGAAAGCCGAGGCCCAGGGCCCGCTGATCGGCCCCAAGCTCGCTGTGCTCCCCAGCTTAAGCTCTCCCCAGCCCCACTACCTCCCTGGCCAGGTCTGAGTAACACCCAACAGTGAGGGCCAACTTGGTCCATTCCTTCTAGAGACCCCAGGAAAATGGTTCGATCCCCCAGAAACAGGCCCTGTACCGGCCTCACCTGCAAAGGAGCCCGATGCCCAGTCTGCGGGGCCACCCCAGGCCCTCACTCTCTGCGGCCCAAAGGCCACACCGCTGGCTGGGCTCCTGCACTGGCAGCATTCCCAGAGGCTGCTTTCCAAAAGGTCTGAAGGCAGAGCCACCCTCCTCCCCTGGGCTGTTCCCTAGGCTGTCCCTAACAGACCCTGCAGAAAACACCCAGCGGGGCAGACTCCGAGTGTCCGCGAGACTGTGGCTGGCTCAGCCGGGGAACTCAAGCCACAGGCGGCAGCAGAAAGAGCCGAGGAGGTGAACCAACCACTCCCCCTGAAGCCTCTCGCGGCCCGACCAGGAAGGCGACAGGCCGCAGGGCCCAGGCCCCAGCGGGTGGCTCCAGCTTTCACACAACCCTCCCTGACATCCAGGGAAAGCCCGGCCTCCCCCCAGCTCCCGGCCCAGCCACAGCCCGATGCTGGCCTGCCAACACACCCGACCCCGTCGTGGGCTAGAGCCCCTGCAGCATGTGGCTCAAGCCGCAGTGGCCCGCAGTGGCCCCAGCTCCCGTCCTCGGTCAGCAAACCCCTCTGGCTGCAGCACGAGCAGGCTCAGAGCTCCGGGTGCATGAGCTGCCGGACCCCAGAGCTCAGTAGCAGGGCACAGCCCGGTCTAGGCCTCAGTAGCCACCCCATGCTGACGCACGGCAACAGCTCGTGACAAGGTGAGGCCAGAGCTCCAGTGGCTGCATCTCCCTCTCTGAATCACAGGTGACTTTTCTCCCTCAGACCTCGCACCTGCAGGCCCGCATGGCGCTCCCACACAAGTCCATCCACGACACCCGAGGTGGGTTTCAAATTCTATCCTCAGGCCCGGGAGGTAATGAGCACAGAGTCCATCTGCACAGCAGAGACGCGTAACCATGGGAACAGTCAAATAAACCCATACCATTAGTTCAAATGTTACCAATTAGATTTCTCTTACTGCAGAGAATCAAAACGGATTTGCAATCTGCCCGTTTCTGAACACTTCTCCGGGTGAGAATCACCGGGGTGGGGCCACACAACGCTCCCGAGGCGTCAGATTACCAGCTGCGACCTCCCTGAAACAGCAGCACCTGCAGCGGTGAAGAAGCAGCCGCGGGCCCACCTGCTCCGACACGGCCACATACCCGGCCAGGGTGGCGACTGCTGACCTCTCTGCTTCCCCCCGTCCTCGGGTCTAGGAGTGGCCACCAAGACACTAGGTCAAAACCGGAAGAGCGGCCAACCAAACAACTGATGTCCTGTCCACTGGACACCAAACAACTGAAAGCTGAGAACCATCCAGAAGGTGACTAAAGGTCCCACTCTGGGACGTGTAGGGATGGCGCCACGGTGTTTTCTCCCCTTAGAACTGGCAGTGAGAGCTGTTGGACGGTCCTTGGTCTGAATGTAGGCAGTCAGCTACTGGCTAGGGCAGCCGGGTCCCCCAAAATCAACCAGCCATCTGGACGCCCCCCCACGTGAAGTGGCAGAGAACTCACGAGACCTGACAGCGTGCCGCCAGGCAGTTAGGACGCGGAACGGGTGTGGCGCTGCAGAGCTCTGCGTGTCACCTAGAGACCGTGAACAGGGGCAGGCACTGACTTTGAGGCTGTGAAGCCAACCCGCAGGGCCAGCACGCCGCCCTTGAACCAAGACCATGGGGGCGCGGCGCCCACCGCGAGGGAGGGCACTGAAGGGGCAAGGAAGGGGAGGGAAAACCAGCAGGTTCACCAACTGCCTCTCTGCACTTACTTAACTCCCCTGTCATATGACAAGGCTTCTCTCAAACTGTTAAGGTGACAGGGAAACACAGAAGCCCAGTTCCGGAAAGTGCTGGTTTTCCTGACTGGGGATACTGCAGGCCGCCAAGCTCAGCCTAATGTGCTCCCACCTCGAGGCCCAGCGCAGTAACACCCGACTGTGAAAACCCACACCAGAGGCGCCGAGGAGGAGCAAAATCAGGTTTGCGCGGGCCCCTGGGCTGGCACTGCCCCGAGGGCTGTCCGCGCCCCAGCACCCGAGACGCAGTCACAGTCCGCGAGGCGGGCCGTTCGCTGCACAGCAGCCAGCCGGGCTCTCTCAGCGGCACAGGACGCGGTCATGGGGGCAGAATCGGGGTCGGCTTGCGCTGCGGGTCGCCTCCTCCTCACCGCCAGCAAACCAGCTCTCGGATTCTACTCATACAGCAGAAACTTCTTTACGGGGTCTGGCAGAGGCAGCGCGGGGATCAGGCGGAGGCGGTATTTGCCGAGCGCTCTTCTCACGGCCACACGGCACAGGTTCAGCAAGGTCCTGGGGACACCTGGCACGTGGGGAGGAAGGGAGAGACGGAGGAAGGGGTTAATTGGACTCCCCTCCCGGCCACAGGCTGGCCCGGGGATGGGCAGCTCTGCACCAATGAGGCAGCCCGCTACCCGACTTCAGAGGGGAGCAGGCTCGCTGGACAAGGTCTTGGCACCTGCTCCTCGGTCTGGGGAAGCAGCGAGTCTTCCTGACCCGGGGCATCTGCCGCTGGGAGAGCCTCTCCTCGACCAGAGAGAGAAACAAGAGCCCCTGCCCTCTGCCGGCCTCTGCCCTCGGTCCACTCCAGGGGCTCCCGGGGATCCGAGGGGGACGGCCGGGCAGTTCGTGAGGAAGGCAAGCAGACCACCTGCTCTGGGGCAAGGAAGCCCCTCGTCAAACAGCACAACACAGGCAGCTGAACGCCACCCCTGGGGCTCTGCTGACCATTAACCAGCCCTCGGGGGAGGCTCGGCAGCAGCACGGTGTTGTGTTGAAAGACTGTGGCTGTTTCCCAGAACCGTGTTTCAGCGACAGCTGTGCGAAAGCCACTAAGAGCAACACGGCAAACAAAGTTCTGCGAGAGGTCAGGGGCCGGGAAAAACGCTGTCCCCGACACCACCAGAGCCAGGCAGGGATCGGCCCGGAGTGGGCAGGTCCCCAGGGCGTACAGGGTCAACTTCTGAGCCCCCAAGAGAGGACAAGACACAGATCGATGGCAAACTCCCTGGCCGTCAACTCAATTCGTCAGTAAAGTCCTTCTTCACAAATAAGCAAGCTGCAGACTATCCTGACAAAAATTAGGCTTAGCACGCAATCCAGAATGATGGCGTCTGAGCGGAACTGTGGAAAGTGAGGAACCCAGAGGAGGGAGGGCCTGCATGTGTGTAAAGCAAACACGTAAAAGCCACAAACATACAGCTGAGAGCGTCTGGGAGCAGAAACCGAGGGTAAAGCGGGGTAATTCTGGGCACTCTGAGAACTGATACTTTTATGGTTTCTTGGCAGTAACTCTTGGTGTTGAGGAATTTAAAAAGAGAAGACCAACCTCAAGGACTATTCTAGAAAACTCTTAGTCCTCACTGAAGGCTTCGACCAAGTGCTTAGCTGGAGGTTTGGTATCTTTTCTTTTTAAAGTGCTGCAATCTGGTTCGTTCAATCGACCTACAGAGACTGCCCGTCAGAGTGAACCTAAGGCCACTTACTTCGGGCCTCTTTAAAGACCTGCAGCGCCTCGGGGTCCACCTTCCTTCTGCCTCTCGCCTCTGGGCCCAGGGACTCCCACTTCACCAGGTTCAGGTCGGCTCCGAACTCCACGAGCAGGCTCACGAAGGCCGCCTCACAGCCGTGACGCAGGACGGCGTCCATGACGCAGCCGGGGGAGCCTCTGCAGAAGCCCTGCGTGTTGACGGGGCCGTTGCAGTTGAAGTCGGGGTTGGCCCCCGCCTGGAGCAGCAGCTTGAAGCACTGCAGGTTGTGGTAGGCCGCGCTGATGTACAGGGGGCAGACCACGAGGGAGGTGAGCCGCCGGGAGAAAGGCGGCTGCAGGTCGGGGGTCAGGTGGTGGTTGACGTCGACGTCAGCCCCGTACCTACAGGGAGACACGGGACAGTCAGGCCCTGCGCGGCTCCGAGGCGCCCTGCAGGGACGGGCCTGAGCTCGGGGGCACTGGGAGGGCCCGCCAGCCACGGGGTCGCGGCCCTCCGGCCGGGCCGACGGCGGCTAGGAACCCTGGATCCACTCACACACAGAAGCCCTTTCAAACCTCTGAAGATCTAACAATCCCACGAACGTTTAAGCTATTTCTAAGCAAAGAAAAAGAAGGAAAACTTCCAAATTCAGCTTATGAAATTAACAAAACAATAATCCCCAAACCTGACAGAGGCCACAGGTAAAGAAAAACTACCAACAAATTGCATCAACTTAACAACCTTCAGTAAAATGGTAGCAAAGAGAATCTAAAAACATTAAGAAAGCAACATACAACAACCTCATGCGGTTATTCTAAGAATGCAAGGGTCATTCCGAAATTAGAAACTCTATTAACATCTCCCATCACATCCACAAACTAAGGGGAAAATCCATGATTATCTCTACAGGTTCAGGAAAAGGCACAGGACAAAACGCATATAAAAACACTTAACAGGGGTTCCTGCTGTGGCTCAGCAGATTAAGAATCCGACATAGTGTCCATGAGGATGCCAGTTCGATTCCTGGCCACGCTCATTGGGTTAAGGATCCGGAGCTGCTGTAAGATGCAGCATAGGTCACAGATGTGGCTCAGATCCTGCATTGCTGTGGCTGTAGCGTTGGCTGGCAGCTGCAGTTCCGATTCAACCCCTAGGCCAGGAACTTCCACATGCCGCAGGTACGGCCATAATAAGACAAAAAAAATAAAAAATAAAAAAACTCAATAAAGTAGAAAGTGATGGTAGTTCCTTAACATTATAAAAAATATTTCCTCAACCCAGAGGCCAGAATCTTACCTAGCAGGGAAACGCCAGCAGCTCTGCCAGGAGAAAGCACACACTCCCACTTTCTGGCCACTATTTTTTTTGCGGGGGGAGGGGGGGGGTCAAGATTGCGGCACATGGAAGTTCCCAGGCCAGGGATTGAACCTGCACCACAGCAGTGGCCTGAACCGCTGCAGTGACAACAGATCCTTAACCCACTGCACCACAAGAGAACTGGCCCACTACTTTCAAAGGCATTTTATTTGAAAGTATGAGTACAATTAGTCAAGAGAAAGCAAGCAGCTGATTCAGATTGGAAAGGAAGAGGTAAAACTTTTCCTATTTACAGAGCATATGACTGACTATGTCTGGAAAGCCCTAAACAACTAATGAAAATACAATTAACAAGCATTGAGAGAATTTATTAAAGCAGCAAGTTGTAAAGCCAATAATAGCCTTCATATATACAAATAAAAACAAGTCCAAAGATAAAATGAAAAAGACCTCACTTTTGACAGCAAGATAAATTTTAAAGTGAGATATATAAGCATAAACTTAAATGTCCAAAACGTGCATGAGAAAAATCATAAAATACACTAAAAGTCACAAAAGAAGACCTAAGGGGAATTCCTATTGTGGCGCAGTAGTTAACAAACCCGACTAGGAACCATGAGGTTGCGGGTTCAACCCCTGGCCTTACTCAGTGGGTTAAGGATCCAATGTTGCCATTAGCTGTGGTGCAGGTCACAGACGCGGCTCAGAACCCAAGTTGTTGTGGCTCTGATTGGACCCCTAGCCTGGGAAACTCCATATGCCGCAGGTGCAGCCCTAAAAAAAAAAAAAAAAAAAAAAGGAAGACCTAAGGGAATAGAAAAGACACACCATAGTCTTGGATAAGAAGACTCAACCTCACTAAAATGTCAGTTTTCCCTAAGTTTATTATTTAAATGAAAATATCCTTCCTAGAACTAAATAAGTTAATTATAAATATAAACACATAAAAATAACATTTCTGGAGCTACATAAGTTGACTATAAAGTTTATCTGGAAAATCAAACAGAAGATGTAAAAGCTTTTAACATGAGAGTTAAAGAGAAACTTGTGCTTGGCAAAAAAGCAGCAAAAGTAAAACAGTAAGTAAAAAACTGGGGGAAATGTTGCAAAGGGTTAATATCCTTAATCTAATTTCAAAGACCTTCTGAAAGGCGAAGATCGATAGCCCCACAGACAGATGAGACAGAGGTGGATACAGACACGTGCTCTTAACCAACGAAAGGATGTTCAGCCTCACTCACGACAGAAATGCAATTAAAACTACACAGACCACTTCGCACCTATCAGTTTGGGAAAAATCCAAGAGCTTACAGACCAGGCTTCAAAGAAAAAAGAAGTCTACTCATTTCCGGGGGCCATGCAAAAGGGAGCAAGCCCTGTTAAGGAAAATCTGGTAATAGCTGGCAGAATTACAAATGCATTTACCTTCTGATTCATCAATCACACTTCCTGGAACCTACTCTCAAGATACATGTGCAAGACTATGAAAAGGTGTATTCACCAGACAATTCATTAAAACATCATCAGTGAGAGCTGAAGGCAGGAAACAACCCATCGGACAAGGACTGCTCCGAAGCAGCCCCAGGCCACCCCAGGCTGGTAAGAGAGAAAGGCAGGAGCGTGAACGAGAACGCCACTGCCTCTCCAGGGGCGGGGGCTGCAGTACGATGTGCATGTGACACACAGGCACAGCCACCTGTCTGTTGACGTCTTAACGAGGAAGATGACTTTTTAAATGGTCATCCACGGGGCAGAGATGAAACAGGAGAGACACCAGATGCCTTTTAATATACCCTGGCTTACAGATGGAACTTTGGAACCATGTAAATACACACTGTAAACAAACCGCAATGCCCAAAAGTAAAAGCAAAAAGAAATACTTTAACCCAACTTAGTATCCAGCTGGTGCCATCGTGTCCTGCCCAGCAGGGTGGCTCTCCTTTTCCGGAGCACCGGACACCCAGAGCGGCCGGACGTGTCCCAGCCTCAGATTCGCCCGGAAGGAGCCAGGACTGGGCACACAGCAGGCCAGCTGCATCCGCCCCCAGAGGTGGGGGCTCTCACAGGGCCCTAAGCGCATCTCTGCGGCTGTCCCGGGGCCTCCTCTGACCTGGAGACAACCAGACGTCAGGATGGATCCCACGCAGGCAGGTGCAGGAGCCACCTGACCCAGGGCCGCCAGCTGACCCGTCCTCCACCACAGCCAACCGCTAAACCACTGTACAGGCAGAGCCTTCAGCCTCTCCTCAAGAGACCTGCCCTTGTCACTGCACTCAGGGACACCCGGTTTTCAGTCAGGCTTTTAGAGTTCTTCCAAGCCAAGCACAGGCTACCCACTGGGTCACTTCCCTCCAACCAGGGCCCACGACCACAGCAAGGAGAGGGGGCCTGGCTTGGGGTGTCGGAGTCCTGGCCACATAAAAAAGGTGCCTGCCAAGGATGCTGCCCAGCGTGGGCATCAGAGCCCACAGGGCGGGAAGAGGCAGGTGTGGGAGGAGCAGCAGCATGGAGCCCGGGCACATGCGGTGACGGGCAAGTAAGTCACTACGTTAAAGGCAAGGGGAGCCAGGTCTCTCGATGTTGGAAAAGAAAAAGGAATTTGGAAAGGGAGAAAAACGGGATGAAGCCTGTGATGCTGGACTGGGTCGGAAGCATCGGGGGCTCTCCAACCGTCATGTACAACTGAAATGAAGACAGGAGGCGCGCATGAGACCTCAGCTTCGTCCAGCAGGAGGGGCCGAGAACCGCCACATCCCATAAGCAATAAACACTCCTAGGGTCCAGGCCTTGGTTTTTGTTCTGTTTTGTTTTTAATGATTTTTATTTTTTCCATTACAGTTGGTTTACTACCAGACCTTGGTTTTTAAACACCATTCTACACACACACACACAGACTCCTTGGAGAAATGACTAATTCCACGTCTGAATCAGGCAAAGCACACAGAAGCCTAGAACAATTCTACCTCCACAGGAAACCATGAGTCTAACATAAATAGGGAATAAAGTAAAGATCCGATGAGGAATAGGATATACACATGGCTGCAAAGTACCTACCCACAAAATACTTACTAACTACAGAGGGAAAAAGAAGGGCTTTAGGGGAAACCCGGCAGACACGACCTTAATCGAAAGGTCAAAGTGAATTGGACCCAATGAAATCGTGTGCAACCTGACAGGATGGAGAGAGAAGAGCGGGGCCTCACCTCTGCGGGACTGGGGCCCGGGATGTGCGGCCTGACTCTCACCGGAGGCCACCCTGGACACCCAGTGCCTGCTGACCTGAGCTTCCACTGCCCTGTGCCTACAGATTTTGTCATCACGTCTTTCATCTGAATGAGGAAATGGCAATATGCAGGAAGCAATGATGGGGCCTGACACGCAGGGGTCCAGGCCAGAGGGAAGAGCACCGTTTCCACGCTTAACAAAAACAGCCGGCCAAACACCAACAGCAGCAACCACGTTTTAGCACCTGTCTCTTCAGCACTGTTCCAAGCATCCAAAGGAACTGACACCACTGCCTGTCAGCAGCTCAGACCCGCAGAAGGACTGGCACGCAGGCCAGCGAGCTCACAAGATAACCAGCTTCCGCACGGACGCCAGGCAGCATCATGAGACACTACAAATGCAGGTGTCACCCGTTCTCCAAGATATTCGAGGAACGACAAGAGAAAATTCCAAAGGACACGCCAAACCAAGCAGAAGCGTGTGTTCATTTCACACACACAACCATTAAGAGAACTAGACTTTGAGCAGTGATTTTTTTTTTCCCTCCATATTCTTAGGAATATGCCTTCCAGGATGTCTGTAATCTGAGATAATACAACCATCTGGTATTAGCTGAGCTGTGGGAGAGATAGCCCTTCCACTCATAAAAATAAACTGGATGGGATCCAGTTCATTTTAATCCTGAATATCTTCCAAAACTCCCACTGCTTTTAATATCACTGGCAAGAAACCACTAGGACGACTCCACAAATCAATATAACTCTGAGCATACAGAAATACTACTGCTTACCTCTTTTACAAAAACCAGCAATATACACCAGGGAAGTCAGAATAATAAACTGGAGGCTACTTGCAGAGGGACACCAGATCACAGCGGTGACAGAAGACAGCCCTGCCTACAAGGGGCAGTGACAGAGGAAAGGCAGGAGTTGAGTTTAAATTATATTTAGATTGTATCATCTGTTCAGTAACTTAACCCCATCTTCCGAAAGCCAATTACCTGGTAATTTAGAACATAGAAAACTTCCAGTAGAATAGTATATGCTCTCGGTACCTCACTGTAAAAGTCACATCCTGTGCTCCAGCGGGGTAACGAGATGTCTTCACAGCGCCTTCTCAGAAGGGCATCTGTATATGTACTCCTGAAAGGCAGGCCTGCCATTAACTCAGAGCAGTTGTGCATCTGAATTGACTGAAATGCCTGGTGGGATTTCTGGGACTAAGATGAAATTTTATGGATTGATCCTACTGAAAAACATTTCCAAATTAATGACTGACATTCTCCAAGACGCAAAGATATGGGGCTCAGAAGGTTTGGATTATTAGGCTAGAAATCCTTAAAAATGAGAAAAAAGGATCACACTTTTATCACCCTCGAATATAACCACCACATCACCCTCGTTTATCTTTCCAAAGCCAAGTCCACACACTTAACACAGAGAACCTTCGACACAATAAACGTAGTCTCAGCACCTCATTTACAAACCATGCTCTGCCCTGGGCAAGGGAAGCCAGGCCTCGCTCCTGAGAACACTCCCCGCCTGCACCCAGGGCCGGAGTCTCTCCAACACTGACAACAGCTACCTAAGCGGTACTTAGTTCAACCACTGAAGGCACTGCCGCCAGAGTAAGGCAGGGGAAAGCATCTTTGGTACAAAAAAGTCCCGGGAGACAAAGGGCTGAAAACGCAATATGCTTCAAATTTTTTAAAAGTAACCGTTAGTACAATTAAAATAAAACCATAAACCATCTAAAGCAATAGAATGGGAAAGCAAAGCAAACGTCGACATAGAACAAAGGCGTAGAATAAAGGTATAGTTAAGAAACAGAAAGATGGAGTTCCCACCGTGGCGCAGCGGAAACAAATCTGTCTAGTATCTGTGAGGACGCGGGTTCGATCCCTGGCCTCGCTCAGTGGGTTAAGGATCTGGCATTGCCATGAGCTGTGGTGTAGGTTGCAGACGCAGCTCAGATCCCGCGTTGCTGTGGCTGTGGTGTAGACCGGCAATTACAGCTCCAATTTGACCCCTGGCCTGGGAACCTCCATGTGCAGAGGGTGCAGCCCTAAAAAGACAAAAGACAGAAAAAAAAGAAAAGAAACAAAGATAAAAGAAATAAACCAAACATCAGCTATATCCCACAATACTGCGGGATTTGCATTTTTTTTTAGGGCCACTCCTGTGGCACATGGAGGTTCCCAGGCTAGGAGCAGAATCAAAGCTGCAGCTGCCGGCCTGCACCACAGCCACAGCAACGCCCCCACTGATCCTTAACACAATGAGCAAGGCCTGGGATCAAACCCGCATCCTCACGCATACTAGTCAGGTTCCTTACCGCTGTGCCAGGACAGGAACCCCGGTGATAATGTTAATTGAATTAAAAAACCAAGAATCCCAGACAATCAAGTAGTAAAAGTGAACACACAAAGAATTACTGAAACGCACTAAGATTAAAACTGAAAGTAACAGAATGCTACATAAATGAGCCCTCAATGAAACCAATGGTTTCCTTTTATTTTGATAAAGGGCATAGTCCGTAAGCAAGAACTTCTAGCAAGAACTTCTATGAGCCAAATTAGCATCCAAATATAATAAGCAAAAGTATTAGAAACACAGGGGAAACTGACCAATCACAACAGCGATTAGAGACTAACAGACTTCTCTGAATTGTGAACAGATCCAATGGTTAAAAATGTAAAAAAGAGAGAGAGAAAGAAAGGGGCACTGAACAGCAGAGCTGAGGCTACCATCTTGTACTATGCAAATAAAACACCTGTGGTCGTGTACTTTGTTACAAGCATCCACAACAAAGTAGTTTCATTTTTTAAAGAAAGTCAAAGAATTTTCAAAATGGAAACTATATGGTCCATATTACTTGAGCACGATAAAATTAGAAGTTCACAAAAGTTTTTCCTCCATAAGTATAAGAACAAAGAGGAAATCAACATGAATTAGATCTATTTTTAAAAACGAGGAAAAAGCTTAGCAGACAGAGCGAAAGCTATGGGCTAAGGTAAATTAGTAATCTGGAAAGTTTACATTATTAATCAAGATAAAAATGAATAAGATTCAACTCAAAAAGTTAAGGAAATAATAAGGAAAATGGGAAAAAATAAAGAGAAAAACAGAAATTAATCAGGAAGCAGAAAAATAAGAGAGCCGATAAAGCTAGGAAGCAGCCCTTTACCAAGCCTAACAAAACAGTCAAGTCCTCTATCGAGTCAAAGTCGGGAGCTGGAGGGAAATAAAAGCAAACGCAGACAGAACAAGCCAGCACACACGCCGCGTTCCCCGCGGGCGCCTCCGGGACACCGACCTGATGAGGGCCTTCAGGAGGTCCGCCCTGCCCACTCGGGAGGCGTGGTAGACGGGGGTGCTGCGGTGGTGCCGGCTCCCGTTGGGGTTGGCGCCGGCTTCGAGGAGGATCTGGGCGCTCTCCAGGTGCCCGTTGACCACGGCCACATACAGGGCGGTCTGTCCCTTCACGTCCACCAGATCCACCTCGGCGCCCTTCCGGATAAGGAAGTCCACACAGTTGCCGTGGCCCGCGGTGGCCGCGATGCGCAGCGGCGTGCAGGGGAGCCAGCCGCAGCACCAGACAGACTTCTCGTTGATGCGGCTGCGGGAGAGCACAGGGAGCCAGGCTGTGAGCGCGCAGCGGAGACGACAGGCTGCCCTCCTGCTCTCGGGCCGGAGGAGAGGGCGGGAGAGTGGCCTTTGGCTCCAGGGAGCTCCCACACGCGCTCTTCCAGGAAGTGGCTGGACCCAGGCCTGCGGGAGACAGGCCACAGGGGAGGAGCCGGCTCCGCGGGCGGGAGACTCGGGCACAGGCGGGCTGTCGCGTGCCGAGGCCAAGGCCTGGATGGCCACCCGCAGTCCCAGGCTCCCTGCTCTCCGGGGGGGCTCTGCCCAGGCAGGCGGGGCGGGACGGAGGGCGCCCGGGGTGCCGGCGAGGAGCCTGGGGCCCGGCTACCACCTAGGAAGGCCCGGGTTCAGGCCACTCTCTGGGCCTCGGAACCCTCACCAGGCGGCGGCCACTGCGGTCACTCCCCTCTGACACGGCACAGACCGCAGTCTGCAGGGCTACCCCTCCCGGCCGCCAGCGGCAGCAGGATACCGTCCCTACTCGGCCCTCACCGAAGGTGACCATTAGACCGCGGCTCCCCGTCGAGGAAGGCCGAGGGTGGGCAGCACACAGACCCACCTGACCGGCCCCGGCGCTTCACCCCAGGCTCCTGGTGCAGCTCTGAACAAAGCTGAGGGATCCGGAGAGTGAAAGCAGTGACCCAGAGACACGCCGGGGGACAGCGTGAACGAGCTCTGGCGGCCGTGAACAAGCTCCAGCGGCCGAGGAGGCCGAGGGCCGCGCCAAGGACGCATCACCAAAGGGGTACACAGCCACAGGAAAACATCCCTTCGGGACACTCAGAACTTTTTTTGGCCTTTTTTTAGGGCCACACCCCAGACATACGGATGTTCCCAGACTAGGCGTCGAACTGGAGCTGTAGCTGCTAGCCTACACCACAGCCACAGCAACACTGGACCCTTAACCCACTAAGCGAGGCCACGGATTGAACCCGCATCCTCATGGAACTAGTTGGGTTCTTTACTGCTGAACCACGATAGGAACTCCAGAAACTTTTTTTTTTAATAACACAAACCATGTGCTCGGATAAAAAAAAATGTTAAGACTTAGAAGGGAAAGAAGAAAGAAACCTGTTGCTGTATTGTCAGCAGCGAAGCTGCTGTATTGTCAGAAGCGTACAGCTTTCGGTATCAACACAGGCATTTCCTCTCTCAACTCACTGCCAGCCTAGCCCTGAAGGGGAAACAGAGACACAGAAAAGCCAGAAGGAGTTTCTGGTTGCAGGTGAGTTTCAAATCGACTTGGCACTCGCAGCTCAGACACAGAGCGCGTCAGAGACCACCGCCAGGGGCAGGAGGACGCTGCGCTCCCCCACGCGTCCCGAGGGGGGCAAGTAACAGCAAGACCGACGCCACCAAGGGCTGAAGCTGCTCTGGAGGGAACGGCAGGGTGGACAGGCAACAGGCAGGGCGCTCTCCACACAGCGACAAGGAGGCAGGCACCCAGCACGCCCTGGGCAATGAGGCCACCAGCCCCGGAGGCACAGGACTGAGCTCCTGAGAAGCCACCAAAGAAGGTGCCGGGAATGGTGGACAGGTCTGGGACGCCAGGAGCCTGGGCCACAGGGGCGCCGCTGAAACAAGCCGTAAGGAGAATATGCGTACGTGGCTCAGGGCCGAGAGCCCAAAGCGCCTCCCAAGGCGGCAGGGCAGCGCGGAGGAGGGTGAAGACGCTGCCGTCAGGGGCAACATCCGGGAAGCTGACGCCCCGAGCACCAGAAGCCGCTGGAAAACGGAAAGGCCAGTGACAGAGCTGGACCCAAGCCTGGGTCTCGGCTCACTTGCTACCTGGCCATCGCCTGCGTGTCTGGCTGTGCCTGCCTCAGTCTCTGTCCCCCGGCTCTGGAACGGGAAGGCACCAGGGTCTCCCCGCCAACCGGAGACCGCTGCGCGCCTGACAGCTGGGCCATCGCTTCGCGCAGACCCCCAGGGCCCCAGGCGCCACCGTCCTCACCTCCGGTAGCTCTCCTCCTGCAACAGCGTCCGGAGGGTCTGGAGGTCCCCCACGTAGGCCGCGTCATGGAGCCGCGTGTCCTCACAGCGCTCCAGCGGATGGTCACAAAACTGCGCCCTCAGCCACTCCTTCAGATTGGGACCTGCGCTGGAGGAGAGCGGCACCTGTCAGCTCAGGGACAATGCCACCAACGCCAACCGAAGCGGGCGCCGTCCGCCAAGAGCCCACCCCTCTCCTGCAAGGGAACCTGCATTCCCGGAGTTCCCTTTGGGTTAAGGATCCCACCTTGTCACGCTGTGGCTCTGGTTACAGCTGGGGCGCAGGTTCTAACCCAGGCCCGGGAACTTCTGCCTGCCTGGAGGGGAGGCCAAAACATAAAACAAAACCATCGACTGCCTAAAGAGTTCAATACAAATAACTTGGTCTGTCCAAAATGGGCACCCAAATTAGTGAGGACTGGAAGGAGTGGTGATACAGACTAACGTCTGCGCCCCCAAACGTCCTGCTAAACAACACGCTGGAGGCCTAACCCCCACCCCAGGGCAGCGGTATTAGGAGGCAGGACCTAGAGAAGGTGATTAGGTCCTGAGGGTGGGGCCCTGTGACCGGATTAGCGCCCTTAGAAGAGGCCCCTCCACGGGTGAGGACACAGCAAGAAGGCGGCGGCCTATGAACCAGGAAGCAGGCCCCCACCAGACACTGAAGCCGCCAGTGCCTTGGTCTTGGACTTTCAGCCCCCAGAGCCGTGAGAAACAAACACCTGCCCTTCACAAGCCATCAGTCTAGGGTCGGCTCTAGCACCTTGGAGGGACTATAACAAGCGCCACTGACCCTTAATGGTGCAAGTCTGATCTGCAGGCATGCACGTCCACGCAGATATTTTTCAATGGTAAATACTACAACACTGCACGGCTGTGGGTGGTTGAATCTGCGGATGCCCAGGAACCTCTGCTACCATGGGCCGACTATAAGTTATATCCGGATCAATCCCCAACCTGTTCAACTGCAGTCAACCAATTTGTGCAATTAGATACCTACAGCTGACTCCTGAATTACACGGTCTGAACTATGTGGTCCACTTACATGTGGGTTTTTTTTTTTACCAAATACACACTACAGTACTGCACAACCCACAGCTGGCCGAATCTCTGGACGCAGAGCCATGCGTATGCAGGGCCAACTGTAAAATTATAGGGGGACTTGTGCCTGTGCCAACGGTTAGCACCCGACCCCCTGCACTCTTCAAGGATCAACTGTAATTGAGTTCTTCACTTCACACTAGAGCCCAGAGTACCTCCAGATATTAAGCTCGTAAACATAATAACACAGACAGGGTCATGAGCTAAGAGCACAAACAGACTGCCTTCGAGTCCCCACCATGCCACACTGTCCTGGCATGTGGCCAGGCACAGTTTAAAGTATGCCCTTCCCAGAGTTCTCTTCGTGGCTCAATGGAAACAAATCTGACTATCATCCATGAGGATGCAGGTTCAACTCCTGGGCTTGCACAGTGAGTTAAGGACCCGGCACTGCCGTGAGCAATGGTGGAGGTTGCAGATGTGACTCAGATCCCAAGTTGCTGTGGCTGTGGTGTAGGCCAGCAGCTGCAGCTCCGTTTCAACCCCGAGCCTGGGAACCTCCATATGCCAAGGGTACGGCCCTAAAAAGACAAAAAAGTAAAAATAAAAAAATAAAGTACGCCCTTCCACAGGTGGACTCTTTCCAATGCTGCAGCTGCTTTGGATATTCAAATCTCTTTTGAGTACCTACTGCATACAAGGGTAAGTTTCCTCACATTCCAGGATTTGACGGTTCATTGGCAGACCTAAGACAAAGGCCTCAGGCAGGCGGGCAAAGGTGCAAGGGCTCAAAGACACAAGGGTACTCAGGCTAATCCCACAACCAGGCCTGCAGGTGATCAGCAGGCAGGCATCAAGGACCCCTCGGGGCCACCGTGCGACCGTCCTTCTTAAGTTATCCTCCACTGCAGTCTCCCCACTTTCACTCCATAGAGTGAACAAGTTCAAAGTGGGAGTAAGATTCAGAAGGCTTCAAGAGGAGCCTGGCAGGTAAGTGGAAGCCACAAACTTGTGCTAAATCCTCCTCTAGGCCTCCCTTTGCTGGCCTCTTTTCAACCCACCCCGCCCAGCTCAACGCAGCCTCCTCTGCCTCAGCCCCAGCTCCAGCTCCAGGATAACTTCAAGTCTGCATTTTTCTGATCAGATCTCTAAGGACGACATAAATACCCCATGTAGCACTTCGGCTTTAACTGTGGCCCCTCTTCTCCCAGGCCTGCAACACACTAAATAATAAGACAGCAGCGCCTGGATATTAAAAGAGAGCTTTATGTAGGGCAGAGCCAGTCCTCCTTCCACAAGGCTCTTCCCCGAACTGGGAAACAGCTGCCAGGCCTCCTCCTCCAACTGAACACCTTCCAGTCCATTCCTCGCTTCACACGAAATGAGGTCCCAGAGCCTGCGGTCCTGGCGGTCCCTGGGGTCAAAGTCAATACCAGCCAAAGCCCGGGACCGAAGGGGCTTTATCTGGCTTTGTTTTGTTCACTGGGGGACCCCCAGCCCCAGCCAGGTCCAGCCAACGGCAGGTCCTCAATAAAGGTTTGCTGGAGGACCGGATGGCGATAGGGATGAAAAGCACCACCTCCACCGTATCTTAAATTACGACACATCTAAACGTAATACACGTCTTAGTCTACTGCTAATAAACTCTTAAAAGGGGTGTCTCTCCAAAGACAGAGACATGCGTGTCAAGCGCAGGGCACGTACTAGCAGGTACCCGGGGCAAACTCAGGCAACAGGAAAGGAAGGAATCCCTCCGCAGGTTAAGAGGGAGCCTCGCCTGAACGCGGGCAAACGCACTTACTCTGCAAATTCACTTTTGCACAGTGGGACTATTTTAAGGTAGAGACCCTCAGTCTGACGGCTATTTTGGGTAGTGGGCGTGCGCTTTCCTAGCCGCCTAAACCAAACTATGTCAGGGCTGCCTCCCCGGCCGGGGGGCAAAGGCCCCGGACGTGCTGTGTCACTGACAGCTCGCCGGGGGTGGCGTTATCGCTGTCCCCTGCATATGCGGGGGTGGGGGGGGTGGTGTTGACAGGACGCAGAAAAAGCACCGCCCTCCCGAGGGGCTGACCACGGGGCCGCCCGGTGCGCTCCGAGCTGGAAGATGACCACGTCCTGTCTTTACAGTCGGAGTCCTATCAAACCCTGGAGGCTAGCGGGCTGGTGGTTACAACTCAAGTTCCACCGGAGAGGAAGCCGCGCGCGGGCCGTTCTCGCCAAGCCGCGGAGCGGGGCTCACGGCGGCGAGCGCGGCTCCCCGGCCCCAGCCCCAGCCGCCCCCCGGCCCGACGGCTGCGCGCACGTTACCTGCGGGTCCCGGCCCGGCCCGCCCGCCGCCCTCCGCCATGGGCTCCGGCCTTCAGCGCGTCAGCGGCCCGCCTGCTCCGCTGACCGGCCCGAGCGCGACCGGAAGCAGCCGACCAGGTCCACTTCCGGCGCCCGCGGCAGGTGGGCCGCGTCGGGGGCGCGGCTTCCGGCGGGAGGGCGCGCGCCTCCTTCAGGGGCTTCTGCGGCTTCTTGCCGGGCGACGGGGCCTCCCCCTGCCGCCTCGCCTCCGCACTTCAGGACGAACGAGCGCCGGCGCCGGGGCGCGCGCTCGCGGGCTGTCGGGGGCGCGCGCCGTCGGGCTCCCGCACGGCTGCGTTTCTCCACTGAAGAAGCAGAGCAGTCTGGGAAAACAAGCTCACATGGGGGGCGGAGCTCAATTTGCATGTCATGCCCTGAGAACTCTGGTTGGTAGAACCTGTCCCCGCCCCCACGAGGAAGGCGTGGCCTTATGCCGGGGCTGGGAGGGGTAGTGCGGGTGGGGCGCGCGAGAGGTTTGGACTCCGGTTCGAATCCCACCAGGGCCAGGAGGACGGCGCGTCCCCTAGGAGTGCCGGCTAAAGGAGGCCTGCACGAGACAGCAATGGCTCAGCTCTAGGGTGTCCCCGCGCGCCCAGACGTGGGCTAAGAGCAGCCCCGAAAGAGCGTGGACGCGAAGGTGCAGGGACTCCCAGCTCTGTTCCTGGCAACAGGCTCTGTTGGAGGGGCCCTGCAAGGCTGGGCATGTATTACTGTGGGATTGGACGAATTCTCCACCAAAACTCTTTCCATGAAATCAGGAATCATGTCTAACAAATTATTGTGCAGTGCCTGACACTAAGTGTTAAATCAATTAGAAATCAAAGGAATAATTTTCTCGCACACTGCATTATTAAAATATTGTCAAACCACGTGTATGAAGTTTTGGTTTGTAAGCACGGATTCCTTTGGCTCCTTCCAGGCTCTGCGCCGGGCAGAGAGAAGGTCTCTGCAGGAGGAGGAGGAAGGCCCCAGGGAGGGGCGCCAGGGCAGGCGAAAAGCTGGTTCCAGGTTCTAGAGGTGGGCAGGCAGGAGCTCTAGCCCTGACCGCTGAGTGTGAGGTCAGAGACACCCCCCCACCCCAAAAAACGTGCGTGTGACCTGCTGGGCAGGACGGGCCAGGAAAGAGGGGAGTCACAGACGGGACGGGTATCCGCAGCAGAAATGCTCAAATGCGCTGCTGGCACCACGCGGGCTGCCGGCCCCGCGGGGCGTAGGGCGTTTGCTGGTGGGAGGGAGCTTCCTGCAGCTCTGTTTGGACTTGATAACAGCAGAGGGAACCACGGGCAGGAAGGCCAGGTTAGATGCGCACGGTCCTCCCGCAGGACACCTGGATGCTTGGAAGGAACCCAAGTGTCCATAGCGATGGCGGTAACCGTGTGAGCTAACCTACAGTGGGGTATTATTCAGCCTTAAAAGGGAAGGAAATTCTTGGAGTTCCCATAGTGGCTCAGAGGTTAACAGATCTGACTAGCATCCATGAGGACGCGGATTCAATCCCTGGACTTGCTCAGTGGGTTAAGGATCTGGCGTTGCTGTGAGCTGTGGTGTAGGCCAGTGGCTACAGCTCCGATTCGACCCCTAGCCTGGGAACCTCCATGTGCTGCCGGTTAGGTCCTAAAAGAGACAAAAAGACAAAAAAACATTAAAATAAACAGGGACGGAAATTCTGGCACAGGCTACGACATGCATCAACCTTGAGGACAGGACGCTAAGTGAAAGAAGCCAGTCACGAAATGCTGAAACTATTTGATTCCACGCCTGAGGTTCCTAGAGTAGTCGGATTCACAGAGACAGAAGGTAGGACGGTGGTGCTGGTGGTGCTGAGGTGGGGGGGCGGTGTAATGGGCCCAGAGTTTCCGTTTGGGACGATGATAGAACTCTAGGTTAGCTGCACAGCAGTGTGAGTGTACCTACTACAGAACTGCACACTGAAATAGAGAAGCCGATTGTCTTGCCGCAATTATAAACTAAAAAATAAGAGACCTGATCCCACCTTACCTGAGACCCGGGAGCAGCAGATGTAGGGTGTGGCCTGGGCATCGGGATCTTTGCAGCTCCCAGGTGACGCTCACGCAGCCGGGTCGACAACCCGTATCCCGCCAGTGTCAGCGTCACTGCCCCCCGTCCCTCCCATCTGTGCCTTCGCGTCAAGGAGTCAGGTAGCCCGAGCAGAGTGTCGCCCTGCCTGCGCCTGGCTCTGATATTGTCTGGGGATCCTGAGGCCCCCACTCCGGGTCAGCAGCGTCCCCGCCCCGGCACCTGCCCACTGCGTGTGGGGCAGAGCTGTCAACACCAGCAGCTGTGGACGTGGCACTGCCCCTCAGCCTGCTTTCTAGGACCCTGAGGTCAGGGAGGCTTGGTGCCCTGTCCGCAACACAGTGGCTCAGCGGGGACTCAAACCCAGGACTGTCCAGTGCTGCAGACCCTCACCTTCCGTCCAGGGTCCTTTAAGCCCCAAAGACCCACCAACAAAGGGCTGTAAGTGAACAGTACGGACAGAATTCATTCCGATCGCTTAACCCACTCCCAAAAGGAACTCGCCGAGGTCGTCACAGCTCTGGGCACACAGGACCTGGACGGACAAAGGGCCAGGGCCTCCTTAGGCAGAGTAGGGAGCTGTGTCTGCGCCCCATCCATGTCCTAGGGTCACCCTGGTTTTTCCCCACTGCCATCCCTTCCTGCGACCCCAAATCCCCCTGATGTCACCTCATGATGCCACCTGACAGCTCGACCCGGCCCCACAGCAGCCACTCCTCTGTGTCCCCAAAATAAGACAGCCAGCGTCCTCAAAGGATCCGTATTTGGAGTCTAGCCTCATCTTTCTGGAGGAGAGCTTGGCATAAAATGTTCCTAATTCTTGACTAGAAAGTCCTCTTCTAAGCCTTTATTCTAGGGAAACAATCAGGTGTCTGAGAGATTTATGTGCAGTGGAACTCATTACGCTTAATTTTTATAGCCAAAAACATCTGACAGCAGTTTTCTCGGTGAGGAGGTCCGGGAAGGGGCCAGGACTCCTCCTTGGTTTGTTTTGCTTTGTCTTCTGGCCACACCCAGGGCGAGCGGAAGTTCCCCTGCCAGGGACCGAGCCGAGCCACAGCGGTGACAAGGCTGGACCCTTTACCACTAGCTCACCAGGGAACTGCAGGACCCCTCCTCTGAACCGGCCGCTGTGTGAAACCCAGGCCTCCTCTGGAAACTGCAGCTGTTGGAGCAGCTGGAAACCTGAGCCCCACAGCTGCACGTGGTGAGGGCTCCTGCCCCAGCCCTGGGGTGCGGGCGCCACTGCAGCTCCACCCCACAGCTCGGGGACAGGGCAGCAGGTGGCCACCCTGCGGGGCCCTGGTCCCAGACCCCACAGGCCTGCTTTTGGGGCATCTCGTCCCAGGGCCAAAGTCCTCACTCCCCTTGCAGAGCTCTCCTTCGCTCCCCTTCTGCCCTCCACCCCCATCTCCCTGCCCTTGGCCTTCAGGGAGGGAGCAGGGCAGTCTTCATGTTTACCCAAGCAAAGCCACGACCACTGGCAGTCCTGACTCTCAGCTCTGCCCTGGAAAACACTTGACCAGCCCTGCTCTCCAGACCCTGCTTCTGGCCCCTCCAGCCCCCGTCGGGGTGCTGGCATCAGCGAGGTGCCTGTCCTCTGGCAGGGAGCAGGGTCAGACATCAGCAGCCCGGGGGCCCTGTCCTTCCAGCCCAGGGACCAGCTCAGGGGGCAGTCCGTCCAGTCCCGTCTCCGATAACATGGGGCTGATGACGCCGGTTACTATAAAGCTACAGAATTCCCAGGAGAGCCTCAGGACGAAATGGGCATCAGGATAAAGCCACAGGACCTGCTGTACAGCACAGGGGACTAAAGTCAATGCCTTGTCATAGCCTGTAATGGAGAGGAACTGAAAAAGGACGTGTGTGTGTGTGTGTGTACCTCAGTCGCTGTGCCGTATACCTGAAATATGGTCAATCAACTGTACTTCCATTTTTAAAACAACGAGCGTCGGCACACACTTGCCAACGCCCAGGAGAGCATGGCTTTGCCGAGGGGGGGGCCACAGCTAGACAGGGCCCAGGCCTGTCCCCGAACCCCACTGCCTTCCTCCTCCACCTGGACTTGGCACCAAAAGGCAAGCGGGAAGGCTGGCGGGCGGGCGGTGTGGCCTCAGCAGGCAGGGCACCCTGAGTGTGGTCCCCAAACGAATCTGTCACCTCTGTGGGTGCTGAGAAGCCACGGCCCCGAGGAGACCAGAGCCCGCTCTGTTCCCCGACACCCGCCCAGGGCACCTCCTTCTGGTCCCTGGGGGTGGGGAGAGAGGGCTCAGAGCCAAGCACCTCTCAACCCCAGGCCTCCAAAGGTGCGAGAAGCCTGAACCTGCGTCCCCAAGGAGCAGTGCTTCGTGCAGAAGTGGCGGCTTCTTGGAGCATGAGCCCCCACCCCAGCCAGCCGTCCCAGTTCACCCCAGACTCAGGGGGGTTCCAGCACGCAGGACCCAGTTTTAAAACCACACAACCTGGGACCCTTCCCGCCTGCTCCTACCGCCCTGACTCCCCCTCCCCTCCCTCCAGCCCCAGCAGGTTCGTTTTCTGCCCTACAACTGGGGCCTGACAGGCTCCTCGTGACCCCAGAACCGATAAGGCCCCCTAGCTGGGCATCTGGGCCCCCGGCATGCAGACTCCAACCTCCTCCCCCCTGCAGACCCCGGTGTCTGCACACACCTGTGCCCCATCCACCTGTGGCTCGGCCAGGGGGCTGCCCGCCAGCTCCCCCAGCCCCCACTCAACTAGCTGGGTTTCCGGGCTCCCCGCCAGCCTCCGCCCGCACGTCCGGGCCCCCATCTCTTCTCACAGCCGCGGGAGGGGCCGTCTTATCTCTCCTGGCAGACACGCTCTTCCTCGAAAGCCGCCTCCTCGGCTCCCTCGAAAGCCGCCTCCTCGGCTCCGTCGCAGCTTCTCAGTCCCTCACAGGCACTCGCCCAGGACTTAATATTGAACGACCAACTCGAGTCATTCACCGGCCACAAGCGACAGCTGCCTGGACCAGGCACCGAGCCTGGTGCGGGGCGAGGCAAAGGGGACACTGCCCAGGGGGCCTGTGGGGTGAACAGCGGTTCCCCCAAAAGACAAGCCTACTTCCTGAGCCCCGGAACCTATGAATGGGGCCTCACTTTGCACAAAGGGGTTTTGCAGATGTAATTAATGACCTCGATCATCCTGGATTTGGGGGCGCTGCGTTCAATGACGGGTCTTTGAGTATGAAAGGAAGAGGGAGATTTGAGATGCAGACACACGGGGGCAGTGGGGGGGACATGGAGCGGACAGAGGCTGGGGGAAGGCGACCCAAGGGAAGGAAGCCGGGGCCACCAGAGGCCGCCTGAGACGGGAAGGGCCCTGCTGTCACCTTGATTTCAGGCCTCTGCCCTCCAACCTGAGCAAGAACACGACTCCATCGTTTTCAGCCTCGCGGCGCAGGGTAACTCACCATGGCGGCCCCAGGGAGCTCACAGCCGGTCACGGCCCGAGTCACAGAGGCCCCCCGAGTGAGGGCCGTGGGGAGAGGGGGCTGGGCGGCCGGAGGCTTCCGCAGGCCTCAGGGAGGACAAGGCGGTGACCACGCAGAGCAAGAAGCCAGCGCACAGTCGGGCAAAGGCCTGGTCCGGGCCCGGGACGTGGGGCCTCTCGGCCCCCTGATGCCGGGTCCCGTCCAGGGTCACGGCGAAGCCTGCGGGGGTTTACGGAGCAGTGCGGCGATCGGGCCCAAGTCCAGACCCGGGCACGTGGGCTCGTGGGCGGGACGTCAAGGAGGAAAAGGGCATGGGGCTCCAAGGGGTCCCGGGTGACGCCAGCCGCCACCACAGCCGAGAGGACAGAAGACGCCGGCCTTCGTGGGGCCACGGCCCCATGTCCAGCGCTGGACGGCTGTGTGCAGCCCCGTGAGGTAAGAGTCTGTCCTTCAAGAGACAGTCAGGTGGCAAAACAAACACAGACCAGAAACCCCCGAAGCTGGTTCAAGTCCAAGGAGCCTTCGGTTGGGTCTGGGGACACGGTGACCAGCGCGACAGGCCCAGCCCTCCGGGAAGGCTGGCGGCTCTGGCCAGGAGGCAGCTCTGACCCTGTCTCTCCTTGACCTGCGGTGTCTGCACGCCCGGCCCCGTCTGCGCCCCTCCCCCACCCCATCACCTATTGTCAGGTGACAAAGCAGGGGCCTCAAACAACAGCCACCAGGGTCACGGCGGCATAGTGCGGGTCGCAGGGACGGGGCACGGCAGGGAGGGCTGGGCTCGGCTTCACAACGATGGAGGCTTCGGCCGGGAGACCCGCAGGCTGGGGGAGGCGTCTGAAGGACACGCACGAGGTCACGGGCTGATGCTGGCCGTTGGCCGGGGGCCTAGCTGGGGCTGCTCTGGGTACACCCACACGTGGCCTCCCCACACGGGGCTCCTCACAGCGTGGTGGCTGGCGGCAGCGGCAGCGTCCGGCGAGGCGGGGAGAGGGAGGGGACACCCGGGACTCCGCGAACCTCAATCCCGCTGCATCCTGCCGGTCTAAGAAGGTACAAAGGTCTGCTGGGTTCCGGGCGACGTGGACCCCGCTCACCTCTCCCTGGAGGAACGTCAGTGTCACGTCCAAAGAAAGGACGCGAAGTGTGGGGGTGGGACACACTTAGCTGCCGCTGTTTTGGGAGATCGGCCCCTCTCCCTGGCTCCCCTCTCTCCTCTCTCCCTGTCACTCTGTCTGTCTCTCACTGTTTCCCTGGAACCTGGTGGCCCTCCGCCCCGTCTCTCTCCCGCTCTCTGTCCCTCTGCTCTGCCCGTGCCTGTACGTGGGCCCGTCCGCTCCCTGCACACGGACTTCCTTGGCCAGGCCCTCTCTCAGCTTCCGCCCCGGCCGTCAGTGTCGCTGAGTCAGAAACTCCAGCCTGATGCTGCGTGGCCCTCAGCTCAGGCATCCACCCCCCATGGGTCTCTCCCTTCACGTCTGTGACAGGCCCCCGGCCAGCCAGTCGGCCATGGTCAGGTCCCCCTGGCCCGAGAGCGCTCGCTCCAAGCCTGTACTCCAGCAGAGTCCGGCCACCTGGATCATGAAAAGCCTTGCCAGGGAGTTCCCTGGTGGTCTAATGGTTAGGATTTGGTGCTTTCACCGCTGCAGCCTGGGTTCAATCCCTGGTCGGGGAACCAAGTTCCCACATCAAGCCGCTGCATGCCACAGCCAAGGAAAAAAAAAAAAAAGGGCCTTTGCCACAGTCGGTAGATAAGGTTTTTCTCAGCCCATTGATGCCCGGAGCTCTGCAACCATGGCAAGAAGGTGAGAGAGAGAAGTACCTGAGGCACATCCTTGGCAAGGCAGGACAAAGCCTGACTGCAGTTCACACTTTGGAGCCCACTTCCCCCACCCCCCACCCCACCCCCGCGATCGGATGATGCCTGAAATCAGACTCCACTGTTCTCCACCCTTCCATGCCCCCCCAGCACCCCCACCCTCTCCCCTGGGAGCAGTACATTAATAGTCACCTGCTCACAAACCCTTGCCTGAGGGTCTGCCTGGGAACAAGAGGTTGGCTCAGGTGGCTGTGAAGGCTGGCGAGTCTGAAATCCAGGCTGGCAGCCTGGACGCTTGGACAAGAGTCGGTGTCATGGTCTAGAGTCCAAACTTTGGAGGCAGGCTAGAAACCAGAAACTCAGGCAGGGTTTCCACACTGCGGTCCTGAGGCAGAGTTCCTCTTCCTCCGGGAAGCCTGTTTTTGTCCTTTAGGCCTTTGACTGGCTGGCTGAGGCGCACGCGGCTTGTCCAGGGTCCTCCCCAGAAAGTCAGCTGATTGTACAAGGCCCCACGTGGTGCCATGGGTTAAGGACCCGCTTTGCTGCAGCTGTGGCACAGGCTGCAACTGCGGCATGGGTTTGATCCCTGGCCTGGGAAATTCCACATCATGCTGCAGGTGCTGCCAAAAAAAAAAAAGTAAAATGATTGTAGATACTAATGCCATTTATAAAATGCCTTCACAGAACCACTCAGAAGGATGTTTGATCAAATAACCAGCACGATGATCTAGCCAAAATGACAGATAAAACTGAATCACCACACATACCAAGACATCTACGGAACAGGATGTTGAGGACAGGATGGTCTTCAGACAAAGCTGGATCCAGGAGCTTAAAGTCGGGCCCTAGGTCTCATCTACCTCCAGACTTGCTTTCCTCCAGGCACGACAGCCTCTACTGGGACAGCTTCTTCTGAAGGCTCCTAGCTCAGAAACTGTGGGAGCGACCTCAGCCCACGTCAGATATCGACCCCTGAGAATACCGATTGTCCCGCTGCGCCCTGCGCCCACCACAAGGACCGCTGCAAGTTCATGGCTGGGTCCCGCCCCAGGACACTGGCCTGCAAGAGGAGTTCCCCAGAGAACCTGAAAAGGGACAGTGAGAAGATGGCCAAAGGACACAGCACGTAGCTCCTCGTTTGAGCCGCGTTGCTCAAAGCACATTGCTTTGGTCTTTCTCAGAAAATAACTTTTCTGCTGTTTGAAGACAAGAAGAATTTATCTTCTCAAATAAAAAGCCAGAAAATCAGAAAACACGGGCCACTCAACGGTCAGTAGAGAGGGGGGTGGTCACCTTCGCCCAAGAGCAACGGTGCCACCTTCTCTGCTTTTGCCCCCAGCGGGGGTCACAGCCGGGTCAGGACCAAGGGCGCGTGCCCTGCTCGAGGGCTGGTGAAAGGCTGCTTCTGATCCATAACATAACAGGAGAATGTTCTGGCTTGCAATTAACAAAGGTCATTGTTACTGGACGTGAACAAAGCCGGCCTTCATTTCTTTGTTTGGTGGCCCATTTGGCGAAGCACTTAAGAGGCGCCCAGGCCAACATACACATATAATGGTCTTAATTACATCCTGCGAATTTATTTTTCCAGAGAGAAATATTTCTCAGGGAAATGTCCATAAAAGCAGCCTCTGCAGCGGGGCGATTGTGTGTGTTTCCTAGAGGAAGTCTGTTTAGTTTAAGCCCCACTTTGAGCACAAGTTTTTACAAAGGCAGGGGTCCCGAGAAGGCTGCCAGCCGCCCCGGGGATGGCGATGTCGTGGCCTGGGACGCCCCCCAGGAAAGGAAGGGGGGGCAAGGGTGCAGCAGTCCCCGCCGACTCAGTCTCCGGGCGACCTCTCGTGAGTCCTGCAGGGTGTCCACGCAACCCTGCTGTGCATCCTGGGCTCCTTAAAGGAAATGCTGAAGGACCAGTTTTAGGAAGAAAGGGGCAATCCCGGATGAAGCTCTGAGACGCAAGGAGGAATGACAAGCAGGTGTTGGCAAATATGTGAATAATTTTGGGCAAATCTTGGCTGCCTAAACAACAATAAAATACCTTGTTTGTGAGCTAAGAAACCAGAATAAAACTAAAATACCCAATGCTATAGTATTTAAGTTGGGGTCGTCCTTGTATCGGTGGAAGAAGGTAAAGATACAGATCTTGTAAGTGGCCAGTATTAAAATAGGATATTAAACTAATGACAGCCATGTAATGCACAACTTCCAAATTGAGAGCTCCAGGAAAATTGACTAAGTAAAAGAGGATAAAAACTTTTTTTTTTCTAAAACAAAGCCAGAAAACCAACAACAAAACCAAGGAAAGTTGGTAAAGTAGAAACAACTTATAAAGATAGAAGAATAAATCCAAATGGGATAAATCCTCTCCATTAAAGGAAAGGCTGCCCAACGAGAGGTTGTAAGAGACACAGTTATAGTGTAAGAATTCAGAAGGATTTAAAAGCAAAGGATGAACAAAATAGATCAAGGAGAAACCAGCTAATCCTCAAAGCGACTGGAAGACTTTAAAACACCTCTCTCACTAAGTGATGAATCAAGTAGAAAAAAAAAAAACACCTATAAGGATGTGGATTTGGACAAGACCATCAATAAGCTCTAACGCTGTATCCAACAGATTCTTTTCAGGAGTTCCCATCATGGCGCAGCGGAAACAAATCCGACTAGGAACCATGAGGTTGCAGGTTCAATCCCTGACCTCGCTCAGTGGGTTAAGGATCCGGTGTTGCCGTGAGCTGTGGTGTAGGTCGCAGACGCAGCTCGGATCCCGCGTTGCTGTGGCTGTGGCGAAGGCCGGCGGCTACAGCTCCTGTTAGACCCCTAGCCTGGGAACCTCCATATGCTGCGGGTGCGGCCCTAAAAGGACAAAAGACAAAAAGAAAAAGAAAAGAAAAAAAAAGGAAGACAGAAGGATTCTTTTCAAAATAACATGAGAAGAATAATATGAGAAGAACAGATGAAGGCAAGGACGTGGGGACGCTGTGAGCTGCCGGTGGGGACATAGGGCACAGCTGCTGTGGCACCAGTATGGCAGCTCCTCAAATATTTGAACAGAGGGAGTTCCCGTCATGGCTCAGTGGTAACAAACCCAACTATTATCTGTGAGGACTTGGGTTCGACCCCTGGCCTCGCTCAGTAGGTCAAGGATCATGGGCATTGCCGTGAGCTGTGGTGTAGGTCACAGACGTGGCTCGGACCCCTCGTGGCTGTGGCTGTGGTGTAGGCTGACAGCTGCAGCTCCGATTCAACCCCTGGCCTGGGAACCTCCATATGCCGCAGGTGCAGCCCTAAAAAGACAAAAAAAAAAAAAAAAGAACAGAGAACTACCATCAGCCAGCAATTCCAGTTCCGGCTATACATCCGAGAGCATGGAAGGCGAGCGTGCAAACAGGTGTCTGCACACCCGCGTTCGTACCAGCATGACACACAAGAGCCAAACGTGAAAGCGGCGCCCGTATCCTCGGACGAGATGAGTGGATAAACGGGGTGTGGTCCATGCGCAGGACGGAGGGTTATTCAGCCTCGAAAATAAACGAAATGCTGACCAGGCTGCAACACAGAGGGAGCTTGAAGACACTCTGCTGAGAGAACTAAGCCCTTCACAAGAGAGCGGTACCCTGCGACTCCAGTACACGAGCTCCCCAGAGCCAGGAAGGAGAACGAAGGCTGCTGGGGCGGCGGGGGGTTTAGTGTTCATGGGGACAGAGTTTCTGTTTGGAAAGATGAAAAGCTTCTGGCAATGGACAGTGGTGACGGCTGCACAGCAACATGAAGGTATTTAATGCCTCTGAAATGTACACTTAAAAAGGCTGAAAATGGTCAATTGTATGTTATGTGTATTTTACCACAACAAGAATGGGCGGAGGAGAGAAGAACACATGTCAAAATGCGGCCAAGCCCAATAATGAGACACATTTTGAAAAAAAGCTATAAGGCATGTTACGAAATAACGTGCTAGGCCATAGGCAGCCTCCAGGCGGCTCGAAAGTTGAGATTTGGCAGCCCCATTCTTTCATGGGACGCAATCAAGCAGAAATCAAGAACAAAAAGATAAAGGGGGGGGCATGTATTTGGCAATAGGCCAAAGAAGAAATTATTATGGAAAGAGGAAATACAGGCAACTGAACCAAAATAAGCTATCCACTCGATGAAAGCGCACTCCACTATTAAAATTATGGCTAAGAGAAACTGACAGAGGGAATTACAGCAAACTATTTACCGAAAATAAGTCAACATTCATGACAGTATAAGCCCCACAGGCCCGAGTGTGCACATGTGTGCTGATGTGTACATGCTGCATATGAATAAAAATAGACCAAATTGTAAAAAAGAAAAAAAAAGTTTAAAGATGGGAAAACAGATACATATCAGTGTATAAATCGTGGTTAACTCTTCGGAGTTCCCTTCATGGCTCAGCGGTTTACGAGCCCGACTAGGATCCATGAGGATGCGGGTTCGATCCCTGGCCTCGCTCAGTGGGTTAAGGAGCCGGTGTTGCCGTGAGCTGTGGTGTAGGTTACAGACACGGCTTGGATCCTGCGTTCCTGTGGCTGTGGCGAAGGCCGGCACCTGTAGCTCCGATTCAACCCCTAGCCTGGGAACTTCCATGTGCTGCGGGTGCGGCCCTAAAATGCAAAAACAAAAATAAATCGTGGTTAACTCTGGAAGGTGGGATTATGAGTTATGCTTATTTCCTTCTTGACGCTGCTTTCTAACTGAACAAAGATTAAATCGGCAGAAAGTGAAAACGATGAAGGCCACTGACACTAAAGCAGCAGCAGCTGTGTGGGTGGAGCACAGGGACCCCCCCAGCCCACCCCCTCCCTGCACCCCCTTTTTGGTCCAAGCCGTGCTGCTGCAGGATCACCGGAAGGGCACCGGGTGGCCAGGGAAGGATGAGAGACCCCCTCCCCGCCTCCCCAAGTGAGGGCCGCCACCAGCAGGACGCCGGGCGGGGGCAGCCTGGATCCGCCCCAGAGCCGGGGCCGATGAGGCGGGTTTGGCCCCATCGGCAACATCCTCAGGCTCTTCTCCGATCCTGGAGCCCCGGAACCACCTCGGCACCCCAGAGCCCGCTACATCGGGGGGAAGGAGGCCACATCCTAAACCCCTGTGTGTCCGTTCGAGAAAACAAAGCCTGAGGTCACTGTAACCTCCAGCGGCTGCTTTGCTGGGAAGCAGGACAGGTGTCACCCTTAGAAAGCACCCAGTGCCCCTTCCCTGCCTCAGCCGCTGCTTTTTACAGGGGCCTGAAGACCCGCTGCGGACAGAGAGGTCCCCACCAGCCCCGTTATCATTACGAGAAGGGATTTCCAGACCTGCCCTGGAGAGGAACCCTGTCCCCTCCCCAGGGGCCCGAGTCCCACTGCCTCCCACAGGGCTGGGACGGAGACTCCAAGTGTACTGCTCATCAGAGCCTAGCACACAATTTACAAGGAATAAAATAGGCGATACTCTTAATTATAACTTTATTATTTATATTATTATAAATTCCGTGTCAGTAGATAATCAGTTTCCAGAGAACGCTTTTGTTGATTTTTTTGCTGAACTCTTGCACTCATGGCCAGCCTGTGGTTGCAACTGACAAACACGTATACTTCTGACCTGAATGTTGCTTAGTAATTTCCTTTTTTTTTTTTTACATGGAAGTTCCCAGGCTGGAGGTCAAATCGGAGCTCCAGATGGAGGCCACATCTACAGCCACAGCAATGCCGGATCCGAGCTGTATCTGTAACCTAAACTACAGCTCACGCAACGCTGGATACTTAACCCACGGGTGGAGGCCAGAGATCGGACCTGCATCCTCATGGACACTATGCCGGGTTCTTAACCCGCTAAACCAAGACAGGAACTTCTATTTCCATTTATTTGAATAAGTAAGAGGAAAGAGAGGGGAAAAGAGTGGAAAGAACGTTCCCGCAGAGGGACTTGACTCAGGCGGCAATGCTAGAAGTGATTACCTGGCTGAACTGAATACTCACTCTTTTTTTTTTTGTCTTTTCTAGGGCTGCACCTGCAGCATATGGAGGTTCCCAGGCTAGGGGTCTAATCGAAGCTATTGTTGCCGGCCTACATCACAGCCACAGCAACACCAGATCCGAGCTGCATCTGCGACCTACACCACAGCTCATGGCAACACTGGACCCTTAACCCACTGAGCAAAGCCAGGGATCGAACCTGGATCCTCATGGATCCTAGTTGGGTTCGCTAACCACTGATCCATGGAGGGAACTTCGGACTGCCTCACTTTTGCTGCCATTTCCACTGTAGTGGCTGACGATGCACATGCTTTATCATTACTTTTGCTCTGTCAAGTTTGCCAGTGTCTGTGGTGTAAACACTCCAGCCTTGGCCAAAAGTGACTGAAGCGACTTCGGAGGCCGGAAGCGATATAACACACGCAGGTGTCTCCACCACATACACCACATGGACGGACACCCTCAAAAGCACAGACGGGAGCAGAGTCGTCAAATAAGCACAGGTGAGCTTTCATTATCTGCTACCTTCGTTTTCCGCAGATCAGCTCAGAGAGTTCCAGAAAGTTTAACAACTGCTGGTCTGAGCAGCCCCAGCCCACCCTGCCTCTCAGTCTGCGCTCAGGACCCCCTGGCGTCTGCGACTGGGGACTTCAGAGGCCAGAAGGTGCCCCACAGGCAGGGCCCCGCCAGGCTCCTCCTGGGGACCACGGTCCAGCTCACCCCAGAGGCCACTTGACTCCTTGTAAACTGTGACCTTTTCATTCTGTTGCTAAGAAGTCTAAGAATTTTATTTTAAAACCACAAATGGTTGTTTTGGCAGGTGTAAAACTAGGAGAAATACTGAGCTGCATGTGCGTTTTATGGGCAGTAGGAGAGAGGCTTGTGGACGGTTGCGGGCCAGGGCCCGGGCCCCAGGCAGGGGAGCTGTGCTGGCAGCAGGGCACAGAGGCCACCACCAAGGGGACAGCCTCCTTCTGGGGCACCACAGGCTACAAGAGCCCGTCCGCGTGCTGATGCCAGGTTTTGACTCTTTTTTTGGTCTTTTTAGGGCTGTAACCACGGCATATGGAGGTTCCCAGTTTTGGGATCACATTAGAGCTGTAACTGCTGGCCTAGGTCGCAGCCACAGCAATGGCAGATCCGAGCCGCGTCTGCAACCTACACCACAGCTCACGGCAACACCGGATCCTTAACCCACTGAGCGAGGCCAGGGATCAAATGTTCGTCCTCATGGATACAGCTCAGATTCGTTTCCGCTCAGCCACGACGGGAACTCGAGAGGTTTTGATTTCGCAACTATCTGAATGAGCTTAATGCCTGCCTAAAAGCCAGGGCTTAAGGGTTTCTACTTGCAAATTCTATTCTTAAAGGCTTCCCAGTGTTTGGATTGAAACTGCCCCAAAGATGCCTTCCTTCAGAGCCATAATCCCTGGCAATGGAAAACACGGGAAGAAAGTGGGCTCTGCTCTGCTCCCTGGGCACGTCCAGATGGAGTGAGGACAAGGCCACCTTCCAGGTGGGTCCGGACACATGGGGACAGTGTGTGAGTCACAGCGGCCAGCAGCACTTGGGCCTGCGGTACCCGTGTCTTTGTGGGCCCTTTCTTCACAAAAACCATTAAAAACTGTATTTTACGACCACATTGCTATAGATGCAGATGCATTAATATTATGTACTCAAACGTTTACTCTGACCTAAAAGTTAACTATTTTCTTTTGATTATAAAATACATTAAAACAGTTTCGTGGGCCCCCCAAAAGTGCCGTGGGCCCTGGCGCTGCACCTGCTGTGCCTGGTGGGTTGGTTGGTCCTGCAGATGTGCCCCGATGAGCGGTGTGGCCCTCGGGCAGGTGAGCCAAGGAAGAGGGTCCCGACTCAGGTGCAGGATTTGAGGCAGGGGCGACCCGCAGCTTCCGCTATTGGTTAGAGCCCTCACTCTGCATGAAGGCTCGGGCTGGGGACGAGTGGGGCCACCCGCCCCCCAACCTTCTCCCCTACCTCCCCCGTGGGGGCAGTGAGGTGCCCCAGGTCCAGAGCTGCAGCCCAGGGGGCAGGAGCACAGACAGGCCACATTCCAGGGACAGAGAACCCACAGAAGACTGGGGTCAACCAAGCAACACAGCCCCCCCCCGGCCCCAAGTCCAGGCTACAAGCATTTGGCAAAAAGAAACCATGGAAGACCTCGTAGTAACGCAGCCTATCAGTGTGTCAAAGGAATACTCCATCCTGGTTAGGCGGGGGTTAATCTGTGAATGCAAGGATTTCTTTTTTCCTTTTTGGCCGCCCCCCAGCATATGGAGCTGGGGGGCCAGGAATCAGCTCTGAGCCACCATTGCGACCTATGCCGCAGCTGTGGCAACACTGATCTTTAATCCGCTGTGCCGGGTCCGGGATCGAACCCGCATCCAGGCACTGCGGAGGCGCCACTGATCCCGTCGTGCCAGAGCAGGAATGCCGACCGAAGGATGCTTTGACATCAGGTGGTCTGGAATACCACACCGCCGGGCCCAAGGAGAAGATTCTCTCTCCCTAACAGAAAAGGACAACCACCAAAAAGGCTTCGTGATGACGTCTCTTTGGGAGCCGGGGCAGAAGCGTTTTTAATGCGATGAAAGCATTAAAGGGGTCAGCACTGCTCTTAGCAACAGCACCGGGGGACCATCCGTCAAGTCGGTTATAAAATGAGGATGATCAGCATCACGCTGGGTGAAAGGCAAACTGGAAAGAAATACCTACGACCCAAAGACACAAAGGCATCCTAGAAAAAGACCCACAAGAGAAGGGCCAAGGGTCCAGCAGAATAAAGGGAAATGGTCAGAATGGTCAGTTCAGAGAAAGCGAATGGCCCCTAAATACACCACGAGATGCTCAAAATAAGTGCAAATCAGAGGTCACTGCGATCCTCTCTCCTATGGAGGAAGCAAAACCCCAAATATGCGGGTATCTGATGCTGGAAAGGCTGTGGGGGGACAGACACACCCGCACGTCTGCCGACAGAGCCCACACAGCAAGCACGGCGCACGGCCAGCACCTGGCAGCCCAGATGCCGACATCGCTGCGTGTTCACCCGGTGACCTGCAACACCACTTCCAGTCTCCGCCCACAGACACGTCTGCACATAAGGAACGAGATCAGTCGCTGCACAAGCCTGGTGGCCACCCAAGGCCAGCAGCAGGGAGCTGGACCTCGTATGCCAGGCTCGTGGGACAGCAGGACATGCCCCGAGGTTTGCAGAGGATGAAGGTCTCTGGGGACTGACAGGCTGTGGCTCCACCAGGCGGGGCCAATTTTTATTTATTTTGTGTATTTATCTATTTATTTATTTTTATGGCTGCACCTGCGGCACATGGAAGTTCCTAGGCTAGTGGTCGAATCAGAGCCGCAGCTGCCGGCTTACACCACAGCCAGAGCTACACCAGATCTGAGTCGCATTCGTGACCTACACTGCAGCTCGTGGCAATGCCAGATCCTTTACCCACTGAGCGAGGCCAGGGGTTGAACTTGCATCCTCACAGAAACAACAGTGGGTCCTTAACCCACTGACCCACAACGGGAACTCCTATGTTGAGTACATTTTTTAAATGTGCAGAAGAGCACATTATAGCATCTACCTTGTGTAGTACTGTGTGGTGTGGGGGCGTTCCTAGCTGCTCGCATTTCACTAAAGAAACACGGAGGAAAAGGAGAATCTAATAAAAGTGGCTGCCCGCAGGAGCAAGAAGAGACGGGGTGCGGGGCAGGGGGAGGGGGGAGACCGTTTAGTGTGGACCTTTTGTGTCACTTGGATTATTAATCCATGTTTTTTGTTTGTTTTCTTTGTCTTTTTGCCTTATCTAGGGCCACACCTGCAGCACATGGAGGTTCCCAGGCTAGGGGTCTAACAGGAGTTGTAGCTGCTGGCCTTTGCCACAGCCACAGCAACATGGGATCCAAGCCGCATCTGCAACCTACACTACAGCTCACGGCAACGCCAGATCCTTAACCCACTGAGCAAGGCCAGGGATCGAACCCACAACCTCATGGTTCCTAGTCAGATTCGTTAACCACTGAGCCACGACGGGAACTCCTATTAATGCATGTTAATATTACCTATTCCCCATAGGGGATCGAATAGAAGCCTTATTTTGTTTTGTTTTGTTTTTCTCTCTTTTCAGGGCCACACCCATTGCCTATGGAGGTTCCCAGGCTAGGGGTCCAGTCAGAACTGTAGACATCAACTTACACCACAACCATAGCAACGCAGGATCTGAGCCGCATCTGCGACCTACACCACAGCTCACGGCAACGCCATATCCTTAACCCACTGAGCGAGGCCAGGGATCGAACCTGTGTCCTTACGGATGCTGAGCCACAACGGAAACTCCTAGAAGCCATATTTTAAAAGCTATTGTTATGCCACATCCAAGAATTTAGAATGATTAAGGATACTGGTATGGGTATCAGTCAGAGCACTTTTCTCTTTTTTTGGCGGGCGGGGGGCTGCTGGGGTCACGTGGAAGTTCCTGGGCCAGGGATCGAGTCCACACCACAGCAGTGACCCGAGCCACTGCAGTGACAATGCCAGATCCTTAACCCGATGAGCCACAGGAGACCTTTACAGGTAACGCCGTCCTCGGGGGGCGTGCCGGGCTCTGGGGGCCACAACTCTGCCCCGTGTTCAGGGACCAGCCGGGCCTCGACTCGGGCGCCTCCCGAGGTTGGGCTATGCCCAGATTTCCGAGCACACCCGCGGGGTCCTGCCGGCAAGCGGGCCCCGGTTCCTCCGCTCCTCGAGTCAGGGCCGGCCCAGCTCAATCTTCCCACGTCCCGGGAAAACTCTTCTGTGCCTCTGTCCCTCCAGCTCACAGTCACGCCGGCCACACGCTACACAGACCCACCTCCGCAGCTTCACCCCAGCTGCGAAGGGGTCCAGCAGGCCCCGGGTCCGCAGGCCTTGGGGGAGGGCCTCCCGGTCACGAATCCCAGACACACGTCCACGTCCCGACCCGGGGAGGCAGTCACCTGTCACGCGGCTGAGCTGCGGACACATCACTCGCGCCCTGACCTGGCCCTCCGGCCTCACCGCGGTGGCAGGGCTGTGGCCCAGAGGGCCCCACTCGCCCGCCACAGCCACGTGCCACCACGCGTAGGCTTCAAACAGGGAGAGGGACCGGGCTGTTTGTCATCCAAACAGGGACACTGCTGCGGGCGGCAGTGGGGGGGCGGGTTAATAATCCCGCTCTGAGAAGAGGCACGGCTGCCACCGTCCCGAGCAGATCAGACCATAGCCCCCCCCTCCCGAAGGGCCGCTCCCCGGGTGCGGGAAGGGACGAGCAGCACCACGTTCTCACGTGTCTGGCAAGTGAGTCCCCGCACATGCTGGCTGTCACCACCCAGCAAAGCACTGGCTTGGATGAAGGTTCCAAATGGCCGAGGCTGAGTGCTTTTCTGTCTGTCAGTCCCGGCGACAGCGATGCTGAGGCCTTTCCTGAGGACACAACGGGGAGTCTGAGGTTGCAACGAGGAACAGGACGCGGCGGAGAACGAACTGGGAACTGGTGCAGGCCGCACGTCCTGCGAGCTGTCCTCACTCACCAGCAGCGATGGGCGGGGACCTCGTAACCACGCGGGCGGTGCTGGCCGCTCTGCAGGCTGGGGCCGGGCTGCCGGGCACCCTGCAGGAGGGGCACAGACCCCGACCACACTCGCCCCCAGAGCCCTGGTCCCTCCTCCGCTCAGCAGCGCGGCCGCCGTGAGCCATGGACTTGACTTTCTTCTGAACTGCATTTTCTTTTCTTTTTTTTGGCTGCACCCACAGCATGTGGAAGTTCCTAGGCCAGGGATCCAACCTGCACCACAGCAGTGACTTGAGCCACAGCAGTGACCACACCAGATCCTTAACTGCTAGGCCACCAGGGAACTCCCCTGAACCCTATTTTCTTACCAGAAAGACCAATTTGCTTGATTTAAGAAGCTGATAATCGATCTGAACAGCAGCTCTAAATTTGGATATAAACTCTAGCTGCACAGTTTTAGAAGCCATTTAAATGTCTTTTCTATCACGGTATTTAAAAAAGTCCTTCCTGGAGTTCCTGTCATGGCTCGGCAGAAACAAATCTGACTGGTATCCATGAAGACACAGGTTTGATCCCTGGACTTGCTCAGTAGGTTAAGGATCCGGAGTTGCTGTGAGCTGTGGTGGAGGTCACAGACATGGCTCGGATCTGGCGTTGCTGCGGCTGTGGTGTAGGTCACAGACATGGCTCGGATCTGGCGTTGCTGCGGCTGTGGTGTAGGTCACAGGCATGGCTTGGATCTGGTGTTGCTGTGGCTGTGGTGATGGCCGGCAGCTGTAGCTCCAATTCGACCCCTAGCCTGGGAACCTCCGTATGCCACGGGTGCGGCCCTAAAAAGCAAAAAAAAAAAAAAAAAAAAAAGAAAAAGAAAAAAAAAGTTTATGCATTTCCTTTACACATAAATTAGCATCAGCTCTCCTTTTAAATTAAAATTTCTGATGTATGAATCCAGTGCTTCCTGAAAATTTACAGACCAGAGGAAAACATCTGATAATCCCATTGGTATATTTTATCAAAATAATAAATAACATCAGGATGTAATTCATTTTTGAAAAGACATAGTAATAACTTCATGCAGAATCTTTTAAAAACTTCATGAATGATCTTAAAATTTCTGATAAATGCTTATCTGTCTTAACTTCAATTTACACAGAAAAGTGATGTCACAACATGAATGAAAAGATACATTTCCCTGAACTTTCTCCAGTGAAAAACAAGCTGCTCACACTTTTAAATTTAAAAATCCAGATGCTTATAAATGCTTTTTCCGGGTGTGAACTGAACTGCACAACCCATACATTTATAGAAAAAATAGGTGATTATTTTTAATGATTTATGTATAAAAGAAAAATAAATTTTATGATACAATTTGATGGACTACTTCATACAAAATTTTACTCACATACAAAGTCTGCGATCTTCTGCAACACAAACACTCTAGTCTTATGTCCACAAAAGGCGGACATCTTCACTGAAGCGAAGAGGGTCCACCCGGGGTTGCGGCCAAGTCACAGGGCCCACGGACCCGCACGTGAAGGCGGGGCGGCGGGGGACTTACGCACCTCCCTTCCCAACAACGGCTTCGGTGCGATCTGATCAAACAGAATCTCACGGTGCAGTATAGAAAGCGGAAAAGGCCCGATGTTTCAAAATGCCAGCTCTTAACAAGCTGATCTTGAACTTAGCTTAGAAAATCATACAACCATCCTGTTACAGATCCATTTTGGAAATTACACGAAGAAACCCTTAACTGTGCTCCTGGTGCAATCTCTTAAAGAAACAAAACTTTCTCAGGCAATTCTAACACTTAAGATGGCACTCCTCGGCTTACAGAATAAAAACTATGTCTAGAAACTAAAGGATCAGGACCCCGACCTTAAGACCTATGTCTCCAAACAGTGAAATTTCTTTCACACAAATTTAAGGCTTTAGTATTTACAATATCACATATAGTGAAAACTAAATATAAACGATGCTTAAAAAAAAAAACTTTTGTTTTAAAAAACAATTTAAAAAATGGTAACATCAAAAAATTCCATAAATCGGTACATCCTCTTAAATCTTCCTCTTGCAGTTTCCCCTAAGCTCCCGGCCTCTCTGGGGCCCAGGTGTGCACTGCGGAAAGGAACAGGTGTGACGCCAGAGCCTTGGAGAGCGGCCCCTCGTCTGCAGGCAGGGGACGAGGGCTCCCTCCAACTGTACTGGGCCGTGCATGGGGGACACCCAGGGCAGCGTGCCGGGAGAGTGAGGGGACAGCCCGTGATCAGCTCACATGCAGGCAACGTCCGCCAAAGCCATTCCAAAGTCTCCCTTTCAAATGTGCGAACTGTCAGGGCTGGAAACACAAGCAGAAGATAGCAGGGACCAGAGGAAAATGACACAAAGAAGTGTATGGAATTACAAAGAGGTTACAAGTAAAAGGCCCCGTGAACCTTACAAAGACATGAGCTGAAACGATCCCTTCTCAAGTGGAAAGGAGCTAAAAATACAACTGGTCCGTTTTCAGGCCTCACTGTGAAGTTCTCATCACGAGGGACAGCTCGACGGCGGGCGGCCCCGTCAGCAGGCGCAGTCGGAGAGGTCAAGGTCTTGGTCACCCGCTGGAGGACCCGGCACGGAAGAAACACAGCGGCCTGCCGCAGAGACACAGGCACAGGCCTGGAAAGAAACTTCGCACATGGGCGTTTGGAAGAGCTATTTATACAGCAAGTACCAGCTGGAGGAAGGGGGGCGACGCAGTCTTTGCACGCGGCAAGAGGCCCAAGGCCGCAGAGCTCTGAAAACCCGCGGACAACACCGAGAGCTGCTCGCTGCCTCTAGGCTGAACCTAAGGAGGTGGTGACGTCCGTCTTCCATTCTACTTGCAAGCCGAGGGCCACCTCCGGTATTCCACATCTTGCGCTTTCACCTTCGGGAGCTCAAATTGATACTATACACCATTTTCTGAATTTTCTCTTCATTCTTCAGGATGTTGGCCTTCACGGCGCAGATCTTGTCTTGCTGGTCTCTGACCAGCTGCTCCAGCTCGGCCAGCTCGGCCTTCAAGGGCTCGACTGCACAGTCCGTGATGCTGGGGGAACACAAAGCCAGGCTCGCTGAGTGTCTTTCTCAGTTTAGGTCTGCTTCCTAATTACAACAGTGCAAGACCACAAAAGTACTGCGCCCAAAGAAAACGGGTAAAAATCAAGCATTTCTAGGATAATGACATAAAGCGATGGAAACTTCACCTGGGAAAAACCTTTTTCTCACTTTCACAACCAAAAGCAAAGTTGAACTTGGAATTTACACAAAGGAGGTTAATACTTCTTAAAGTATGGGCTTAAATTCCTGAAGTCGCATATGCTGCAGAGACCTGAGGACAGCAGGGAGGTGAGCC
>PVHT021183553.1:516593-531172 GCA_004024745.2 Catagonus wagneri
GGGGAGGGCTCCTACAGCAGCAGGTGAAGGAGGGGAAGGTGGAGGTGGCTGGGGCACCGCATTCCATTAGGCCAGGAGTCCCGGGCTCTTCCCCAAGCAATACTTAGAATTCTCTGCATATGAGCTTTTACCATGGATGAGTCTCTGAATTTCAAAAACTGACCTAAGAATCAACAAGCAGCCCAGCTTGAAAACCCTTCCCAGGAACATCCACGTGGCTCAGCCCCCCCCCCCCCAGGGGCTCCGCTCCACACAGGCTGACTAAACGCCCTGTGCTGCCCACTGCAGTGTAAGTTCAGCTGCATTAAGCTATAATTAATCAACTTCTAGTTTTATTTTTAAACTTGTTTTATTTAGTTACATAACCACTCATGTCATTTCTAATTCTGGTTTCAGACCATCTGCCCCAGGAGGGCAGGAACCCTGCACCTGGTCCATATAAGTTCTCCTTAAATATCTGCCAACTGAACAGATGAAATGAATATGTAATTTATGGGTCAAGATCTGAGCTCCAGCAACTCCTGGTCTTCGGAAAACACATCCTTAACATAGCGCCTGGCACATACAAAATGTCAAATAAACAGGACTAGAAATAAAAGGCAAAACTCACAGAATAAGTAAGTTCTGCGAGGTTGCAGGATACAAGATAAATATACAAAAGCCAACTGCATTTCCATCTCCCCGGAATGAACACATGGGTTTTCCAAAAGTTAAAAATACAATGCCACTCGTAATTGCTTAAAAAAAGAGAAACAGGCGAAAATTAACAAAAAAATGTATAGAATCTGTATACTGAAAACTGCACAATATGGATGAGATAAATCAAAGAACTGAAAAAAGAGAGCCATGCTGTGTTCCTCAATCATAAGTTTCAAAATAATAAAGATGTCCATTCTCCCAACTTTGACCTAAGTCTCACATCTTCGACAAAATCAACTCAAAATGGATCATGGACTTAAATACAAGACATTAAACTATTAGAAAAAAAGCTAGAAGAAAATTCTTGGGGTCTAGGGCCAGGCAAAGAGTTTTCGGACTGGACACCAAAAGGCACGATCCATCAACGGAAAAGCAGGTAAAGTGGGCTCACAATTAAAAACCGCTGCTGTGCAAGAGACCCTGCTGAGTGGCTGGAAGCCAGATTAGAGAGAGGACCGTGGTCAAACCACAGATCGGACCGAGGACTAGTACCTGGAATATAAAACTCTTAAATGTCAAGGGCAAAAAAACCCCATCAAATCAGAAAATGGACAGAAGAGCAGACATTTCACCAGAGAAGATATACAGATGGCCAGGGAGCTTCAGAATCATTACTATTATTAAGGAAATGCAAATGAGAACCAGCAGGAGCTATCACTCCACACCCAGAAGAGAGGCTGAGACAAAAAGCAGTGACCACACCCAATGCTGGAAGGATGTGGAGAAGCCGGACCCCTGAGTCTCGCTGGCGGGCATGGAAAATGGTACCGCTGCCCCGGAAACCAGCGGGGCAGTAAACATGCAACTGCCACATGACCCGCCACTACTCCTGGGCACAGAGCGGTGAAGGCGTGTTCGGACAAAAACCTGCACAGCTATGCTCCTAGACGACGTATTCAAAGTGGCCCCAAACTGGACAGAACCCAGATGCCCTTCAATGAATGAAGAGTTAATACACTGTGCTCCGTCCGGATCGGGGCGCCGCTCGGCCGTGAAAAGGAAGGTCCACCCGATTCACACAACCACCCAGGAGGACCTTAGAGAGTAACGCTAAGTGAGAGAAGCCAGGCTCAGACGCATGTGCTGCAAGGTTCCATTTGCACAGCATTCTCCAAACGATACAAACCGAAGAGTGGAGACCAGACCAGGGGTTGCCAGGGGTTCGGGATGGGCTGGGGAGGCGGGTGGGGGTGGGGTGCCCATAAAAGGTAACGGTCGTGGTGCTGTGACGACGGAGGGTCCCCTATCTCTCCGGCATCAGCTCAGCATCGGCTGTGGCTTGGCGCGCAGCTCTGCAAGATGCTGTCCGGGGAGGGGACTGAGCCAAGGGTCTCTAGCACCTAATATTGCTTCACAACTGCGTTCGAATCTACAGTTACCTCAAAATAAGTTTAATCAAGGAAGAGGCAGTGGCTATAAAAATGCCTTTCAATTAAAATGCTAAATGACTAGAATGAATCAAAACCATGATAAACTACTTCACGGGGAGGGGGGGATGTGTTGTCTTTATTATACTGACTGTCGACTTAGTGGAGAAATTTTAAAATCTATTTAAACCCGTATGTAACGACTATTACGTGATTCCCACGTGTTCGGCGCTGTGCTGACTCTAACACGAACGTGTTCAGGGCACAGAACTCAGGAAGGAGACCCACGCGCGTCGACGTCTTCTAACATAGGAGCGCCACAGCGGGGACACGCCGGAAGGCTACCGGCCACGCTCCGGATTTCTGTGTCGGAACCAAGCAGAATCTGGAACACTAACCTCGAAGTTTCTAATTTTACTTTTCAGAGGCTAAGAATTTAAAACGAGACACACCCGGGTTGGGTTATGATCGTCCAGAGGGCCTTTTATCATCGCTGCAGACACGCTGCTGCAAAACAGCCACATTCCACCAGTTTTCAAACTTTCACTGAAAGTGGCGGGTGGGGTGGACGAGTCGGCGCTGACAACATGCCTTAAAAAGCACGCCCCACCGGTGACAGCCTGATTCCCAGAGACCCGGGCCGCTGCGACGGCAGCTTTCCCGAAAAATGCAACCACAGCACACGCTGCTTTACAGCTTTTCGTACGCTCAGTGAGGCCCGGGAGGCCGCCGCCGGACCCACCGCACAGGAGTCGTCATCCAAACATGACTTCCTCCAGGTGAGCAAAACAGATGAGCAAAAAACAACAAAACTGTATCATTACACAAGACAGGACCTCAAACCACCCAGAACACGAGGTGGGGGGGACGGACTGTGGCAAAGCGGCTAGAGCTCAGGACCCGCCCGGCCCACCGCCTCCCAACCTGCGGCCTCGGGACCAGGCCTGGCCTCGCTGTACCTCGGCTTCCTCTCGGTGAAACAGAAGCAGCGACGTCTGCCCTGCAGCTCAGACCGCACGGGATAATGGAAACAAGCAGCTGGGAGCCTCGCACGCAGCACCCCCCAGCAGGGCCGGGATCACAGCCGCCTCCAAGCACAAGGGGCGGCGTGCAGGTGACAAGGACTCTCGGTCAGGCTGGAAAACACGCCGCTGTGTGGCCAGCACTGACTAATCTCCTGCAGGTCCAGCTTCTGGCAGACGAGCTCTTTCCCCAAAACCCACTCGCGGGCCTTCCCGACACACCCCCGTCCCATCTCCACCTGTTATTATACATAACCCGCTCGCAGGCCTTCCCGACACACCCCTGGCTCATCTCCACCTGTTACTATACATAACCCAGACCTTGAAATTAGACCTTCAAACTCCACACCAAAAGGCTGATTCTGAGTCCGGAGATCTGCCAGGAGTGGCACCCTAGCCGAGGGATCGGGTTCCACAGGTGACAGAACGTGGCAGCTCTCTGTGCCGTGGGGACACACAGGTGCCCTCCCGTGCCCCCGCAGCGGGGCAGGCTATTTTCTCGGCTGGCGTCTGGCCGGGGGCGTTGCCAGATTTTCCAGCTGGACAGCTACTCCTTCGGGGACTTAATGTCATTTGCATTTCACACACAAACACACACTTGTCCCCAGGAATGTGGGCGCTCATGCTGATGGCGATTCTTCCATTGACTTTAGTTATTAGAAGCCACACACAAGACGTCCTGACCGGGGAGATGTGTTTCTGTAAATGGCGATGGCAGCACTTCAGAACAAAGTACCACTGAGGGAAGCAGGCTGAGGAGCTGACCCCGGCACCGCAGGGGCTCCCAGAAGAGGAGTAGGTACGGCCCTGGCCCAGGGTCGAGGCTCACAGACGGCCGGCAGGCCTCTGCCCGACATTAAGCAAACCCAGTGAATAGAGACCGGATTAATGGCGGGGGAGGGGTCAGAAAGCAAAGCTTGGATTTTCTGTAAGTAACACGCTCTCCCAGGACCTCAGGAAGGCCTCTGCGCACAACCCGTCAAAAATCCACTTTCTTCATAAACCAAGGACCCTGCCTACGCGCAGGCCGCGGAGCCGCCGTTCATCTGGAGCACCCGGCCGTCCCGTCCGTGCAGAGGCCCGTCACCCCGCTTCTCTGTGAACTGTCCCTCCATCCCTCGCGCGGCCCAGACCGGGGGGACCTGAATGCACAGTAAAACGTCGGTGGTCAAACACCTCGCCCTGTACACCCGCAGAAAAGCACCAAAGACACAAACGTACGGGTTCACAAAGTGACAGGGTGACACCTGCAGCCCTCACCTGGGTCAGGAACGCCAGCCCCGCCAGGACCCCCAAAACCTGAGGACCCCGTCAGGTCACCGTCTGCGGTGATGGAGCCTGGGCCCGCGGGGCCCGCTCTGCTGTCGCTGACCTGTGTGCCTGTTCCGTGTGCGTGGGACAGAAGGGACCTCACAGTGCACGGCCGCGTGGGTCAGGGTCCTTTGCTCAGCGCCGTGTTTAAGAACCAACCACGGAGTTAGGCTGGATGTAATCAGCACTGTGTTCACTGGCACCGCAGCGGTTACTTCACTGTGTGAGTGCACCGCGTGTAACCGCCACGCTCCCACTGACGGGACCAGCATGGGGCCATCACAAACAACGCAACGTGGAGTGGTTCGATCTTCCACATCTGTCCCAGGACACACGGGCACAAGGTCCTCCGGGGTTTGCAGCAAGTGCCACTGCTGGGTCAACATGACGTCAGTTTTCTAAAGCGGTCACACTGATTGGCATCGGCTATTTTTCACGCGCCAGTACTTTATTTCTGCACACGTGTAGGAACAGAGACTCCACTCAGTCCCACAGCCAGGCGGCTGCAGGCAACGACCACTAACGCTGGCAGCAGAAAGAAACCGCTACTCCGAGTCAGGGATGTGCTGTTACAAAACCCTCCAGATGGCAAGATCTGCTCACTGCAGCAACAGGAAGCTTCTGGAATATCCGCGTGAGAAGTACAACAGTGTGAGGGTAACTGCCTGGGTGGCGGCCATGCACGTCTGGGGTGACAGCCCACCTCTGCCACTCACTCGCTACATAATCTCAGACAGATGCTCTTGTGCCTCAGCTCCTAACCTAGAAAACGGGGACGACACCTGTCCTCTGAACTCCTGCGACTTAATGAACGACAGACTCTTTCCTGGGCATGGCAGCACAAGCGAAGAGGGCATACTGACTATTAAAGAAAACGGACGAAATACCTTTACCTCCTAGGGAACAGAGTCTTCAGTCCTACAGTGTATTCTATTTCATAATTAATCATATTAGAAATACATTCGGAGTTCCCATCATGGCTCAGCAGTTAACGAACCCGACTAGCAACCATGAGGACACAGGTCCAATCCCTGGCCTCGCTCAGTGGATTAAGGATCCGGTGCTGCCATGAGCTGTGGTGTAGGTCGCAGAGGCGGCTCGGATTTGGCATTGCTGTGGCTGTGGTGTAGGCCGGCAGCTGTAGCTCTGATTCAACCCCTAGCCTGGGGACTTCCGTATGCCTCGGGTGCAGCCCAAAAAAGCCCTTTAGAAAAAAATAAGATTATCAATTCCTAACCATGAACTTCTGGTAGAAGCCTTACAGGCCAGAAAAGAGCAGGACAAACTATTCAAAGAGGTGAAGGAAAAAACACTGCCAACCAAGGATATTCTAACCAGCAAAGCCATCTTCAGAAATGAAGGAAATAAACAGATCCCCAGACAAACCAGCGCTGAGAGAGGTCATCACCACTAGCCCTGCCTGAGAAGAAATGCTGAAAAAGGAGTTCTTCAGGCTGGAATTAATTAGTAACATGAAAATGTGAAAATGCATGATATACTGGTAAAGGTGAGTACACCCTCAGACTCAAAATCCTCCAACACTGCAATACGTGGGAGCTAATACCCATTTAATTCCAGTATAAAGATTCAGGGGAAAATATTAACAACAACTAAAGCTACAATAATTCGTTAAGAAATACAAATAAGAGGTAGATGGTAACATCATGAGCAGAAAGCGGGCGTGAAAGGGAAGAGATTTCACACGCAGGCGAGGCCAAGCTGCTGTCGGGGTAAGAGAGACTGTTCTAGGGTGTTTTATGTCAGCCTCAGGTTAACCACAGAGCCACAACCTACAGCAGATGCACGAGAGACAGAAGAGAATCAAGACATATCGCTATGGAAAAGCACGAGTTTCCAAAGCAGGCAGAAAAAGAAGAAAGGACCACAGGAACCTCAAAACCCCCAGAAAACAGTAAGATGCCACTGGTAAGTCCTTGCCTATCATAATTACATGTAAATGAGTTAAAGTCTCCAATCAACAGGCAGAGTGGACCCAGCAATTCCACTTGGGGGACACGTCTGGAGGGAAAGGGAGCACTGGGTCAGAGAGCCACCTGCAGCCCCACATTCACACAGCCAAGACGTGGAAGCAACCCACGTGTCCATCCACAGATGATGGAAGCAGGAGTTGTGGGATAGGGAGGTGGAGATGCACACCGTGGAATATTACTCGGCCTTAAAAAGGAGGAAATGCTGCCATTTGTGATGATGCAGATGGACCCTGTGGGCACGATGCTGGGTGAAACATATCAGAGAGAGAGAGACAAACACCGCATGGTGGGGAGCGAGGGGAAGAAGGCAGTCGAAACGCATGAACTTCCAGTTATAAGACAAGTAAGAACTAGGATGTGACGTACAACCTGATGACTGCAGCCAGCACTGCTGTGTAGTGTGTGTGAAAACTGCAGCTCCTCAGAGTTCTCATCAAGAGGAAAAATTTTTTGTTTTTTCACGTCTGTACGAGATGACATGTGTGAACTAACTTGTTATGGCAAGCATTTCATGATATATTTGAGTCAAATCATTACGTGATACACCTGAAAGGCACATGGTGCCATATATCAATTACATCTTACCAAAACTGGGGAGAAAAAAAGACATAGAGAGCCTGGATGGATTAAAAAAAAAAAAAAAAGACTCAGTTTTTTTAAAAGGAGGAAGTTTTACGGACAGAGGCGCAAAGTGAAGCAATGGAAAAAAGATATTCCATGAGCATAAAAATCAAAAGAGGGTTGTGATGATCGTTGCACAACTATAAATGTAATAAAATTCACTGAGTTAAAAAAAAAAATGTAAGCGAGGGTAGATACTCTTGTATTAGACAAAAGAGATGATAAACCAAAAACTATGAGACAAAAAAAAAAGTCATTATATAATGAGAAAGGGATCAGCTCATCAGGAGATTGTAACAACTGCAAACACACATGCTCCCAACAGTGGAGCAGCTGGACGCATCAACATGGGAGAGGAAGACGGACTCTTGGGCTCAATCTTCCCCGTCTGCCCTGGAAGGTCCATGGAAACAGAATCTAAAACGGTATCGAGCCTCCCACTGAGTCCTGGTATCAAGGCAAGAAAACCAGCGGCCGTATGGCAAAGAGGACAGATGATTTGGAGAGCAGCCGCAGAAAACCCTGGAAAACCAGACCAGAGGCACTGGACTAAGAGGAACTGAAACTCAGAGAAGATGCTCCCAGGAAGGGCCCCCGCTTTCCGCCAAGGCATCGCCACAGCGAGAGCACTCACGTTTAAGCATCCACTAATAAATCCTCATAGACAGAGTTCCCGTTGTGGCTCGGCAGGTTAAGAACCTGACTAGTATCCACGAGGATGCGGGTTTGATCCCTGACCTTGCTCAGTGGGTTAAGGATCCGGCGTTGCCATGAGCTGTGGTGTCGCAGACGCGGCTTGGATCCGGCGTGTCCGTGGCTGTGGCGAAGGCTGGTGGCTGCAGCCCTGGGAACTTCCATGCGCTGCGTGTGCAACTGTAAAAAGACCATATAAATAAATCAATCTTCATGGACATCAAAGTTATCAACATCCTTTTAGGTCGTTTTCATTACATCCCTCTAATCTCTTTACAGTTTTGTATTTGTTATTTAGAATTTTCAGGAGCTCAAAGATTAAAAAGGCGTATGCAGACATTTCCTGTGAAAGGACGGTTAGGATGATCTCACCCTTGCAGCAGGTGAGTAAGCTCGGAGCGGCCGGGCTCATGAAAGTCAGGGCCAGCAAGAACCAGTCCCTGCTTCTGACACAGCAGCCCGGCTCAAAGCGCAGGGACGGAAAACAGAAGGGCCCCTGCCAGCAACAGGCCGCCCTTCACGTCAGCAAGAACGAACAGCTCTACTTGGTGCACGCAGGCCACAGGCGCGGCGCGCGTCCCCTGTGGTCAGGATGACGCCCTAGATCCGCCTCAGCTCCGCAGATGCCCAGCCCGCGAGCCGGCCCCGGCGACACTGCCGCCGCCCGGTGGCCCGGGACCGGACGGGCTCCCACCCCTGTGCATTGAGACCCCGGGTCTTCTGACACTGCCGCCGCCCGGGGGCCCGGGACCGGACGGGCTCCCTCCTCCCTGTGCACTGAGACCCCGGGTCTTCTGAGGGTTTAGTGTGAGCACAGGAGCCAGCACTGCAGGCCAAGCAGCGTCCACCTCATCGCTCCAGGGGTCAGGGATCGCCTGCAGCAGCAGCGCGGAGGCCCCGCTCATGCCTGGCTGCGCACTGGAACCGCTGGGGAATTTTATAAACACACCCACGTGCGGCTCCTGCCCAAACGGCCGTGGGTCAACGGCAGGCCCAGGCCGGCATTTCACAAAAACTCTCTGGAGGGCGCTACCGTGCAGACTGCTCTGAGCAGACATTCCTGACGGAAATGTCAAAGGACACGAGGTTCTAAATTCACTTGTGTTACCAGCAGTAGCAGCAAATGAATCCAAGTCTATATTTGAAAAGGATTTCTCTCTTCACTATCAGCTCTGGAAAGGATCGCGATTATTAGATTATTTTCCCTTTCCTTTCCATCCTGTCTACCAAATAATTGAATTTGCTATTTTAAATGCCTTGCTAAAATATTTGTCATTTTCTATGGAGTCTATTGCTCCAATCTTGTAATTCTGGTTCTAATTTTATTTTCACATATTTAGCCTTCTAAAGTTTTACCATACGCAGAAGCTCTAAAAATACCGGATAAAATGATCACACCCCAATTAACCGTTAACCCCAAAGGCAGTTACTAGGCAACATGCCCTGTTGCACAAAGGCCCTCCGGCCTGGAGCCACGTAAGAGCTGGGACCCAAGCCTGGGGCCTGAGACCCCGCAAAGCACTCGGTTCGATCTGAATCCTAGTCCTGACCACCTGACATTCGCCGTGGGGCTTCTAGAGCACGGCCCCTCCTACATTCGGTGATGTGTCTCAGTAAATACATCTAAACAGCGGGTCCACGCTACTTATAACTGAATTCACATCTACAGACCTAGGCTGTCAGTCAATCAAACTAAAGACATTTTTTAATGCAAAGCACAGAACAGGGTATTGATAGAATTAAGGCCAAAATTACTTATCAGGCCAAAACTGACTAAAGTCTAGGAAAGTGATGGACATAATATGATATACACTTTAAGCTGACATTTTGAGCAAAAATAAAATATTTGTCACACAATCATTCACTGAAGAAACATATTAAAGAGAAGATGACCACTCAATTCAGAAATGTTTGTATGGCTACAGCTAATCACCAAGTTAAGTATCTAGCATGGTCACCGCTATGGCACAGGTTCAATCCCTGGCCCAGGAACTTCTGAAAGCTGCAGGTGCAGAGAAAAAAATGGAAAAAGACTACAGCTAATCATATTCTTATAATCCAAGTTCTTAAGCCACATACATACATTTTCAGGTAAAGCTTCCCAGTCTGCATTGTGGACACATCATGGGCTAAACAGAGAAGGCCTACGTTCTCTTAATTATCTTCACAAAGTTCAGACATATAATGTTTTGTTTCCAAACCATTTTTATGGTCTAAAACATATTCACAGTGTATATCTGTAAATATTTTTAAGTGATATTGTTGATAACTTGGCGGCGACAATAAAATTTTATATCCAAAATCTAAAATCCACAGCCTACCTATGGGAAAACACTACTATTTGGGGACATAAAATGATCACCTTATTTCCTAAAAAATAAAAAAAAACAAAAACCCTATCACTCTTCAAGGTTAAAATCAACCTCAGTGGCCCCCCCGTCTAGCTACCGAGGTCTCACCAGTGAAGAAATACCATAGCTTATGTCCTTAACTTCATTCATAGCAATTTAAATGGGAACAATGTCCCCAGCAAAAGAACATCCAATAATACCATGACCACAAACTTCCGAACTAAACATGTTTACTAGGCGCAGAATTTCAGCTAGGCAGGGATTTGGAAGGGCATGTTTGTAACAGAATTAAGGATTTTTGTGATGAAAGTGCACCACCTAGTGACCAAAATAAGAAATAACTTGAAGGCTTATTCAGATGACAAAGTAAAAGAGACTATGACTGAAATTCCTGACTTTCGTATAAGAGTTTAGCTATATTCTATTTACCATAATTAAAACATAATGTGGGGCATTCCTGTCGTGGCTCAGTGGTTAACGAATCCAACTAGGAACCATGAGGTTGTGGGTTTGATCCCTGGCCTCACTCAGGGGTTAAGGATCTGACGTTGCCGTGAGCTGTGGTGTAGGTTGCAGATACGGCTCGGATCCCGCGTTGCTGTGGCTCTGGTGTAGGCTGGCGGCTCCTGGGAACCTCCATATGCCACGGGTGCGGCCCTAAAAGGCAAGAAAAAGAAACGTAGTATGTTTATAAGGTCACTTTATCCATCAAGAGCCATTTCAAGATATAACAGGCTTTCATCTTCCCCAACAAGTGCTTCTGAAAGACAGCCACCCACATCTCTGCCGATGAGTGGGTGCCCGCTGAGGCCCTCACACCACTTTCCTCCAGAAGGGCAGAGAAACACGCACCGCGGGTCCAACTCAACACACACGAGTGTCTCCTGTGAAGGCATGTGCGACCTGAGCAGAAAAACGCACAGTTTACATAACCAGGAAGATGAAGAGTCAAAATGAAGGAACTTTAATTTTAAACAAGGAAAAAAAGACCCACGAAGAGAAATAGCTCTCTGAGACTATTTCAAAATAAAGAGCTTCAAGGAAAAGAAAAAGCACCTGAATTTTCCATTCACAGAACAGGTAAAATGAAAAAACAACCAAGAGAAGACCGTATGAAAGGACGGCGAAGACCAGGGAGCAGAAGCTTTACGACGCTTCTGAGTGAGGAAACCCCCCGCCGCCGCCAGCAAGCACTCGCTCCAAAGCATCTTCTTTTATAAAGACTAAAGAGCACGTATTTTTAAAGCAAAAGGAACACTGTAATAAAACTGCTTTTCTGGTTGTTTCTCAAAAACCTCATAAATCTGAAGGGAAAAAAAATGCTTGGCCCAAGCAAATATCTAACTATTAACGAAGTTTAAATATAAACTATTAACGAAGTTTATATTTCCTCTTGAAACGAGAGCAAGGAAGTCCAGCTGAAGAAAATGCTCAGAACAATCTGACCCACATATTTATTCCATAACGCATTCCTCAAGTCCATTAGCACCAGGAGAAATGGCCTTTCTTCCTGCACAGCTTCAAAGACAGGCTGGAGAGATGCCCAGGTCACAAACGCGTATTTCCTCAGCAACGCAAAAAACGCTCCCTCCCAAAACTAAACAGTACCGAAACTGAGGGCACCACAACTGATGTGAGAGCACAGAAAACATCTACTACTGGAAATTTTGAATGAGATAGAGAAGATAAGCAAGTAATATTATGACTAATATGCAAAAATCAGTAATGACCATAGACAGACATGGCCTTAAGTCTTCCAAACACCTCTCTGTGAAATCAACAAGGTGCCCTGAGGTCTGGACCCCAAGTTGGAAAGTGGACACACCCTGCAAGCACTCCAAAACATTTACAGGAGCTGACCATAAAGAAAGTGTCAGTTCCAAATAATAAGCAACATCATACAGACCAAATGCAATTACATTTGTGTCCCCCTGAAAAAACTTTTTAAAAACCCTTATGTTTGAAAACTAAAAGCCACACTCCTAAATAGCCCATGTGTTAAAGAAGAAATAACAACCGAGTACTTTATATTAAAATTCAAGGAATTTTTAATATTCAAAATATTTAAAATTTAAAGATAAAGCATAATTAAAGGGAAATATAGTCTTAAGTATATTTGTTTAAAATCATAAAAATTAAATGAGTTGTGTTTTTTACCCAAGAGGCAAGAAACACTGAATACCCAAATAAATTAAGAGCCAAAATAAGGAGCAGAAAACAAACGTGAACAGCTACAAAACCAAAGGCTGACTCTTTGCTAGAGGAGGTCTAACTATTTCAACAGTTTTCCAAAGTCTTATGAAGGGAAAAAGACACAAAAGTTTTGGAAGAAAACCAGGACTATAGATGTATTTTTTAAGTCATAAAGGTATCCTGAAACATTTTTACCATGACTTTGTAAAATGTGGATGAAATCAGCAGTTTTCTAGAGAAACACTGTGACGGGACTGCTGGTCGACCCTGCATCTGCGCTCCCTTCTTACAGCAAAGCTTCCTGCCCCGTGCGCAGCCCACACTCGCTACATGTGCTACAAACACCTGCCGATGCCAGAAGAACCAGAGGAGGGGCAACGGCACAGAAGTGGGGTGACGGCACGGAGGAGATGGGGTGACCACATGGAGGAGGAGGGGGACCAGAGGAGATACTGTCCTGGGAACCAAATGGAGACGACTCCTCTCAGGAGCTTTGCTACAAAAGGGGGCCAGGCAATGGCCAAGAGGGAGCTCGTCAAGTCAAGAATGATGAGGAGTTCCTGATGTGGCTCAGAGGAAACGAACCCGACTAATATCCATGAGGACTCAGGTTCAATTCCCGGCCTCAATCAGTGGGTTAAGGATCTGCTGCTGCCGTGAGCTGCGGTGTAGGTCACAGATACGGCTCAGATCCCGAATTGCTGTGGCTGTGGTGTGGGCCATCAACTACAGCTCTGATTCGACCCCGAGCCTGGGAACCTCCATATGCTGCAGGTGTGGCCCTAAAAAGCAAAAACAGAAAAAGAAAAAGAACGATGAACACAAGTCCAGTCACAGTCACAGCTGGACCCCCAGCAGCACCACACACAGCGACTCTAAAATTCACGCGAAGCCAGAGAGATTTCAGAACAAGAACTAAGACAGCCTGGGGTGTGGGGGCCTGAGGGAACAATGAGAGCACCCCTCCCGGGCATAAAACAAAGGACCTAAAACCTGCGGACACGGCAGAACCCAGAAAGGCACACCAGGGACGGCACCACTGACACACACAGACCCCTCACCCAGCGCGAACCCAACTGCAGACTGGAGACTGCGACCGAAAGAGAGCACGAGGCTGTCGGAGGAAGGCCGCCCAGGCGCCTCTGTTACCTGGTAGGGCCGGTGTTTTAGACAAGAGCAAAGTAACTTATAAAGAAAAGGCTGACTAAATTGTGTATCAAAACAGAAAAGTTTTGTTACACAAAGACATCAAGTTAAACAAGGAACAGGCTGGGAAGATTTTTCACAGCCTAAGAGACACTCATGTGGGGCTACATTTAGCGCCCTGCCCTGCGTGGTGGGGTCCCCGTCGGGGCTGCTGCTGAGCTGTTCGTGCGTTTCGTAACCGCTGACCTCACTCGGGGCAGGAGGACGCGCGGTCTCAGCACCACACGGCAGTTCTGGAACCAGGACCGTACCAGCCCCGGGGGTGGAGGCCACGGCCGCAGCAGTCAACACAAAGCCCCCGCACAGAGGGAAGCGCGACAGATCTGAGCCGCTGGGAGCACTAAAGAAACAGACACAACCACACAGCCTTCGGATTGGTCAAAATGTTAAGTACGACAATTCAACTAGCGATGCCGGAACATATGGATGCCACATGCAAAATAAACCAAGAAACTTCAATCCATACCTCACACTCTACACAAAAATTAACTCAAAATGTAAAGCTTAGAGCTATGAAATCTCTAGAAAACGTGAAGAAACTTCAATGACTGAGGGTTAGACAAAGACTGCTTAGACACAATGCCAAAAGCACAGTCAACGAAAAGAACAAACTGATACATCTGACTGCTTTAAAATTTTAAACTGCCGCCCTTTGAAAGACACTGTTAAGAAAAAGACAGGCCGAAGACAGGAGAAAGCGTCCGCGGGGCACACCCGACGAAGGTCTCCCACTCAGGACGGGCGGGAGCTCTCGGGGCTCGGCGGTAGGGAGACAACCAGCCCGATTTAAAGACTTCGGCCGTATCTGTCCACACGAAGACCTGTTCACAGCAGCTTCGTTTGTAACAGTCCCCAACTGTCACTAGCTGGTGGACAGGTCAAGCACTGTGGCACCTCCATAGCGTGGGACGAACTGCTCAGAGGTCAAAGAAAAGGGGAACTGCTGGCGGACACTGCAACGGGGCTACATCGCAAACCATTAACTGTGACGGACAAAGGGAGCCAGGCCCAATAAGCCTTACCCATGGGATTCACTCACAGCTCTAGGAAATGCAAACTTAAGGAGAGTGACAAAAAGCACATGAGCAGTTGCTGGGCCTTGGGCGCTGGGGGAGCACGGAGGGA
>PVHT021183553.1:532172-559942 GCA_004024745.2 Catagonus wagneri
GGGGGGACACGGAGGGAGGTGGGGGGCGGGGGGGCACGGAGGGCGGTGGGGGCGGACGCTGAAGGAAGGACTGGGGCCACTCCGGAGGGCGGGCGCAGGTTCACCGTCTCGGCGGTGGCTGCACAGGCGTGTGGCAAAAAGACTCTCATCCCACTGGGAGAACAAATCGGCCCAGCCACCAGGAGTCACCTGGTGGCATGTGGTGACACTGAAGCCCTGCCCGCAGAGCAATCCCAGGCCTGGCACTGCCTCTGAGGCGGGGGGTCGCAAAGTCCCGGCCCAGGCAGGTCCTGCTCCAGCGGAGCGCGGCCGCACAGGCGCTCGGCGGGCGGGCTGCCGCGGCTGCATCAGCAGAGCTGAGAAGGGCGCGTGGCGCTGAACCTCAGCTATTTACTACCTGGCCTCTGAGAACATTTGCTGACTGTTGCTTGGGAGCGACACGGGCTCGTGTGCCAGGGCCCAGGTAAAGGGGCCCAGGGGGGCGCTGTTCACAGCCGCGAGAGGCTGAGAGTCCTGAGTACCCATCAGTACTGGAACTGAGCGCTACACGGTCAGGTTACGATCTCCTAATGCAACACGGACACGCGCAGAAGCGAGGGTCCCACCGAGCCCCCAAGCGGCTGCCCCGGTGAGGACGGGACTGGAGCCAGGACAGGGAGGACTCAGCTTTGCTTGAACACCTTCATTCGTTTTTTTTAAAAAAAGCCTAATTATAATGTTTTTACAACTTAAATTTAAATGTGCTGTTTACAATACACTAAAGAGAAGGCCGGGAAACTTGCTCCCCTGCCCCCCAGCTGTATCCGCAGGGCCCCGACTGAAAACACTAACTGCGCTTTTTTAAAGCAGCAAATGACACCAAACAAGGCCATTTTTTTCCTTTTATCTTCTGAAGTCAAAAGATCGCCTCATCTGAAACTTACTCTTCAGAGGAAATTGAAACGCAGGCCTAGTGTGCTCCGCATAAACAACAGAGCTGTAAAATTTAAACCAACTGAAGCTTCAAAGGTTACCTACAGCAACAGCCTGGGGCACACGCTGGAGGTCTCCGACAGGACTGCAGAAACACTGCCGGATGCGACGCGGGAGGACTGCAGGCACATGAAGAGGGCAGTGATGTAATACAATCCCACGGCAACAGACCAGGCAGAAGAGCCTGGGGCGCCGGTGCCTCCCAGCGCTGCAGCTAAAGGGCGCCGCCTGGTGGCAGTTCCTGCCCAGCAGCCACTTCAGGCCACAGTCTTCATGCCAAACCAGGACATTTCAAACCAAACCATCTAAAACAAATAACCATTCATTCAACTGGAGGAAAATAAGGTGTCTGTGTGAGTGTGTGTATAAAACTTATTGGAATTGCTTGCTGCCGGTAAAGCTAACTAATCAAGAAACTTCTGTTAAAAAAAAAAAAGACGACTTTTTTCAGGCACTGTAACAGAGACCCAGCTGTGGCATTCGAGGCGCATGTCCTGGCCTGCAGGTATTCCCTCCAGGTCACCGCAAGCACAGTGGCTGATGGGAGGCTATGGGTCCCGACAAAGCCACATGACACACCTGTAAGGAAGCTGGCTGGGAGGCCAGGTACAAATAACACAGGTATTTAAAAGCCAGGCTTGAAAACTTCTCAGGCTCTCATTTCATAATCAGCCATGAGGACAGCTGCCCACTCTGCAAGCAGGAGAAGGGACGGACAAAGCAGGAGGGGACAGCACGGGTCAGAGCAGCACCGGCTTTGGCCCTGACTCCTAAGGGAGGCCGCCGCCCCACCCAGGACGGGACTGGGTGTGGGTCCAGGGAAGCAAGAACACAGGGAAAAGTCCCGAATCTTCCATCCTTCCGCTCGGGGGTGGGGGTGGGGGAGGCTTCCAAATATGTAAATGGACATTACTGATCATTAGACACTTGAAAGATGCATCGAATTTTAAAAAGTAAATGTGTGTGAAAGACTACCAAAATGCCAGTTTACACATTTCATTTTGTTACCTTTTCTCCAGGTTTGGGTGACTGCTGCAACTTCTCATAATCCTTCTTAGTCTCCAAAATTTTTTTGACAAGTCCTCCTGTTGAAAATCAGCGGTTTTATGTTAAAGTGAGTCTCTGCGTAAAGTAAGAAGCAGTCCTATTCCAAACAGGGCGGGCATACTAAGTTCTTACTCTGCCTCTTTCTACACTGACTTCAAACAATCTTTATTCAACAAAAGCTCAGAGCACTCCATTCAGCCCGCTGCAGACGGGCCTCCTTCACACTGGGCCAAGAGGCATGAACTCTTTTTTTTTTTTTTTTTTTTTAAAAAGGATTACTTGTGGGGTAAATAGCATATGAAAAACCATTTGATTAGAACCTTACTTGGTACATTTGATCTTGGAATCATGTGATTATTTTACATAAACAAAACAAAATTAAATAAAAGATTTCAAAGCCTGAAACTTGAAAGCAAAATGAAACTATAACTGCAGCAATATCACACTGGCGAGCATAACCTAAGGGAGAAGAATTATTTTCTAACTTGAAAACAGAGACACTGGCCTGCGTCCCTGATGGGACATGTGCACGGGAACAAAAGGCACGCAGACCTGCCGAAACAGTCCTCAGGTGTTTTCAGCCATCGCTGCTGTTAATCCCCCGTGCTGCGGTCTAAACCGCTGTGCGTGCAGAACGGCAACGCAGCTGGCGGCGCTGGGGCCAGGAGTTTCGGCACGAGACAGAGATGTACGTACAGAAGTCTGTGATCGTACATGTGACTTGGAAACACCAGCAGAAACTCAGGATACACGTGCTTAAGAATAAATTAGAAAACTCCTAAAACAATGACCAACCCAGAAGCAATGTGCGGCCTGGCTCCTTAGAGATACGGGGCAGGAAATACACAAAATGAGCCTAAAGCTTTGTCACACCGGAAACAAGGAAGCTACAAAGTCTACTGGGACATGTCAAAGGTCCCCGGAAGGTAAGGTGCCCAGGCTCCAGACCAAACACTGGGCCACAGAACATTAACGGGAAAACTGAGATGGCCTGAAACGAAACACATCAAGTGTGGGAAAACCACGAATTCATACTGACATCAAAGTAACCACTACCAGGAGCTCCCACCGTGGGGCAGTGGGCTAAGGATCCGGGGTTGTCTCTGCGAGGCACGGGTTCAACTCCGAGCCCAGTGCGGTAGGTTAAGGATCTGGCAACCTACACCCCAGCTGCAGCTGAGATCTGATCCCTGGACTTCCATACGCTGCGGGTGCGGCCAAAAAAGAAAACAAACCACCACCACCACCACGGCCCTCGCCAGTGACCCTTGAAGGTGCCAGGAAACAAACGCACCACTATGAAAACTGAGCAACAGAGGGGAGCATGGAGCTGGGCCTTGGATCCAAGTGGCCAAGGCCCGGGGAAGGAAAGCCTCGCGCCGAGCCGCGAGCCCTGAAGGGGCCGGGGTGGGGAGGGGACGAGAATGTCACCGTCCCACGAGGCTGACGACCAAGCACAAAGGGAGCAGGCGTGATGAAGAGCCAGCGCCGCCCGTGGAGGGTTCCTGCCCCAACACCCAAATCTGACCAAGTCTCGGGAACCACTTTTCAGGAGCAGACAAACCCCTGAAAAGCCCACAACGCTGGGGCTGCAGAGCAACGCCCACTGTGAGCGACAGGGACAGCTGACCAGCCTCCTCAACAGATACTCACTGCGGCGGGCGGGCTGCGGGTTAGCAGACTCGGAGCCGGATCAGTCACCCGCAACCCAGGGACCTCGTCCGGATTCTGACCCAGACACACAAATAGGAAAAACCACACAAAAACAACCCGAACAAACAGCAAGCATCTGATATTAGGGAATGACTGCTTTTTTAATAGACAACAATGGGCTTACAGTCAGGTTTTTTCAAAGCCAACATGTTTACAGAAGAACGGACGCTCTCTAGGACTTGAGGGTGGCCTGGGAGCGGGGTCCCAGTGGGTGGGGGACTCAGATTAGACAAGAGCACCGCCCACTGCGACAGCCGCAGCACAGCTCAGGGGTTCACGGGACCGGCCTCCGCTTGCACACGTTTGAAGGAAAAGAAGACATGGTGCTTCTGGGGAGAAACAACGCCACAGGACATCCATCCATCCATCCCCACCGAGCGCGCAGGGAAGGGGTGACGTCACCACTCAAACAGACCCCGGGTCCTGGGCAGCACCCGCCCCAGCGAGTAAAACCACACACCTGCGAGGAATCCTCTTACTGCTACACAGACCCTCACCAGACCCAGCATACGAAGCTCACTTCGCCAGATCCTTTTATTTAAAAAAAAATTAAATTTTTTTGTCTTTTTAGGGCTGCATCCATAGCATTTGGAAGTTCTCAGGCTAGGGGTCCAATCAGAGCTGTAGCTGCCGGCCTACACCACAGCCACAGCAACGCAGGATCTGAGCCATATCTGTGCCTACACCACAGCTCACGGCAGCGCCAGATCCTTAACCCAGTGAGCAAGGCCGGGGATCGAACCTGCAACCTCATGGATACTAGGCTCATTAACCACAGAGCTACGACGGGAACTCCCACTAGACCCTTTTAAAACCCACGGGGCAGACGCACAGGTGCAGCCCACGACTCACCATGCTTCTCGTCTTCTTCTATCTCCACTGCTTGTACCTGAACAAGAAAGGAAGGAGAAAAAAAGGAGATTCCGGTCTGTTGAATTCTCAAAATCAAGCTTTCGAGGATCTCATCAGAGGAGTGACAAAGTTAGAGACAGTAGAAACCCAACTGAAAACTTAGAGGAAAATTCTGTCTACAGAAATCTAAAGGCTGGCGTGTCAGTCCCCACGATGCTGGCGTGTAATCACGGAAACGGCCGCGCCGTGCCGGTTAACTAACCAGCTCGAGCTCTGACACCTCGGAGAGCTGCGGGGCCGCCTCCACCACAAACTGGTCATCACCGTCGTTGTCCGAATCCTGCGAATCTGTGATCACATGTGAGACGGTTCTACCGCTCCCTGCCCTAAGTGAAAGGAAATGAGATCAGTGAGGGGCGTGCTCCCAGCCGCTCCTTCTCAGCAACCCGGGTGCCCCGGCAGAGGGCTTCCGCCCCCGACCACCCCCAGAACAACCGCGCCAACTGCGGGCCAGGCTGGGCGTGCAGCCAGACAAGGCCCCGGGCCCGGCCTCGCCCTACCGCCCCCGCTGCCCGCTCTTTGCCTGCAGCCCCCGGCCAGGAGGGGCTCAGTCTCCCCCCGGGGCAGACCCAGGGCAGGGGGTGGCCCCGGGGTGAGGGCCTCTGCCTGGTCGCAGCCACTCTGGGGGAGCAGCCTCCCGCCACGGCCCCCTCTCCTCCTCCCCAGGGCCTGCTCGGGGGAAGTCACCTCCCAGGATCTCACCCCCTGCCCGGGCCCTGTCCCCACACGTCCCCCGCCCCGGCCTCTCCTGCACCCAATGCCGGGCTGTCTCCTCTCAGACACAGAGACCGATAACTTCCCTGGCACTCTCCCCGCTTCCTGCCTCGTTCCTCTGCTTCCTTTTGCAGCAAAACTTAAAAACTTCGGCGACGCCGCCTCCAAGCCCTGCTCCCTGTCTGGAACCCACTCTGACCTGGCCGGTTTTCACTTCTCTGTTTTGCTTTTTTGTACTTTAAGGACCACACTGTATCCACAGGTAGGTTTGTACAAAGTATAAAAGCCCTGCCTGTGGCCTGTCTTTATACGGCTCGTGACTTTCTGACCGCCTTTTGTCTCTTTCTAGTTTTTGTGCAACTAAGCCTTGAATCTTTTTATCCTGTTTTTCCCGATTATTTGTATGCTTAGAACATCCTCTGCCGAGAGCTGGGAGAGACCCACCGCCCTGTGAGTGTAAAGGCGCGGCCGCGGGAACGTGACGCCTGTGTCTCCCTCACATCCACCTGAAGTGTGTGGCTGCTGTGGTCCGAGGTCAGGGCCTAAGCCGGCTTCTCTCTCCCTCGGTGCCAAGGCTCCCCAGCAGCCTCTGCTGCTCCCGCCCCCACCGCCTGGCGCCCCGCACGCGCACCACCCTCACTGCAGCCCATCCACCGGGAAGCCCCGCCCCGTGGTGCAGGTGTGGGTGCAGGTGCGGGTGCAGGGCCTCACCTGTCCGTCGGGAGCGCCTCTGCACTCTCCTGCCGTCTCACCCGGGGAGGCGCTGGCCTCGCGCTCCCAGGCCGAGGTGTTCTCCTAAACCCAGACAGCGGAAAACCAGAAGAGAGACGTAAACACCTGCTCATCTCAGGGTGGACGAGGAGGCGACATTAACACGGGTTCCCAGGCCACCATCAATATGCCAGTTAGGACGGCGTCTGCAGGACACTACGAGCACTCACTAACGTGACAAATCCGAGAGTCTCCATCTTGTAGAATTTGAAGACACAAAAAGTAATAACACAACTACCGGGAATCAAACTATGATGTAATTTAGCCCAAACTATGAATTTCCGTAGTCTCTAACACGTCCTACGTGAGTTAGTTACAGTTAAATATACAGCTTTTGCTTTCTTTGCACAAATATTTCAAGCACTTAGCTGCGGGCAGGACAGAGGAGTGCGCGGCGGGGCGGCCCGGGCGGGTGCCAGAGCGCACGGACCTGACGGTGGCTGGGAGCTCGCTGGGCGGCTGGGAATTCTCCAACACCTCGCGCTTGTCCTGGCTGCAGGGTCCGGCCTCCCCTTCTGCAGGACGAGCAGCCAACCAGCAACGTGCAAGGAGAGAAACAAACAACCAGTAACTGTGTGAAAAGACAGCGATCAGACACCTGCTGACAGAAATGAGCTCTTGCAGCTACCATTTTGATGAAGACAAAACAAACACCTTCCATCTAAACTGAGGGGAGATTTGGGGAAATGGGAACACTCGAACCTTGGAAATACAAACTGGCTCAGCTTCTCAAGACACAGAATTCAAAAGGCAGTTGAGGAAGTCAGCGATTTAACTTGAAGGAAATACAACCCAAGGAAAGAAATGGACATGTGTAAACACGTGTGTCAAGACGCTCACCTGCTGTCATTTACGAGAGTGACCGACAACAGGACACCTGAGTAGGAGAGCCTTGCACAAAACCATGTCGCCACCTTACCGTGCACACGGCCAGCAGAGCAACACGGCTAAGGGCCACGCGCCCACAGACGGGGCTCTAGAAGGACTCCGACCAAGTTATGAGTGGGGCATTACCATGCTTTTCATTTTCGTTTTCACATTTTACGGCAGTTTTAAGGTTTTCTACTTGGGCTCTGTACAGGTTTTTTTTTTTTTTGGACACCGACAGCAGATGGAGTTTCCGGGCCAGGGATCACATCTGAGCCACAGCTGTGACCTAAGCTGCAGCTGCAGCTACACTCCTTAACCCACTGTGCCGGGCCGGGGATCAGACCTGGGCCCCAGCGTTCCCCAGACGCCGCAGATCCCATTGCACCACAGCAGGAACTCCATGTACCATATTATTTTTATATTCTGAATAAAGGTGCCTTCATTTTGATAAAAAATTTAATCAGTAAATAATATGCCCAAACTATTAGATTTACTCTACTATTTAAAGTAAAAGGGCTTTTACCTTAGAAAGTAGTGAAAATAAATCAGAATTTTATTATTGGAAATATTGTTTATACCCTGAAAAAAATCTTGAAATGTGTTCTTTTGAAACATAAAATAAGAAAATTAACTCTTAAACTGGTATAGTCGTGTTTCCTTAAGTCTCCTTCACTAATACAATTTATAAAACATAAGTCTCAGAGGACATGTTAAAACTACAGGCTTACATCGAGCACACTTATTTACATCGAGCACACCTATTTACATCGAGCACACCTATTCACATCGAGCACACCTATTCACATCGAGCGCACCTATTCACATCGAGCGCACCTATTCACATCGAGCGCACCTATTCACATCGAGCGCACCTATTCACACCGAGCACACCTATTCACACTGAGCACACCTACTGACACCGAGCACACCTACTGACACCGAGCACACCTATTTACGGCCGTTCCTTACCTGCATCACTAGGGGAGTCACCTGGGGAAAAAAAAAAGGTACATCAGAAAATCAACTTCCGTGTTAGGAAACCTTCATATACTAAATGAGCACAACAGGATTAGATAAAATGCATAATTAATAATTGTGGATGTCTGTTAGGGAAAAGGTCATTTCCTCAGTCTTTTTGCTAGTTTCCTCCCGCAGCTTTATTTTCAAAAAGAGAAAGACAAAGAACAAACAAAACCATCATAACGTGCTAGTACATGAAAACAGGAAACAGATGAGAAGAAACCGCATCACAGAGATGAGTAAAAGAAACAGACGAGGGAGGAGGTGACAGAGCCTGGAAGCCACGGAAAGGCCAAGGCCAACTCCACCTGCCACGGTCAAGTTGGGGTGAAACCAACAGCCCGTCTTACATCACTGGGCAGCAAGCGTTTTTCCCTCGGCCCCCAAATAACAGGAAAGTTTCACAAGCCCCACGCGGGGGGCTTTGGCCCTCTTCACCAGGGTCCTTTCCCTTCCAGTGCTGCACTGTGGGGACAAACAGGCCCCGTGTGGCCACAGTCAGTGGGCAGAGCACTGCAGGGTGGGGTGGGCCAGGAGGGCCCCCGTGTTACTCTCGCTAAGTGCACGAACACGTCTGCAGAGAGTCAGAGTGCCACGGGTGCAGGGGAGGCCAAGGACCCTGGGGCCACCCATCCCCCACGGCCGCCTGCAGGCAGGGAAGCCCCGGGTCCCCCAGGGACCAGCCTAGGTTCCTCTGAGGACACACTAGCAGAGGCTGGAGGCTATCAAGAGCTTTCTGAGGCCTGCGGACACCACGGCCAGAGCCACAGAAACACTGTCCCAAAGAGGGGCTCTGGAGGTGAGGAGCCAGCTCAGGGCAACGGGACCCAAGGGGCCTCCAGGACCCCACCTGCGGGGAACACAGCCGCCTCCCATAGGTCCTACCCACAAGGGACTCTGCAGAGGACAGGCCTGGAAGACAGGGCAGGGGCTGCTGGCCAAGGAGCTGGGAAGAGACCTGCACGACAGCCACTGTGCAACCCGGGCCTCAGATGCCAAACCCCCAGAGTTTCTGCAAAGCCCATCCCTCAGCACTGGGGACTGGGGGCAGACTGTGGGTTCACGTGGAGCTCCTGGGTGGCAGGGGGCAGCTGAGTCACGAGCTCATGTCCAGATGGAGGGCGCACAGCAGCCCCCACCCTGCACGGACGGGGCTGGGCCCTCGGCACCCCCCAGACGGACCCTCAGGCCCTCCACCAGCTCAGCCTCGTCCCCAAAAGCCAGGGCCGAGGTCCGGACAGGGCAGCCTCTCCCCACCCCGCCCCAGATGAGGGCGCCCACCCTGGCAAAGGGCGACAAGCCGTCCTCTGAGCTTCTGGAATCTGCTGCTGCTGCTCCCTGACCAGAGCCCAGGCCCTCCTCTCCCTGGACCACTGCTGAGACTAGCACATCAGAGTGATTAAGCCACTCCCCCTGCAAATGTCACCAGCTTCCTGCTGCTATACTCCCCAGCACCCGCACTGGCCCCAACTCTCACCCCCACCCCTCCCCAAAGGCTCTCCAGGCCCCAGGGCACAGGCTCCCACAGCCCGCCTCCAGCCCTCACTAATGCACCCCTGCCTGGGGCCAAGCAGCAGCAGGTCTTCAACAGATGCGCCCCTGCGCCCCCCACCGCCCAGGCACCATGAGGCCTGGAGCTGGGGTGCGACTGGGCCTTAGACAGCCTGGGGGAGGTGGCACAGCACTGCAAGTCAGCTACGCTTTCATACAAAAATTTTACAAAGATATAAAAAAATTCTTTAAATAACTTTTTTTTAAAAAAGCCTGGTAGGGGCTGCGGGGCCTTGAAAAGCAAAGGCTGAGCACGTATTTGAACGTGATTTTTTTTTTAATGCTGAGAAAAATCATGCTGAAAGCAGAATCTCACTGAGGTGCGACTTAAGGCACTCAGCGAACACACGTCGTGACGGCGCTTTGAGCTGCCGGAGAGTCCTCTTTGGACAGAAGACCTGGGGGTGCGCGGCCGGTCTCCGGGACCCCAGCAGTGAGCCCTCAGGCTCTGCACTTCGTCTCGGAAGCAACAGTGGGGACCATCGGGTGACGCCTAGATGGTTCTACACTCTTCACGTAAAAGGCCGTGTAGAGAACAGGACGCGGCTCCGTGCGGGTCACAGGGCCGGGCGGGGACCGCGAAGACCGCGCCCCCAGCCAGCGCGAGGCCCGAGGTGCCGGGCGTCCCTCGCGGGCAGGGCTCCCCTTACCTCTCCGCTTCACCGCGGGCTCAGCGCCGCCGTCTGGCCACAGGCTAGCTGAATTAGCATCTGAAACACTAGCTGAGTTAGTTTTAGCTTCTTTTGTTCCTGACAGAAGACAGTTAAAACGGCTCTTTAGGAGGGTGCGCTGCAGGCCGGCGGTTGGCCCCACTCCCGCCCCCAGACGGACCCGGGCAGAGGCGGCTCTGCAGAGAAGGCGGGTGGGCCAGGATGGGGGCGGCTCTGGACGTGGCAGACCCTCGGCGCCCTCAGCCCAGCCAGGCGGACGCCTGGGGCCCCCCACCCAAAGCGCCCCCACTTCCGGAGCCACCCAGCACCAACCGGGAGTCACAGCTGCAAACAGACCGCAACTCCAGGAAAGCAGGAAGAAAAGGAAAAATACTTCTGGCTGGTGCCCCGCCTCAGACATGCTGAAAGCTCCCAGATGCTCGCCCACTGACCACTGAATGACGTGCAAATATTTATCAAATACCTACATAAAACATTTTTCTATTGAAAACAAAAGGAACGGGGCTGGAAGAGCAGACTCTGAACCGTGGCAGCACTCAGGGTAGAAACCTGACTTGTTACTAAAGCCCTCCCACCCCCACTCTCTAAAATCTCCATCAGGAGACAAAAATAAAATTGGGAAAAAGTGCCCTTTCCTGAAACACAATCTTATAATTTCTTAAAAGCACTCAAGGAAATAGCTTATGTTAGAAGCTGTTACTGTCACTGCTGAAATTGTTACCGTCAAAGAACTGCTTCTTTAACGTGATAAACCACCCAACACAGAACTTTCTAAAAAATTTTTTTCGACCTATAAAAATGATGCTGTCTTAAATAGTCTGAGTCCAGTAGTTAATTATGACATCTCATAGAAAGCAGCCAAAAAACCAACATGAAACGCTGTTAAGTTTTAAAACAAACAAACAAAAAAAATCTTGGAGTTTCCGCTGTGGCGCAGAGGAAACAAATCTGACCAAGAACCGTGAGGTTTTGGGTTCGATCCCTGGCCTCGCTTAGTGTGTTAAGGATCCCACATTGCCGTGAGCCGTGGTGTAGGTGTCAGACATGGCTCGGATCTGGCACAGCTGTGAGTAGGCTGGCAGCTGTAGCTCCGATTTCAGCCCCTAGCCTGGGAACCTCCATATGCCGTGGGTGCGGCCCTAAAAAGCAAAATAAAATAAAACAAATCTAAATGTAAGTATAAGCTTGGCAGCTGTAGATTATCGATTTTAGAAGAAAACACCCCAATAACTTTAAGTTGTAGTATATTACTTGAAAGTGTCAGATATTTTCTATACTGTGCAAAACATTGGTAAGTCACAAATGCACTGTTTCTGTCTGTGGATCAAGAACAAGGCCGCTCTGCGCAATTCTACCTTCTCAAAGTCCTTTTTTTTTTTATAGAGAGGCCTACGGTGGCTGTTTTAACATTTCCAGCTGTATTCTCAAGTAAGGTCTTACTAAACCCCAAGACCGCACAGACAGAAGACTATAAAAGCAGGCCGCACATTCATTAGTACCACTGCAGTCCATTCCTAATCACAGAAGGCAGCTGAACCAGCCTGACAAACAACAGCTTTAAAAAAATAACGCAACCATAAGGAATTAAAACGGCTGTGACCTGGCCCCAAATCAGCCGCACAGCAGCACAAATCTATTACCTGAATTACCGGTAAGCACGGAAACTCACAGGCAAGGACGTGGCCCTGGCGCCAGGCCCAGGGGCTCTCGTGTCACCGAGCCCGCACCCTGAGCCTACTGTGGCCCTGGTGCGGCCACACGGGCAAAGCGGGGGCACCGGGCGGGCACAGAGTCCACGTCAGTGCCAACCAGCCCCACGGCCCTCAGCGCAGCACAGGCGGCCTGCCGCTCTGCCTGGCTTGGTGCAGAGTTTAGTGGCACGGGGTCGCTGACCACGTCTAAGTGGAAACGCAAATAACCAGGGTTTGAAATGAGGGACCCCACGGGTCAGTCTCAGCCCCAGGATGCATCACGTGGCGGAGGTAGAGACTTTAAGGGTGTCTTAAGGACAGGAGATAAAGGGCCCAGCATCACTTGGGCAGGGGTGAGGGCGAAGCCACCTCGTCACCCCAAAGCTGATCAGGCCTTAAGACTGTACAGAAATACAGCGGGGAAGCAATCTGACAGCTGAAGGAGAGGGGACACTGCAAAGACAGGCGACCCGCCCTCCAGAAAGTCAGCGTACTGGAGGGGGAGGTGGGAAGGGGCTCATCCAGATTCCAAGAAGTGAAGGAGACAAAAAGAATAATAAAAACACACAGGACGTTCATCTTAACAGGACCCTGGTTTTTAAGAGAATAAAACTGTTGAGACAGCTGAGCACAGCCTGGGCAGTCTGTTAGGTGAAACAGTAATTGTGTGGCCGTGTAGGAACATGTCTTTTTTACTTGCATGAGCTTCGTGCTAAAGTACTTAGATGCAATTATTTAGAGGTAAGGTGTTAATGTTTTGGATTTTTTTTCTTTTTAGGGCTGAACCTGTGGCATAAGGAAGTTTTGCCAGGCTAGGGGTCAAATCAGAGCTGCAGCTGCCGCCCTAGGCCACAGCCACAGCAACACAGGATCCGAGCCACATCTACGACAATACACTGCAGCTGGCAGCAATACTAGATCCTTAACCACTGAGCGAGGCCAGGGATCAAACCCACATCCTCATGGATACTAGTTGGGTTCTTAACCCACTGAGCTACAACGGGAACTCCAAGGTTTTTTAAATACTTTGAAATAGTTCATAAAAACATACCACTACAGATGGAGCAAATACGCCAGAAAGTGAGTGGGGCTGAATCTAAGTGACAGGGGCATGGGTGTGACTCAGGCCCTGCTTTCTACTTTCCTCTCTTTTTCATAATCAGAAAGGCTAAACAATGAAACAAGACGAAATGAAGTAGCCCACACTGGTGCAAGGTGCCATGAAACCGCGGACTAAAGAGGCGCAGGAGGAGTGAGGCGTCGCAGTCCGCCTGCGTGACAACGCGCGGAGGGAAGAAATGGATAAATTCTGTACTGGATTCTTTAGTCCACCTGAAAAGGCCAATGAGAGCCGTGGAGCCCAGGAACCCCCGAGACATCCCTGAGGACTCAGGCTGCCAGCCCCGGAGCAGCCACACGACGGGGCTCGGCTCCACTTTGAAGCACCAGCAGAGCGAAAGGCACATTAGCCAGACCCAGGGGCACTGGATCCAGAAACTGTCATCAACCAGAGATGTTAAGGAATCCTAACAACAGCTGACCCATTTCATCCTAAAGTGAAATGATCGCCAGTGCAGGGCATCTGTGACCATGTGACTGCGACGACAGGGACCCGGGGAGTGTGCTGTGACAGGACTCAGGGACGAAGCGGGGTGGGTCACAGGACCACCCAGGACAGAGAGCCCCAGGACCTGCGGGCAGCCAGCAGGTGGCACCAGGCTTACTCGTCATCTCTGCAAAGCACTCGACTGAGAACTGCCCGGGGTGAGAACTGCCCAGTGCAACGTTCTGTGCTTATTATAATAAAACGCTGAGCTTCATTTTCACACTTGCAGATAAAGATCTCTAAAGATGGACAAAATGCTCACGTATGTCTAAAGAACCACCTCCACTTATTTCAAATCCGAGCCGTCTCAGGACGCGCACTGACTGACCCGGGGCTGACACACGGTATGAAGCGATCCGACGAGCAGGTCACGCCACGGACCTCCTGTACCCTCACGGCACGAATTCTCAGGCCCGTGGACCAAAGACGAGACACGGGCTCAGAGGGCACCCGTGTGGCTCACTCAAGGCCGCAGGCAGGCAGGCCCGGGTCTGGGATGCAGGCCTCTCCACGAGGGCTGCCTGGACGCCTGCAGGGGCCATCCCCTCACTCAGGCGTCGCCACCACTGCTCCTGTCCCCATGGGACGGGGGTGCCAGTCCTGCCTCCTACAGGACCCTGCCTGTGGCTCAGAAGAGCCCCCACAGAAACCAAATGCGCTGTATCCAGATGTGGCTCACTGCAACATGCACGGCCGAGAAAAGATTTTCATCAGTAAGAAAGACATCACCCTGCTCCACTCTAGTAACTTCTGTTCAGCCTTCCCACACCGCTGAGGCCCCAGCTAAGTCCCAGAGAGGCCAGTGACCCGCTCGGAACAGAAGAGCCGCGGACGAACACTGCGAGCCCATGACGGCGCAGCGGGCACCGCTAAACACGCTGCCCTTCGAAAAGCGAAAACCCATAAAGGGAAAACACACAGGTACAGAAAGACGGGCTTGTTGGTTTTCTAGCCACAGAATTTTTAAAGCCCAGATCTCTGGCACTGTCACTGCACTGGCTTGGGTCACTGCTGAGGCTCGGGTTCAATCCCCGGCCCGGGAACTTCCATGTGCCGTGGGCGCGACCTTAAAAAAAAAGTTAGGTCTGAGGTGAGTTCAGCCTAGAAAAATTTTTATAATTTCATACAGTTAAGCTTTACACTGTTTTTTACCCTTAAATGCTACTCAAGAATTGCAATATTTCTGAAGAATTTAAACATCACAGAAGACAACATGCAGTTACAATCTGGGACTGTTCCACCAAAATTCCAGACCCAGACATCTGACCGCGATGCATCAGCGGGGCGAGCACGTGTGCACGGCACGCGGCAGCCTCGCGTGTAAAAGTGCGTGCCCGGGAACGCCTTCCCCAGGGCCAGGGGCACATACTTTAAACGTTTTATTTTCTGAATCGAACACAGCGGAGTAGGCTGGAGAATTCAAAGATGCTCTAACTGTCCACGTCGCTTTACAAAGTCCCAGCGGAGACCAAGAAAGCACTCTGACTTGGGTGCAAAAACATGACGCACACGAAGGGCATCGAGGTTAACGCCATCAGAGTCGGTCTTCTTCACCACAAAAGCAGCAGATCCGAGCAGACTACCGACTCGTCCTGCCCTTCGGTGCATTTTTTTCAGTGACAAAAGAATCTGATGCACACTAAAGTGGTTGTAATAACAGAAAACAATGGTACCCACACTGAGATATAAACAACTCGTGCCAAAGCGGTGAGCAATTTTAACTAAAGAATGTAATCTTCTTACCTATTTCTGAAGCTGTAGTTTCCTGATCTGGTTCATTATTTAATCCAGACACTACAGGGCTTAAAATTTTAGCTGAAACATTATCGTCCTTTCTTCCTGACATGAAATAGTTAACAACAGATTAAAACATTGCACAGGGTCTGCGTTTGGTTGCTGCCGCTGGCAGTAATGCCAAGGCCACCAACCAACCGCCCAGTCACTCAACGGTCGACTCCCAGCCTCCGGGGGCCCCTCAGAAGCGTCCCCCTTCCGGAGGGCCCTTCCCTGGGCCTGCAGGACGCCCGCCCGCCCACTCTCCAAACCCCCCGGACTTGCCGGCCTCCTTCTCCTCCAACGGAACTGCCTCCGTCTCCGACCCCAAGCCCCGGCCCTGCGCTCCCCGGCTTAACTACTGCATGAAGGTCCACAGGCTAAGAACTCCCCATTTTTTCATTTCTAACTGCGGTTTCTCCGACTCTCTCCCTGGCTCCAGGCCCACCACCCGCCCGCCGCCCCACCACCTCCACCCGTTCCACAGGCAGCGTGAACTTAATGCACCCAGAATGGGGCTCCTGGCACTGCCCTGGCCCCCCTGCCGGTCTCTCCCAGGTCCGTCCCGCATCCACCAGCAACACGGCGGGGGCGCCGGCCCTCCCGACTGCTCCTCTCCCTCCTCTGAGGCAGGTGCCTCCATCCCAGCGGCATCCTCGTCCTCCCTCCGTGAGCCCGCCCCGCCTCCTCAGCTGTGACACTCGGGTCCCAGCCGCCACTGCCTCTCACCTGCAGAGCCCAGCAGCCACCTAACTGCCCTCCGGCTCCGCCCAGTCCCCCTGCAGTTTTAACGGGCGGTGGGGGGTAGCGCTTCACACCCTGAGTCAAAGATGTCCCTGTCCTGCTGGGCGCCCTCCAGAGACTCCACTCGCAGCTGCGACAACGCAGTCGCGGCCCAGCCCCACCGCCCCAGGCGAGCTGCTCATAAGCCCCTTTTCCCATCACTCTCCCCCTCTCTGCCCCACAAAACCGGGCTTCCCGTCCCTCGAAAGGCAAGCCTGTCCCCAGCTCAGGGCCTCCGGCCATCCCTGGACACCTGCAGGTCATGTGTTCCTTGACCCTGGTCAACTCTCTGTCCGGACAGCCCCCCTCAGAGGCCCCCTGCCTTTCCCGGCCCCACTTCTCTTGCCTTCATTTTCCCTCAAAGCACGCATGGCCAACTGCCACGAGCGTGTACACCCTGCGTGCTTCTCCCTCCGGACCACACTCTCCAGGAGGGCAGGTGCCGCACAAAACTGGCAGAAGAAAGAGAAGAAGGCTCCGACGGACAGCTCGGCCAGCGACTGACTGACGGAAAGGTGGTCTGGGCACGGCTGGGGGGGCCCACCTGCCCTTCCGCCCCTCCGTCCGGCAGGAGCACATCTCCGCTGCACACCCAGAGCTCCGCCTACTCAGACAGGGTCCCACAGCCAGATTTCAGCTCCCAAACACTCCCTCACGGCCTCTCCCGGGCTCAGTCTTACCAAGCTGTTTCCCAGTATGTGCCTTCTTGGCTCTACTGTAGGAAGAGTTACGTTCTTTCTCGGGGAAGAGACTATTTTCACTGGCTCTAGAGTCCTTTCTTCCTGACATGAAATTGCACAATGAAAATATGTATTAAACTTAATCTGCAACACTGCACATCATCGAACAAATGAAATTTAAGTGCACTAACTCAAAGTGATTCCTTCTGCTACAATACGCTAGTTAAGATTAAGCAAATATTATCATGTTCTCATGTAGAGTGGTTTTTGGATCCTATAGGGATTCTAGAATGGTTTTAAGATTCTAAGTATGTCAAACCAACGTGATACCCGCCCCTCTAGAAAACGTGAGGCTTATCTCCGAGGCAGGAACACGGAGGGCCCGCCTGGGGCTGGCACAGACGGAGCACCGGTCAGTTTAGAAAATCAAACAAATCAATGGAAACTCAGGCCACGAGTCAGCACAAGGCGAGATCTGAGACGCAGCTACAAGACCCAGGCAAGTGTTTGTACTCCGGCAAGAAGCGCTAAAAAGTAGTGAGGGAAAGAAAGACACCATTTCCAAAAAGACTAAAAGCCAAACAAACAGTGGGACAGTCCCTGACAGACACACAAGCTCTTCTCCCGAGAGGCGGGGAGCCCTAACCTAGGGTGGGGGGCCCATTCCTTCCGAACAACAAAACCCTGAGTTTAAGCCAAGTCCAGTGACATCCTGATGAGTCTGTGCGGTCTGTGAGAGGCGGAAATCTGACTCGCAAAGTGACTGTAAAACGCATCCGGAAGAAAATGCATTTAAAATGGCTTAAAGCTTTTCTGAAAAGACAAATGAACTCGTCATGAAACCAAAAACAGTGGAGTAAAAACACCAGACTCAGATTATAGGAGGCATTGGGAGGGCAGGTCACAGAACCTGGGGAAGGCACAGTTCGTCAGTAAGTGACCGTGGAGCGCCTGGTGAGCTACAGAAAAAATAAGTAAATTCAGAGCCTCATTTCCACCATGAATTAAAATAACAGATAACCACAAAGATTTAATGTAAAAACAAAAAACAAAACACAAACATTCATCTCTCAAATCTCTGAAACAAGCTACAGAAAAGGGCTGGTGGCTTCCAGTGCCTAAAATGTAAACACCTAGGCAAGTCAGAACCCAGACAAAATTAGAAGAAAAAACTGGAAAAAACAGAAGAAGCAAATGCTTATTTAAAAACCGACAGACATCTTTAATGCATAGGATGCTCGCGCAAATTAAGAACACTCAGGCTCCGAGTGCTGTCGAGGTCCACCCTCTAAGCAAACCCCTGCAGAGGGCGTGGGGCAGGTGACCCACGGCAGCTACAACCTTAAGATGTCCAGGCCTTTTGTGCCAGGAATTACACCCTGGAGACCTATCCCACAGAGATCCCCCAAAGAGAGAGAAAGTTTCTGGCACAAAAAAAAAATGTTCTTTAAAGCATCTGTCCATGTCAAAGAGTGGAACTTACCATCTAAGTTTACATTCTAAAAGAAAAATTCCAACCACCCCGTGCTTGCCACACGTCTTTAGCTTTTACCATTTCGGAAAAGGGTGATTTCTCAGAAACGACTGCTGCTCAACGTAACTTAGAGTTTCCACTAAAACCTCCTACACAGCAGGCCTCCGACAGCACTTCCCTGCAGGACTGACCCTCCCTCTCACACACAGGCTGTAAGAACCAGGAACTACCCCTGGGCAAAGCCAGGCCTGGCCCGTGGGCGTCGGCTTCGCTGTTAGCTTTTTGCACCACTCCTAATGGTTCCTGCTATGTTTTAAGTGCACGGCCGTCACCTGTCTAAGGGCAGGATGCTTTGCTGTCCGCCCCGCGTCAGGACTGACCTACCCACTCAAGAGAAAGAGTCAGGGAGTTCCCATCGTGCCTCAGCAGAAGTGAACCAGACTCGTATCCATGAGGATGCAGGTTCGATCCCTGCATCAGTGGGTCAGGGATCTGGCGTTGCTGTGAGCTGCGTTGAAAGTCACAGATGCAGCTTGGATCCTGCATGGCTGCAGCTGTGGTGTAGGCTGACAGCTGCAGCTCCGATTTGACCCTTAGCCTGGGAACCTCCATATGCCACAGGTGGGGCTCTAAAAAGCAAAAAAAAAAAAAAAAGAGAGAGAGAGAGAGTCAGAGAAACATGGACGACTGATGAATATTCTAGAAAATTAAAATTCGATCACATCTTTTAGATCATAACACAGACCTCCAGCAAAGAGGTGCTACTCTGCCCCTGGTGTCATGGGCTCACACACATGTGCAAGTGTGTGCACACGTGTGTGTGCATTTACATGTGTGTGTGCACGTGTATACACATGTGCACACAAGTGCATGTCAGAGCCCCCCATCTGCACCTTCGCCATGTCACATAGCCTTTGTTCATTCCTCCCAGTGGCAGATGTGCTTTCCAGTCACAGAAGCTTTTTCCTACTAGACACTGTGATTAAGGCAAAGAATCAAATATCCATATTTTCAGCTACATTTATGAGAAACTGTGCAGTACCTTCCACTGAATTTTTGGATCGCCGTTTTGATGCCTTTGTTGTCACTGACCTAGATGCTCCCGTGGAAATCTCAGTCTTAAAGAAAAGAGAACGAAAAAAAAATTAATTGACGCACCACACAGCAACACCGGGAGCAGATCTGTTAGTCAAGCTGCGCTCAAGGAAAAACAAACAAGCAACAACGACAGGCAGGCGCTTTAAATGGGGACCGATTGCGCACGGTGCAACCAAGCTCTCGAGACCAGAGACGGTGAAGCAGCGGCGGCTGAAGCCTCTTTCACCGTAGACGCAGAATCCACTTTTCTGTACAGCCCGCACGTCAGCAATCCGCCCACCGCGCCCTGAGAAGCACCGTCTCGTCAGAGGTGCCCACGAGGACCCAGATGCTCAGTCACTTCGACACAGCTGTAACAGCTCTGGGAGGAAACGCGGGCACGATGCGTTCGCGCGGAGCATAAACAGCAGCCCTCCCGCCGCTGGTCCCGCCCCGACACTCTCTCAGCCGGCCACGCGGCCTCCCAAAGTGGTCTCCAGCCTCCACTCCAGGCCGGCCCTCTCCCCTACGGCTGCCTGGATACGCTCTGAAATGCAAACTGGAAGAAGCTGGGAGAGTCTAACCTCCCCAGGATGCCGGGCCTGGACCGCTCCCCAGTAACAGGAGCACCCAGCGGGGCTCCAGCGGCCCCCCTGCCCTGCCTGCCTGGCGACGACTAACCCTTCCCCAGGCCCGTCCAGCGGCCACCCCCACCCTGTCCCCCTGGACACCACATCATCCTTGTCAAAGGAGTAAGGGGACCCGGAGTCTGTCACGGAAAACCAGAGGACGAACACTGCCCCTCTACTTCACAGGCAGCCGGTCTTAACTGCTGGTTTCACCACAAGATAAACGTGGACCTGCCGCGTGGGCTCCGTGGACCGGGGAGGACCAAGGCAGAGCAGGTATATTTCAGCATTGCTCTGGCTTTCTGTCTCAAATTATTTTTTAAAGCATTAGCTCTGTTTCCGCTTTGGAGTCTTTACAAGATCCACCTGACAACTTCTTAGACAACTCTCCTGTGCTTGATGACTATGAAAAGAAAAAAACTTTCTTCAAACTCTAGAATAATTCAAACCTATAACATCTAAAAACACATCAAGACGTTTTCCTGGACGCCGACCAACAGCAAGTGAACCCCTCCTGCGGGAGCAGCGCGTCACGCTCCAGGCCCAGCCCGAGGCTGCTGCACAGCCTGGATCCCGGGGGCCGTCCAAGGTCAATCCCACTCAGGCGACCAGGCGGCCAGGGCACCAGAGGCGGGGCCGCACAGGAAGCCCCCGGGGCACAGCGGTCCCCACGCCAGGCCAGGCCAGGCTTCCGGGAAACAGAGAATCTGGAAGGAGGGAAGGAGTGAAGAGAGAGCTCCGACCCCAGGGAAAGGCGCCCCACGCCTGTCTCCCGAGAGGCCACTCTCACCTCCCAATGGTTCTTCCTGAGCAAAGGCTCCAGATGCACGTCAGGAAAACACTCCCAAAACATAAATGACGTGGAAACTGTAAACACGTTAAATCGACACCTTAAAACAATCTCACACTTCAATCAACTCTCAGAAAGACACACCTGGACACGAGCGGAAGAGACACAGTCACTGAGCTTCTCCTCCGTGCGGACTGAAAAGCAAAGGCTGCCTGTTCAATATTTCAACGACTAATGTCCTCATAGCAGCCTGCGCCCGCGGCAATGACCTGATCCCGCGGGGAGCTGCGGCACCCACACGCAGCCACTGTGACCCCAGACTCGTCTTCCCCGCCACACCTGGACACACCTGAGGCTCCGCAGGCTGAGAACGTCTCACCACCACCTCTTCTAAGGCAAGGGATCCGACTGGAGGGTACAGATGGCCAGCCCAGCGGGGCCTGGGCTGGAGCTGCCCACACAGGGGCCTCAGGGCTCAGGTCTATGGTGGCGGTGGCAGGCACGGCTCCCAGGGGAGAGAGCAGCCTGCCTCCCAGACCCCCGCCCCACGAAGGAGACCTAGATGGACACAGAAGGGCCAGTCCAGCAAAATCACCATGACAGATCTGTGTAAATCCGCCTTCAGCCCAGGACGAGCTGGGGCAGGAACACGGTGGTCCCTTCACCCTGACTCGCATTTTTTTTTTTCTTTTTTGTCTTTTAGGGCTGCACCCATGACATACGGAGGTTCCCAGGTTAGGGGTCCAATCACAGCTGGAGCCGCCAGCCTACACCAGAGCCACAGCAACGCCAGATCCAAGCCGCATCTGCGACTACACCACAGCTCACGGCAGCACCGGATCCTTAACCCACTGAGCAAGGCCAGGGATCGAACCTGTCTCTTCATGGTTCCTAGCTGGGTTCACTAACCACTGAGCCCCGACGGGAGCTCCCGGACTCACACTTTTAAACAAAACCAACACCCATCTGCGGCTCCAATAGGTCAGCACATCCACCCCTGAAACTACCCTCTGCAACTGTCTCTGTTTAAAAGACCAGTCATGCCACCAGCAACCTCTGGGAAGGGCGGGGGACGCCTGGGCCCGAGAAGCACCCAGGCTGCTGCGCGCACACATCAGCACAGCAGGAGACGCGAGAGCCTCGGAAAAGCCAGGTCAGCGGAGAAGGCCTTTCTCGGAGCTCCGAAAAGAGACAAAAGACGGGCACTGTCTCTGTTCTGTCTGAAGCTCCCACAGGAACTGGGTTTCTAAGGCGCACTCGGGGCCGTGGGCTGCAGCACCCCGGGGTGGCGCTGGGGGCCCGGGGGTCTGGGCAGAACACCAACAATCACGCACAAAACCACCAAAAAGACCGGTTTCCAGGACTGGCCCGGGGTGCGTCCCAGGGGACGTGCAGCCACAAAACCAGGTGGCCGACTCGGCAGGGAGGGGAGAGGCTCGGGGCTGGCCCTTCGCCGCCCGGCCGCGCGGCCCGGACAGAACCCGAACTTCCCAGACCTGAGCCTCCTCCTCTCCGGCCGCGGCAGACCAGCTCTCCACGACCCCACCGGGACCCTGCCCCTCTCCTGCGCCCAGGAGAATGGGCGTCTGCTAGGCCAGCCCTGACAGGAGACTCAGCCCATGTGCAGTGCGTCCCAAGTAACCTGCACATCTAGAAAACAGTCTGAAACCCAAAGAAGTTTCTGGAAAAATCCTAAATTTACCTGAAAATTTAATCAAACAAGAATTCAGCAAACTGAGGTCTCACTGTACATGCAACACTTCAGAGACCCAGAAAGTAGCTCTTATCCTTAGTAAATGCAGCCGGGCCCGCGGCCCGGGGGCCCATGAGCGCCGAGGCCGCCTGCAAACAGCGCTCACCGGCTCTGGCGTGCGCGGCTCCCCGCTCGCCAGGAAAACACCCCAAACACGCACGCCAGCGCAGACAGGAAAAGCAGGGGCTCTTACAACCCCTGACAAACACCGGCCTCTCTGTGGGTTTCTGCCAGGAATCCAGCTGGTCACGACTTCAAATCGGTGACAGAGAAAGCCACTGTCCCAGTCACACGACCACGGGGGACCAAGGTCATCTCAGAGGACAACACAACTCCCCCCAGGTGAAGGGCAGAGGCCTTCACACAGCACTCACCTTCTTCTCCGGCTTCTCGGGCTCGCGGCTCTTCTCCCTGCCGGGGTCCCGGGAGTGCTCCCCGTCTCTCACCCTCCGCCGGTCCCGCTCCTTGTCCCGCTCCCTGTCCCGGTCCTTGTCCGGGTCCCTGTCCCGCTCCCGCGCCCTCTCCCGGTCTTTCCTCCTCTCCCTTTCCTTCCCTCCCTGGTTCTCCCTGTCCCTGTCCCGGGCCGGGTCCCTGTCCCGCTCCGGCCTGGCCCTGTTCCCGGCCTGCTCGCGGTCCCCTGCGTGGTTCTTGTCTCTCTCGGGATCCTTATGTCGGTCCCGGTCACTCTCCTTGGCCTTTTCCTTTTCTCTCGGTTTGCTCTCTTCTCTCAGTTCTTCTTTCTGTTTTCTGTCTCTGCTTGTACTTCTCTCATTTATTTCCGAGTTTCTTCTATCCTGAAAAAAAAGAAGAGAAAAAAGAAAAGAAAAGAAAAGACTGTCACTCATGTATTTGCCCGAAGCACAAAGAGCCTCACGAGCCGTGTCCAGACGTGCCACCCGCACTCACCTCTTTGCCTTTAGGAGCCCTGGGCTCTTCTTCCCTCGCGTTCTTATTATCCGTTTCCTGAGGCTTCGGCGTCAGCGAGGGCCGGGACTTCACGCGCCCCTTCTCTCCGGCTAACACTCTCCTCACCGCGTCCTCACTGGAGAGCTTACCCCACACGAGGAACAAAACGCAAGGTGACAATGAAATCAGGACACGCAACAAACACCAACATCAACCCTCAAAGACAGCCCGCTAAATGGATCCTCTGTCCACCAATGACATTCAAAGGAGAACGTGTTCAGAGGAAAGGCAATGCAGACAGCGTCCAGCACCTCCTATGACCGTTCTCTCCAGCGCACTGGTCACTCGCAGCAAAGCCCACCCAGGTTCAGTGAGCGGTGGCTCTGTTCTACCCGAGCTGTCAGGAGCAGACGCTGTTGTCCAGGGACACAGACGCTGGCCCACACAACTCTGCAAACGCCCCACGCCTCTCATGGGGTCACAGAGGCCCGGCACTGAAAGGCCTTAAGGAACCACCTAACTCGAGCCCCATCAGATGCTTCTACAGCACCCTGACTGCCGTCCAAAGTCCTGTCCGCTTGGGAACCCCCCTCTCCCACACACCCACTTGTTCCACAAGCACCCAGTTAGTGACTGTGACACACAGGCACTAGACCTCAGGCTGAGGACACACTGCATACGGGCGAGAGGGCCCAACACAGCAATCAAACGTCGGTGTGCTGAGACGGGGCGCCAAGTCAGCCCGGCGCTCCAGGAAGGGCAGCCAATCCTGCACGGCTGCCCGCTGCCCGCTGCAGCAGCTGCACACCGAGAGCCCGGCAGCGCGGGAGGGAACGCGCCGGGCAGGCCTCGGGGTGCAGGCACGGGGTGAGGGCGAGAGAAAGGCCGGGGAGGATGCAGCAGCGGGTCAAGGGCCTCGTGAGCTGTGCCAGGAGCTGTGCCAAGGACTCGGGGGACCACCAGTCAGGTGTGCTTTTAGAGACACGCAATGTGAAGGGCCTGGGGGTCGGGGCTGGGATGGGGCCAGCACTCGCGCAAAATCAGCTTTTGCGTCTCCAAGCCTGGAACCCAGACTGGGGCGAGGCCCTCCCGAGGCCTCAGCAGCCGGCCTGAGCCCCTCCCTCCACTGCTGCAGGAGCTGAGACCCGCCTTCCCCACCTTGGGGACACGGAAGGTTAGCCCCTGCCCGCAGCCCATCAGCCCCGCGCAGGGCTGTGCTGTGCTAGCCGGGGCCTTGACAAAGGGCCATCGCCGCTCCCCTGGGGGCTCCTTGGCTCCCACAGGGAAGGCAGGCCTTGGCGATGACCTGCTCCAGGGGCGCCAACTAGACGGTGAGGCCAGAGAAGCCAAGACTCTAGCCCACGGGGAAACCCTCGGGGTGCAACCAACGCAGTCCCCGCACTAGTGAAAGAGGGTCTCCAAAGGCAGCACCGCTCTGCAAACGCCCCCGGGAGAGGGCGCAGCGAGCCAGCCGGCAGGGAACAGGGACATCCCATAAGCCCCAACGACAAAGAAAAGCAGCTCCTCGGGCCACCCGGCCCGGCTGGAAATAGTCACCTGTCCTGAAGGAGGTCCCAAAGGAGAAGGCACACGGCGCTGAGAAGGCGGGGCCGCAGCCTCCAGCCATGTGCCCCCCGCCCCAAGGTGCCGCAGACCCCACCTTACACCCCAGCCGCAGAGCCAGCACACAGCAGCACCTATAGTTTTAAACTACTCCAGTAACTCGACGAGGGCCAGACTCCAAGCACGGGTACTGGCGCTTCCTGCCCGGGGTGGCGCTACCTTGTTGAGACAGCACTTTCCGATCCTCTGGAGCAGCTCGTTGGTGTTTTCAGGCTCCTGCCCGGCCACGATCCGAGCCGGTTTGGCCGACAGCGGCTCTCCGGAGATGAGGACCACCACGTCTATGGCCTTCTGAAGGAAGCTAATTTTTGCGTCTTTATCCTGCAAGATTTCCATATAAAAGGCGAATATTAAAATACTTGAAGAGGAGTATGCACTGGCTTCAGGGTATTCAACAGACCCAGTTCCGTTTAGATAAAAAGCTATTTTTAGATGTATGTCCAATCTAGAAATACTGACTCTTTATAACAACAGCAACCAGTAACGAAAGTCCAGTAAAGCTTTTCGTTTTGCTTGATGGGCAGCACTAACCTTCGGAAGACTAATTCCATCTCTCGAGGATAAAACTCGCCTGACACGCAGCTGCCGCCAAGGAAACCGAGAGACGAGGCGGAGCACCGGCCACCCCGGGAGCAGCCAGCCCGCGCGGCGCCCACGCGGCCGCACACAGGCCCAAGCTGCCGCGGCACCGCTGACCAGCCCGGCACGGAGCGGGGAAGGCGCGCACCTACCTTGACGTTGTCAGACTTCATCTCCGCGTCCGTGTAGAGGCCCTTCATGAACCCGGTCATCCGAATCACCTTCAAAGATAAGGTGAGGCCTGGTCAGCACCCACGGGCAGCCGGTCGGGCAGCCTCACCCACCGCCCACGCGGAGGGCTGCCGGGAGCCGGCCGCGCGCAGCTCACTCACGCACTCAGCCAGCGGACACTGAGTGTCTGCGACGTGTGAGGCCGCAGGCAGAAGCCCGCCCGGTCCTCGCAGAAGCCAGCCTGGCTAGGGACCCGCAGGGCGCCACGGGGGCACCGGCTCGCCCCCGATCCACGAGCAGGAGGGCCCCAGGGTGGCAGGAACATTCGCCAGCAAAGCGCATCTACACTGAGCCCAGAGCTTACAGGGAACCGGGGAGAGGGTACGAGGAAGCACGTGGCGGACAAAAGAAACGGGCCCACAGGGTCCGAGGCCAAGAGGGTCCTGCTTGAGGGGCCAGAAGTGCGTGGACCGGAGGCGCCTGAGGCCAGGGAGTCGGCAGGGGCTGACCCAGGTGGCCTGCGAAGCCATTCAGGAGCACGGACTTAGCCCAAGGACCACCAGGTGGCCCCGGGGGGTCCCACAGCAGGGAGCGGCGCCTTACGAGGGTCCCTCAGGACAACGAGGAGGGTGGACTTTGGAAAGAAAAAGAACTTTCATGCAGGGGCTTCTCCTCAACGCCGCACCACTCCCGCTGGGACAGAGGGGTGACCCGTGCACACCGCTTGTTCTCCGCCAGCCTCTCCCTCTCCTCAGTCACCCTGGCCTTCCCGGTGACCCCTCAGCCCAGCTTTTGGGGTGGTGAGGTTCTCTGCTCCCCCCACCCCCAGACCCAGCCGGGGCCCTGGGCTCTCTCAGGCCAGAGGTTTCCAGAATGCGGCAGGCCACTACAAGGTCAATGCAATGGGCAGCAATAAGCATTTTCTTTAATGAAACAGGAAAAAAAAATCTATGCCTATACATGTGGGTCCTGGGTCAGATACAAAAAGTATTTTTTACTATGAGATGTGTTTTCAAAAGCTGTCAAAGACAGTTCCACACTAGTACAGGCTCGTTCTCTGAGAACAAGCTACAGCTAGCTACTGATTAAGCACCGCCTCCTCATCAAACTACTTAAGAGCTCTAAGAGCTGTGCCATTATTTTTCCTAAGAAGCCAGGTGGGAGACTAAAAGCATCCTGCATTTAGTATTCCTGGAACTTTTTCATTTTGCTTCTTTCGAGGTTTTTCCAGTGTGTTAACAGCTAAACTTGTAAGCAATAATTTAAGCAATAAGAGACCTTAATTTCACGGGATCAGGGCTTCAATTTATAAGAGGCAGGCTTAGTTCAGCAGTAACTAAAATACTAACACAGCCATTTGAATACAATATTCAGGGGCAGCAAAGAATTTTCATTAAGCGGATGTTCATATACCATCTGAAAATGCTTTCCAATATGTCAACTGTCCTGACATCTTTATCAAGTAGGTGACAATCTACATATTCATCTTCACACAGGCAGAGAAATTAATTTTGACATTGGATTAGGAAAAACCTGTGGCAGAAAAACAGACCAGTGGGTCCCGATTGGGGATGTGTGACGCCTGCCCCACAGCCTGGCTACCTGGCCAACCAAGCCAAGTCCCACCTGGCCTTCCAGGAGGTGGGGACAGCAGCCATGAGCCCAGGGCCACATCAAGACCCACGGGACGAGGTTCGCCCCCAGCCTCCTTCCTGGCTCTCCATTTCAGTGAGGAGACAGAACACAGAAAAAGAAAGTGTAAGGCCGGAGTCATCCACTCACACACCCCCACCCTCCGGCTAAGTGACTTGATCCCTCCTGGGGAAGAGGACCCCACATGCCTCCTCCACAGGGCAGAGGTGACGCAGCTCAAGGCTGGCTCCCACCAGGCTCTCCACACAGCCACCCCCTCCCCGACCCTGACCGGGGCACACGGCCACCCCCTCCCCGACCCTGACCGGGGCACACGGCCACCCCCTCCCCGACCCTGACCG
>PVHT021183553.1:560942-613560 GCA_004024745.2 Catagonus wagneri
CCCCGACCCTGACCGGACACACGGCCACCCCCTCCCCGACCCTGACCGGGGCAGGTGTAAGTGCTCCCTACGTTGGGAGGAGGGGAGGCCAGTCAAGACGGCCCCTGGAATGCAGGTGGATTCGATAAAGTTATGAGCACAATCAGGGCTTTTTAACCCAGAGAGGCAGACAAAATAAGCCGAGATTGCAAAAATGAGTAAAGCAAATTTTGTGGACGAGCAACACGTCCAACCTGTTCCAAAGAGTGAGGACTGAAGTTTAAGGACTAACATGGGGGGAGAGCGATAGCCCCCACTGCCCGCGCTCCACCGGACCCCGACACCTGCAAGTTCAACCTGATTCCTGAAGCCCAGGTTCCCAAGGTCAACGCTGCTCTCAGGTGCACCATGGGAATGGGTGCTGCCACCCTGGGTTACAGGAGCCTTGACAGACTCCATTCAACAATAAATGTTTGTTGTGAACCTTCTGGGTACGATGCCCAGGATATGCCAACAAACCAGTCACTATCTCCCTCACTCAGGACCTCACCATCCTGTGGGGAGAAGTTAAGCAAGCCCCCTCCAGGCAGGCTCTGCCATTTATCAACATACACTGACCTGCTCTTTTAGCTTTTTCTTTCCAGGTCCCCTGCAATCACCTTCAATAATTCACCCACAGGTATTGATTAAGCCTCCAATATGTGGTGACCACTGTGCAGAGCGGGTGGACGAAAACTGGGGGAGGAGGAGGTATATAAAAAGAATAATCTCATTCTCCCGGGATTTTTGTGCACCCTTCAGAGCTAGACACTGGGGGAGGCAGGGAGGGGCGAAACACAGAAACAGCTCTGCCGGGCTGAGTGGAAGGCGAGTTCTAAGATATACACGGGTGGGATGGAAAGAAATAAGAATGCTCCCTAAGGGGCCCGGAGACTCCTCGGAAGAGGTGGCCCTGGAGGACGGTGAGAAGGGAAGGGAGTGGGTGAGAGCAGGGGCACTGCGGAATCGGGTCCGGCAGTCATCCGTCCGGGGCCGAGCTCAGAGACTCGAGGTCCGACCCTGGCGCCAGCCCTGACCCCGACTCCGATCCCCACCCGGGCACTGACCCCGCACCCGCCTCCTGGCCCCCGGCCCGCACCCCGACCCCCGCGTGGGCCGTGGCCCCCGGCCCGCAGCTCACCCCGCACCCGGACCGCGCACCCCGCCGCTGGCCCACACCCTGGTCCATTCCGCGCCCGGCTGCGACCCCGACCCCGCTCCCGACCCCCGGCCCGGCCCGGCGCCCACCTCTGTGATGATGTCGTGCAGGTAGCGGAACGGGGGCTTGTTCAGCAGCTTCTCCGTCAGCGGCGGCCTTCGAATCACCTTCCCCAGAGCCTCCTGCGTGCGCTTCACCACCGCCGCGTTCATGGCGGCGCGTCCGCGCCCCGCCGGCCGCCGAGTCTAAGCCCCGCTCCCCGGCCGCCGCCGGCCCGGCAGCCGCCGCCCGCTCCGGCCTCGAAGCGCCGCTGGGGTTTCCATCCCACAGTGCACCGGAGTCCGCCAAGGCGCGTGCGCGGGGCGCGGCCCTCGGTCGCCAGGGCGGCGCGGCCCTAGCAACGGACGCGCCTTGGCGCCCCGCCCCCTGCCAGGCTGCGCGCGCACGCGAGCGGCGTCTGGGGCGGGGCTGCCTCAGCCTCCCCGCGGACCGACGGCGCCAAACGCCTCCAGCTGTCCGCGGCCTCGGGAAGATGCTGGCTCCGCGTTAGAGGAGACCGCCTGAGCACCGGGTAACGGCAACACGGCTTCCCAGAGTCGCGCCGTCTGTTCCACAGGTTTCAGGGGGACTGGACTAAGTTTTTCCAAAAGACAGGGAATGGAAATACCCTACCCTGTGTGTTTCTTAATTTCGTCTTGGGCGAGTAACTCCTTTTCTCAGAGACTCGGTTTCTGTTCCTGTAAACGGAGGTAATATGTGCCAGGCTCCCTAAAATGCCCAGGGAGGGGAGGACCGAAAGATGCGCTAGAGCTTTGTAACCAGGACGAAGCCACGCCCTAGTGGTTCTGTCAGGTGTCTGGTTCTGTCCCAGCTGTCGTGCATCCACCGTGCACGGGCTCGCTGCTGAGCCTCCTCGCCGTTGCTAGCTTCTAGAAAGCGTCGTGGTGTTTTTAGTTCTTCTGATGGCTACCGTTATAAATTTTATTTACATTCATTTTTAACATTTTCAGTGCTCTTCCTTTTTTATGTGCTCTTCGCCCATGACATCTAGATGTGGAGGGCATTTTTACTTAAAATGTATACTTTTTTTTGTCTTTTTGTCTTTTAGGACCACACCCACGGCATATATAGTTTTCCAGGCTAGGGGTGCAATTGGAATTGTAGCCACCGGCCTACACCACAGCCACAGCAACACAGGATCGGGAGCCGCCTCTGCGACCTACACCACAGCTCATGGCAATGCCAGATCCTCAACCCACTGAGTGAGGCCAGGGATCGAACTCATGTCCTCTTGGATGCTAGTCAAGTTCACTAACCACTGGGCCACCACGGGAATTTCTAAAATGGATACTTGATTATTATTGACAGTCAAATTCACCCATTTTAAATGTACAGCCTGATACATTTTTGATAACTATATACAGTTATGCTGCCATCACTACAGTCCTGCATCCTGCCCATTTTCAGTTCTTCTGCTTCTCCACCCCAGCCCCAGGTAAGCACTGATCTGGTTTCTGTCATTATAACCGTACCTCTTCTCTAGTTTCATATACATTGAATCAGACAGCCTTTTGTGTTAAACTTTCTCTTATAATGCTTTTTGTTTGTTTTTTGTTTTGGCGACATCCATGGCATGTAGAAGTTCCCGACCCAAGCCACTGCAGTGACAACACTGGGTCCTTAACCCGCTGTGCCGCAGGGGAACTCCTCTTATGGGAGTTCCTCCTCCAAGGGAACTCCTCTAAGATTTATCCATACCTCATTCCTTTCTGCAGCTGAGTGGCAGTCAGTAGTACACTCTGATTATCTGTTCACCAGTGGCTGGACATTTGAGTTGTTTTAGGTTTTGTTTGTTTGTTTATCTTTTGGCTGTAAAGTGAAGTGGCTTGAGGTGGGATCTCAGTTTCCAGACCAGAGGTTGAACCTGGGCTGCAGCAGTGAAAGCACCGAACCCTAACACCAGGGAACTCTCCATCAGTTTTTTGTTTATTACATATAACGTTATTAGCACCATTCACATGCGAGTCTTTGTATAAACATAAGAGTATCATTTCTCTGTCATAAATACCTAGGAATAGGATTGAAGGATAATATGGTAAAAATACACTTAACTTTATAAGGTACTATTATGCTATTTTTAAAGTGGATGCCTCTGGATTTCCCGTCGTGGCTCAGTGGTTAACAAACCCGACTAGCATCCATGAGGATGAGGGTTTGATCCCTGGCCTCACTCAGTGGGTTAAGGATCCAGCGTTGCCGTGAGCTGTGGTGTAGCCCGGCAGCTTCAGCTCCGATTGGACCCCTATCCTGGGAACCTCCATATGCCACAGGTGCTACCCTAAAAGACAAAAAATAAATAAATAAAGTGGCTGCCCCGTTTTTCATCCCCACCAGCAACATATGGGATTTCCAGCTGCTTCCTCTTCCAGACACTACCGGTCAGTCATTCCAACCAATGTCAGTCTTTTTCATTCGAGTCATTCTAGTCGGTATAATCTAATCGTATCTCATTATGGCTTTAATTTGCATTTCTCTGGTGATTACTGATCTGAAGCACTTTTAATGTACCGACTGGACATTCATCTGGATGGGTGAAGACAGCCCGGAAGGTGCCGTTCAGGCATTTGTGGACTCACCGTCCTGTGCTGAGTCCTGCCTGGGTGCTGGGCGTTCTGTGCAGAACCACGCACCTTCTAGGAGGCAACCTCCGCAGCATCCACTGCTGTTCACAGCTCCTGGGACCTTCACTGTCTCTGCCGCCAGCTGCGCCTGGGACCCTGCGAGCACTGGCTGTGTCGCCAGAGGCCAGGCGAACAGCCAGGGCTCATCTCCTTCCAGCGTGTGGACCTCACTTCTTTGCACACTTCCCTGTGCAGGGGGCGGGCTGTCAGAGACGTTACTGAGAGTCGGGAAAAGCTGAAGCCTTGATAACCCACGAGGGAAGGAATCTGACAACACGCTGGGGCACTCTTCCACGGTCCGTGGGGAGGAAAGCCCCCAGGAATCGCACCCTCAGAGAGACTCGCTCCTGCTGGCCCCACTTCCCACCTTCCAGCTCCAGCCCTTGGCCGGAGCACTTCCGACCTCTGACCCCTGCCTTGTCAGACCTTCCTGACTTTCTGGAAACCACTCTGTCCGTGGAGCTTCTGACTCCCCATCCACCCCCTTCCTCTCAGCAGTACGTCCCCCAGAGTCTGGGTTCCCCAGTCCAGACCCACAGTCCAAGGCCTGGGCAGGACCGTCCACTGTGGCATTTGGCTCTCTGGTCCCTTGGCAGAGTCCAGGCCGGTGGCGGACGCTGTGAACCAGGCCCCTTCCTGGGGTTCTGGTTTCCTGTTACGCTCCTGACTGTCCGCACACTTGTCTTTACTGCACACATATCCTGCTTCCCAAGAACATTAGTCCTTAAACAATTTGTCAAGCCCCATAAAAAAGAATAAGGTCATTTCCCAACGGCCTCGTCGTTTCTGAGCATCCTCGCCCTCCCTGGAACTCATACTTCACGTCACAACGGAGAGTGGCGTTCACGCCCTTCCTTTCCCACCCGCCACCGGACCCCACCTCAGTCCCCCTGAGAGCTTTTAAAAGGGGGGGCGGCGTTAAAAAAAAGAAAAAAGAAGTTCCCATCGTGGCTCAGTGGATTAAGAACCCGACTAGTATCCATGGACGCAGCTTCCATCCCTGGCCTCGCTCAGGGGGTTAAGGATCCAGTGTTGTCGTGAGCTGTGGTATAGGTCGCAGATGAGGCTCGAATGTGACACTGCTGTGGCTGTGGTGCAGGCCGTCAGCTGTAGCTCCGACTCGACCCCTAATCTGGGAACCTCCATATGCCGTGGGTGTGGCGCTAAAAAGACAAAATAAGCAAATAAGTAGTGGGCCATGGAGTATGTATTTCTTTTTCTTTTTTCTTTTTTTGGCTGCCCTGTGGCATATGGAGTTCCCAGGCCAGGGGTCAGATCTGAGCCCCAGTTGCAACCCATGCCACAGTTGTGGCAACACCGGATCCCTAACCCAGTGGACTGGGCTGGGGATTGAACCCGCGTCCCAGTGCTGTAGTGAGGCCGCGATCCCATTGCACCACGGCAGGAACTCCAAAAGTGTGTATTTCGTCGTGGCTGGGCCTGAAGTTTGGCTCAAAGCTCCAAGGTGATTAAGCCCCTAGACAGTCTGCGCCAGCTTCCTGCCCTCTGGGCGTTAGCGGGAGAGGGAAGGGGACATCGCTGCACTGGGCGGCCAGCTGTGTGTCCGCGAGCCGGGTGGCTCACCCACACCTCCTCGCGCACGCGCTCAGCGCGGCCACGCTGAGCTTTGGACGCCTCCTGGGGCTGCCCCGGCGGGGACGGTGGAGGAGCCTCTGAGCCCACGTACCCTGCCTTCTCCCCAGCCCCTCCCCAGCCTCCTGTCCGGAAGGTTCACACCAGGCTGACTGCTCCTCTGGGCCCCGAGCGGCCGTGGCAGGTCACCGGCTAGTCTGTGCGGGGCGCTCTCTGGTCCCGAGGCTCCACCATGGACCCCGCGGTGCCGCACGAGGGGACTCCTGACTCCAGAGCAGGGGTTCAGGGCCGAGGGGGCCCTGGGGAGACCTGAGCGCGGGAGCTGTGCTGCTCTCCGTGGGACGGCAGGGTCACCAGAGGGCTCTGAGGGCCGAGAAGATTGGGAAGGGAGCAGAGTCGCCACACCCGCTGAGGGCCCGTCCGGGGGAAGGTGGCTGCGTGCGGATGTGAATCTGTGCATGTCACATCCTTAAATCCCCCAGGCGAGTCCACACACACACACACACAGCGCAGAAGGCAGGTGGGCAGGCGTTCTGGGTCCCAGGAAAGCAGTGGATGCGGCCACGGATCCCTGACTCCAAGACAGAGACCTGGAACCAGGGCACCAGGAGCAGGGCTGGGAGGCCAGCCTGGAGCCTCCAGTCCTGGTGACTGGCCACAGCGGGTGGGGGAGTCTGTAGCCTGAATTCCCCCTAAGCTTCTCAGAGTCATGAAAAGATTAAAGTCAGAGAATATAAAAAAAGTCATTCATAAGAAAAGATAATTGATTAACTAGAGAGAACCACAGCAGAGAAAGTGTTTGAAACATAAAAGCCTGGCAGGAGATGTTTTTGAAATCAGCAGTTTCTGAATGAATGGCTGCGATGATGACCCTGGCCGTGACTCACCCTGAGGAAGAATGTTCACAAAGCAAGGTGGACATTCCTGGAGACAAAGGCCCACAGAGGCTGCTGAGGGCCAACCCCGAGCTCCACGTCCGCAAAGAGCCCAGGAAGTAGGTCAGCCAGAGGCAAGGGTGCGAGGCAGTTTGCTGGAGGAGGGGAAGTGGCCGGAGCCCCGGCCTCCCCAACCCTGGGTCCCCGAGGGGCCAGCATCAGGGAGGAGCCTCGCTGTGCACCCTGTCAGCTGAGACGACTGACAGACAAGGCTCTGTGAAAGCGAGCCTGGAGAGGAAGATGACAGAGCCTCCGCTCTGCTCTTAAACAGGCTGAGCTAATCTCTGCCCCAGGACCTTTGCACTTGCTGATCCCTTCAGCTGAGTGAGAAAAGCGCTGGTCCCCCAGTGCTTCATGGGGCCGCATCTTTGCTATTATGTGGATCTCAGTTCACATGTGACTTCCTCAGAGATGTGAAGAGGGAGCCACGTCTGAGCCCTCCAGCCTGTCGTCTTTATTTTCTTCAAAGTACTTCTAACTCTCTGGAAGCAATTTTTAAAATTCTTATTTTTTGTTTTCTGTCTCCCCTCCCAGCCCGATCGCCCCCAGAAAGCAAGTGCTGTGGGTACAGGTTGATCTGCTTGCTCCCGAATCCCCGATACCGTCAACACTGTCAGACAAGCACGATGCACAACACCTGCTTGCCAAATGCCGCACAGATTACGCTCTTACAAAAATTGCTCTTTTTTTTTTGTCTTTTTGCCTTTTTTGGGGCCACACTTGCAGCATATGGAGGTTCCCAGGCTAGGGGTCTAACAGGAGCTGTAGCTGCCGGCCTTCGCCACAGCCACAGCAATGCGGGATCCATGCCGTGTCTGCAACCTTCACCATAGCTCATGGCAACACCGGATCCTTAACCCACTGAGCAAGGCCAGGGATCGAACCCACAACCTCATGGTTCCCAGTCGGATTCGTTAACCACTGCGCCACGACTGGAACTCCGGAAATTGGTCTTTACTAAGGGCTCTTAATAATATGATTTTCTTATGCCACAGTTTTATTTTCATTTCTTTTTTTCTTTTCTTTTTAGGGCCATACCTGCAGCATATGGAAGTCCCCAGGCTGGGGGTCAAATCAGAGCTGCAGCCGTTGGCCTATACCACAGCCACAGCAACGTGGGATTCAAGACAGATCTGTGACCTACACTGCAGCTTGCAGCAACACTGGATTCTTAACCCACTGAGCGAGGCCAGGGATCAAACCTGCATTCTCACGGATACTAGCCGGGTTCTTAAACCACTGAGCCACAACAGGAACTGCTTTACCACAGTTTTGAATGAAAAAAAATCAAATTGTGGAGTTCCCCCAAGGCCGGCAGCTACAGCTCCTGTTAGACCCCTAGCCTGGGAACCTCCATATGCCACGGGTGCGGCTCTATATAAAGGCAAAAAGACAAAAAAAAAAAAAAATCAAATTGTAATGTCATGCCCACAATGTGATCTCATGATGTTCAGTGTCCATTTGTGTGAGTGTGTGTGTGTGAGTCCAGCAGTTTCAAGGTTTCAGAGGTGATCTTGGAGTTGGGTCCAGACATTTCTTCTGCTTCTTTAAACCTCACTGCAATTTAGATTTATTTCTCCATAAATAATAACTTCTCCATGAAAAGCAGAAGGTGAAAATGTGTCAGAGGAGACCCCCACTTAGGGAAAACTGCCACGTTGATGCCTTGTTAAATGTTCCAGTGCCCATGGACACCCCATTCCTGCGTTACCACCTCTAACGGGACCCTTTACGAGGCTGAAGATGAGCTGCCCTGCAAGGCGCTCCCCGAATTAGCAGCGAACGTAGCTGACAGCTAGTGCAGACGTTAGCTATAACTAGCCGTGTGCCTTTGGTCGATTCCAGCCTTTTCAGTCCTCATCCATTTCACCAAGAGGTGAGGGACTTGAGCTAAATGAGCTCAAGGACCTCTTCCAATAAACTGTCTAATGGCCATGGAAGGGTTAATGACAAGCCCTTGGAGAAACTCCCAGTGGAAGAATCAGGGCAGAGCCCGACTGTACCAGGTTCCCTTAAACCAGGGTCTTCCGGGACCTGGGGGTTTGACGGGTCACCCTTAAACCCGTGACAGCTCATACGGAAGAATTACCTAAGGGCACTTTCCTGGAGTTGGGGGTCCACGGCTTTCATCTTATCTGAAAGGGGGGCTGGTTCTCAAATACAAAGCGAGTATCATCTGCTGTTAGAGTCCCAGCAAGTCCTTTCCAGAAAAGTCTGGTTAACTAGTGTCCAAGGTCAGTCACTATTTGCCCGAGAGCGAGGACAAGGCCCGCCTGTGGACTTGGAGCTTTCGGCTGGAGCAGGTGTCAGCAGGAGGGCGGGGACTGCGCCAGGGCTCAGCTCTGCCCGGTGCCCAGCCCGTCCGTGCGCTTCCCGCCGGAGCTGCACCAGCCCAGCCTCGCGGGGGAGGTTAAGAGCACAGCTTCTGTTGGAAGATGCTTGGAGAACCGAGTCCGGCCCCCGCCCCGTGCCAGCCCACCACCCCGCAGCCCCGAGCTCTCCCCAGCTCCCCGCCCTGCAGCTCAGGGTCCCTCGGCAGGCCCACGGCTGCCGACATCCTCCTCTGGACTGCACTTAAGTGGGAAGAGAGTACCTGTGGTCTCCTCGCCACCGGAACGCGGGCTCCGGGAAGACAGGAGCCCGTCCTGCAGGCTCCTCGGGGCACGCGTCTTGGCCGAAACCACCGCAGTGGACACTGCAGGCGGCCACCCAGATGCTTCTCGGACTGAAGCCCGCTCGGCAAGGAGTACTGGTCCCTGCGGGCTCCGGGGCAATTTCCTCTCCGGGGAGTGGAGATCAAGAGCCTTACCTCAGCCCTCCTGCCCGGGAGAGTCCGCGTTCGAGGGCTGATTGAGGTGGGATTACAAACCCGCTTTCCCGGGGAACTCCACCTGCTGCGGCCGCTCCGGGGAGTGGTCTGAGGTTTCCAGGTTGAACCACCTGCCAGCCAGCTGCCCTGAAACCCCTGCGACTGGGAGAGGGAGGCTGGTGCCCCAGCGAGATAACGGAGAATCTCTCCAGCGCCATAGAGGGATGGGGGGCCAGCAGGGGGCGCTCTCCAGCATTTGAAAGGACTGGGATCAGTGGATGAAGGCCAAGGGCGGAAGTCAGAGGGCCTCCTTGGAAGATCATAAAGAAATCCTCATCTCTTACCGCCAAAGATGGGAAATAGCTGGGGACCAGGCCCAAACTTGTTTCTAAGGGTAGTGGGGCTCCAGGGAAGGTTTAATTCTCAGCTCCAGGAAGGCTACTGTGCCAAGATCAGAGAAGGACTGTGAGATTATAAAAGGACATCTAGGAGTTCCCATCATGGCGCAGCGGAAACGAATCCGACTAGGAACCATGAGTTGGCAAGTTCGATCCCTGGCCTCGCTCAGTGGGTTAAGGATCTGGTGTTGCCGTGAGCATTTGTGGTGTAGCAAATGCGGCTTGGATCTGGCATTGCCATGGCTCTGGTGTAGACCGGCAGCTACAGCTCCTATTAGATCCCTAGGCTGGGAATCTCCATATGCCGAGGGTGAGGCCCTAAAAAGACAAAAGATAAGAAAGAGGGAAGGAAGGAAGGAGGGAGAGAAGGAAGGAAGGGAGGGAGGAAGAAAGAAAGATAGAAGGAAGGAAAGAAAGGAAGGAAGGAAGAAAGGAAGGAAGGAAGGAAGAAAAAAGGGACATCTAGATTGATGTGCTCCGATATCTAGAATCCCCAGGTTGCCCTCAGTCTTCCGGGCTTGCAGAAGTGGCCCACTCCTCCCTGAAAAAGGCGAGCACTCCCCCTTTTCTCGAAGACAGTATGGAGCTCACTGAGGTGTAAGACAACACACGTCTTCCTCAGGATCCTCCCCAGCAGCCCCTCCTGGCCCCAGACCAGTCACTAGAGTCAAGTCACCACACACCCTGGCTGGGCCATCTGGGCCTGCTACGGAGAGAGGAAGGGACTAGACGTCCCAGGAGCTGCAGGACCCAGCGGAGCCTGGAGAGCATACGTGGGAGCGCCTCCCGTCCTGCTGGAATAAAGAGTTGGATGAGGGAGTTCATGAAATGTTTAGTCCAAATATATGATTTATGGAGTTCCCATCGTGGTGCAGTGGAAACAAATCTGACTAGGAACCACGAGGTTGCGGGTTCGATCCCTGGCATCGCTCAGTGGGTTTAGGATCTGGTGTTGCTGTGAGCTGTGGTGTAGGTTGCAGACACGGCTCGGATCCGGCATTGCTGTGGCTCTCGCGTAGGCCGTTAGCGAAGCAGTGACTGGCTGTCCCCTGCTGGCCAGGGCTCGTGGGAGGAGATGCTGCTGTAAGTCTGGGCTCCCTGATAACAATGAGGATGACAGGATCTCAGGATAACGGAGGCCAAGTAGCGGTGCTTAATGATCAGAAGCAAGGTGGATACAGTTACGGTAACACGCGGCAAGGCTGGGGTGTCAGCCAGGAGGACCTGACAGGTGGATGGCTGTGAAAATGGTTAATAGAACACAGTGTTCCCAGAGGCCAGATGGATGGGCAGTCAACAAGGTTTAGGCAACCGAAGAAATCAAAAGATATTCTGGAGGTTGAGAGTAGCTGTCCCCGACAAAATGCCACGATCCCTTGCCAGCTTTGCTGATCCGGACCCCACTGGCCGAAGGAAAGCCCAGATTCCCAATATCACTGCCATTGTGTTGTGGTCACAATCCCTCCCAGTCTTTCTCCAGAGGGACCTAAGGTCACTCATTCAGGTCACCCTCCGCTGGGGGAGGGGTGTACCCTACCATTTCAAGGAACACTAGACACAGGGTGCTGGGGACCTGAGGTACCATCAGGACCCCTATTAGAGGGAGGGCACTCAGGGTTGGGTGACGAATAGAGTCCTGACCAAGGTTCGTTTAAGTTGGGTTTAGGTTTGTTTAGACTTTGTTAGGCCCACTGAGTCAGTGGACACACCTGGTGGTCATTTCCCAAACCCTTAGGCACGTAGTTGAAACGGGCACATGTGGCAGGTGAATAACCACCGGGCCAGCCAAGTTCTGGGCCTGTGGAATAAGAGCTATAGAGTGGGGAAGCCCCCAACGCTGTCCCTCCCCAACCTTGGCCAAGATGGTCAACCGAAAACAATGCTGTATACTGTTGAGAATGACAGTGGTTTTAAGAATGAGGTAAAGAAGATGGGGAACATACACAGTGGAATATTACTCAGCCATAAAAAAGAATGAAATCACGCCCTTGGCAGCAACATGGATGGAGCTAGAGATTATCACACTAAGTGACATGAGTCAAAGACAAATACCGTATGTCATCGCTTGCATGTGGAATCTGAAAAAAGGATACAAAGAAATTTATTTACAAAACATGAATAGACTTATAGAAAACAAACTTAAGGTTACAAAAAGGGAAAGGGAGGGAAGGCCAAATTAGGAGTTTAGGATTAACAGACACACACTATGTGCATATCTGCATACATTTTATGTATAAAATATGGAGTTCCCCTCATGGCTCAGCAGTTAACAAATCCGACTAGTATCCTTGAGGATGCGGGTTCGATCCCTGGCCTCACTCAGTGAGTTGAAGATGCGGCATTGCCGTGAGTTGTGGTGTAGGTCGCAGACGCGGCTCAGATCCCGAGTTGCCCTGGCTCTGGCATAGGCTGGTGGCTACAGCTCCAACTGGACCCCTAGCCTGGGAACCTCCACATGCTGTGGGTGTGGCCCTAAAAAAAAAAGACGAAAAAAAAGAATATATATGAGATAGATAACTGACAAGGACCTACTGCATAGCAGGGGGAACCAGACTCAGTACCTCTCAATAACCTATAACGAAAAAGAATCTTTAAATATATCAATAAACATATAGATACATCTGAATCACTTTGCTGTATACCTGAAGGAAACACATTATAAACTATATTTTAAGAAAAATTAAAGAAAAAAAAAGAATGGGATATATCCCACTCTTAAAATGGATAGTTTTCACCATCACAGAGCCATTTAATTCATCCTAGGAGTCTGACTCCTATGAAATCCAGATGAATCCTGCAGAACCCAAGCAAGTAGTAGCCTGAGCTGTGGTACCTTTGCTAGAGCCGGTCTGCACAGGCTCAAGTCCATGGGCCACAGCCAGTACAGTCTTTTCCGTCCGTACTAGAAAGGAGGACCAGAGGCAGTTTACAATCACGTAGGGTGGACAAGAGGACGCACTGATGGTCTTGCCCCAGGGTTGTCAGGACTCTCTCCTCTCGGTCCTGACAGAGTCTGACTCCCCGGGCGCTCTGCATCAGACCCTATCGGTCCAACGCACTGAGGCTATCATATTAATTAAGCTGGATGAGCCGGCGGAGAACAAATCAGAGGCTTTGGTAAGATGCACCTGCTGCAGAGGGTGGGAGAGAAATCCTCCGAAGAAGCCGGGCCTGCAGTGTCAGCCTTTGGGAATCCAGCGGTTTGGAGCAGAACACTCACCTCCTCCAAAGAAAGGACAGACACTGCATTTTGCATTTTGCACTTCCTCCACCAAGAAGGCCTCTCAATGCCTGGAGGCATCTTCGATGCTGGAGGCAGCCCGCTCGTACTTGGGAACCCACCCGGACCGCGGTGCCTTCATGACATCTGCGAAGCCCCTGGGGCTGTGTACCCAAACGTAGTCCTAGGTTCTGGGGACGTGAAGACCTTCGGGGGCCATCATTCTGCCCACCACCCTGGGGCAGCCCGCCTGGCTATTCGTTCTGTGCAGAAAGAGAAGGGCCCCGAAGAATGCGTTCAAACCCATGGACAGCGACAACGGGCTTGGCTGTGGGTCGGAACCAGCACGCCTCTGCTGTGGGCCGTGCGGTGAGCACCGTGTTGGCTGTATCACAGGACCACACGGGTCCAGCAGCGTGACTCCTACCCAGCAAGCCTGAACCAGTTACAACATCTGCTGACGTCCAAGCCGGCAGCGCCAGAAAGCAGAGCTAGCCTCCTTCTGGCGTCTTGCCTAGAGGATTCCCACAGCACTCGGTGGAAAGCAGACCACGCTGGACTTTTCCACCCGAAAGGGGGCCGTGGTTCGTCTTGACTGAATTGGCGTATTTTCTAAGCGTGAGTTTGTTCTTCCTGCCTTGCTAGTCACTCTCCGAGGTTATAAGAATTTTTGATATCAGATACAGAACACCACGCCATATTGCTCCACACCAAAGCATCTACCTGACAGCAGAAGATGTGTGACCTTGGGCTCGTGAGCCTGGGAGCCTTGGGGTCCGTTGTTTACCACTCCATCCAGAAGCTGCCCAGCCAGGTGAGTGATGGAGCAGGCCTCTTGAAGGCCAACCTGAGGTCCCAGGTGGGAGAAAATACCCTATAAGGATGGGACTCCATCCTTTAGGACACAGAATATACCCTAAATCAATGACCATCGTAAACTGCTCTCTTGGAGTTCCCTGTTGGCTCAGCCGGTGAAGGATCCAGCGTTTTCAGTACTGTGGCTCTGGTTACCGCTGCAGCACAGGTTCAGTCCTTGGCCTGGAAACTTCTGCCTGCCTTGGGTATAGCCAAAAGCAAAAACTCACCGTCTCCAGCTGATAAAATGCGCAGGTCTGGGGACCAAGGAGTAGAAGCAGCACCCTTCGTCCACTTCCAGGCATCGCTGGAAAAGTCCGTGCTTCTCTTCCGGAAGGAGGCCACTTCCACCATGATATGCTGTACCAGTGCCATCAAACTGCATCGTGGCTGTCACCACTCTGGCTTCTTTGTGCCAAGAGACAGCAGGCCAAAAAAGAAGTCACCCCCAAAAGGTGGGGTCCCAGGGGAACATCTGGCCTCCCCAAGCAGGGACAAATGGGAACTTTAGGAAATGTGATTGTATTTTTAAAATAACCTTTTAAATACGCTGTAAGCTCAGCTACGTGAATTACGAAACCCAACCACTGTTCTGCACAGTACATACAACATACTATTGGGAGAGAACATAGAAAATAAACACAGGAATGCCTGGGGTCTTGTCCCCTGAAACACCTTTGAAGCCCACTCAGCTGGTCCCATAGCCCCTCCACCCAGTCCCTTTCTCAGGCCACACCCTGGGGATCATTTTGAGGGTCAGACCCCAGACATGCCTTTGACCCTGCCCTGACCCCTCCCACAAGGCCACACCCTGGTCTGCACCAGCCCCTCCTCCAGCCCCATTCTGTTTCCTTTATTTTGTCCATCCGGTCGGTCTCTGATCCCCCAAATAAGCCTGTTTACCACCTTCTGAACAAGACCTGGTATCTTCCCTCTGATGCGCTTGCCTTCAAATCAAATCAACATTGTAAACACAAAAACAGCACAAGCCAGAGAAACAGGAAAATAGCATTTCTATGAATTCCCACAGGATTCATTGCAAGGCCAAGAAAAAGCTGAGGCCGAGGTCCAGGCCCGCGTGTTTCCTCAGAAAGGCCACATCTATCTAACAGTTTACGTGTTAGTCTTGTCCACATACTTGGTTCAGTCCAAAGATCGGCATTTTACATGTGTGCAGCAATTATTATAAATTTAGGACAGGTAACGCTAGGCATAATGCCAGCATCTGGAAGAAAGCAGGACTGCATCAGGGAGCAGCCATTAAATGAGGCCAGGCCCACCCTCCTGGCAGGAGCGAGCAATATTTTGAGTTCAAGCAACTGTTTTTGTTTTATTTTATTTTTTTCTTTTTAGGGCTGCACCTGCAGCATATGGAAATTCCCAGGCTAGGGACTGAATCAGAGCCGCAGCTGCCGACCTACACCACAGCCACGGCAAAGCCAGATCCCAGCCACATGTGTGACCCAGGCCACAGCTCGTGGCAACGCCAGATCCTTAATCCACTGAAGGAGGCTGGGATCGAGCCCACGTGCTCACGGGGCGGCGGGTTTTTACCTGCTGAGCCGCAACGGGAACCCAGCAAGCGTTTTTATTGACATGCGATGACATTTTACAAACAAATCAAAAGTATTTGCCTCTGCTGGGACTCAGGAGGATCCTGGCAAAGGCTGCGTGCCCTCAGCTCACCCGTCCTTGATGCTCTCTGAAGGCGGGACACCGCCATGCGCGAGAGCGGAGCCTGGCGCCTGCGTGGCTCCGCCACCACCGGGAACCGGGCCCTCACACGCCTCGAATCCCAGTTACGAGCAGGGGGCTGGGCTTCCAGCGTATTTCCATTGTCCCCTGTTGACTTTATGTCTCAAAAGAGGTTTAAATTATGACTGAGAAAAGTCTTGTAAATTTCCCAGAAAGAAAGGAGGTGAGATTTCGTGGGAGAGCCGCAGCCGAGCTCCCTTCCCACCCGCTAAGCCCCCATCGCTTCTCTGAAAAACAATCTGGCCCCAACTGGAGACGCGTCTCGGGGCTTCTATACAAAGCAGACAAAGGTGGTTACTGAAAATGGGTCAGTTTTTGGTGTCAGGGAAAGATGCTGGTCCCTTACGACAGGCACATGCGCGCGCGCACAGATACACGTGCGCGCGCGTCACTCTCTGGACTGGGCAGCACAGAGCCAGCGGGGCAGATACGGCTCTTCCCAGGGTCACGCGGCCCGACCCGAGCACCCTCCAAAGACCGGGAGGGGCAATTCCCAGTAGCAGAAGCTCCACCCACCAGCCTGCAGGGCGCGCACCTGCAAAGGGTGTCTTAGAGGAGAGACCGTCTCTGGAGTCGCACAGGTGTGGCCTGAAATCTTGGTGACCTAAATGGCGAGAGGGAGGGAGGTGAATGTTGAGGGGACGATAAAGAACAGAAGAGTAAAACAAGAACAAAGCAAAAACCCTCGATAAAATGGGGTGCGCTTTATCCTTGGGGAAAAGGAGAGTGAGTCCCAAACGGATTTGGAAACACCCTTAAACCTAGAGCCCAAGGTGGCAAGAACTTAGTGCCTCCGAATAAGGAGGCCTCCGTGACCCCAGGCAGGGACGCCACTAAATGCCTCCCGAGGCGGACAGGTGGACAATGAGTTCTGAGTGTTAGAAGCCTGGGGTCCTGAGCACTGAGGAGGAGAGGAGGGCGAGAGTGGAAGTCGAGGACCAGAGGGGGGCGTGGGCACACCTTCGAGAAGGTGAGAGCTGGGGACGGGTGGGGACTTTCTGCACAAGATGGCCGCCGGGATGCCAATCGGCTTGCACCCAAGGCTGAGTGACATCCATTGTTTCGGGGCTTGGTGTCCTCACCCAGGTGGCACCTGGGGCCACTTCTAGTCTCACCTGGGAAAGCATGAGAGGACAGCCCGCGTTCAAACCGGGGGCGGGGTCAGAGGAGAAAGGGGCTGTCAAGTGACCCGAAGACACACCGAAGCCTTGGGGGTCCAGCCGTGAGCAGGTGGTGGGCAGGGGCAGGGTGAGTCCCCCACTGCCTCCTGGGGCTTCCTGACACTGGCTGGCTCCACTCCAGGAAGAGCCCCTTGCTAAATTTCTGCCTCAGCTCCCAAATCCCGCTCAAAAGAGCTGCATTTTTTTTTGACGGAAGTATAGTTGATTTATAATGTTGTGTTAGTTTCTGGTGTACAGCAAAGGGATTCAGTTATATACATATATTCTTTTGCAGATTCTTTTCCATTACAGGTTATTCCAAGGTCTGAGTATAAGTCCCTGTGTTATATGGTAGGTCCTTGTTGTTTATGTATTTTGCATATAGTGGTGTGTGTCTGTTAACTTCCCCCTCCTAATTTATCCTGCCCTCCCTCCTCCGCTTTGGTAACCAGAGTTTATTTTCTTTTTTCTTTTTGTCTTTTTGCCTTTTCTAGGGCCGCACCCGCGGCGTATGGAGGTTCCCAGGCTAGAGGTCTAATCGGAACTGTAGCTGCCGGCCTACACCACAGCCACAGCAACACAGGATCTGAGCCACATCTGTGACCTACACCACAGCTCACAGCAAACCTGGATCCTTAACCCACTGAGCAAGGCCAGGGATTGAACCTGCAACCTCATGGTTCCTAGTCAGATTCGTTAACCACTGGGCCACAAAGGGAACTCCCCAGAGTTTATTGTCTATGTCTCTGAGTCTATTTCCACTTTGTAACTAAGTTAATTCGTGGAGTTCCCTGGTGGCCTAGCGGTTAAGGACTCAACATTGTCATGGCTGTGGCTCAGGTTGGATCCCTGGCCCGGGAACTTCTGCATGCCGCAGGTATGGCTGGGAAAAAAAAATTTTTTTTATCCTTTTTTCAGATTCCACATATAAGTGCTACCGTGACATTTGTCTTTCTCTGTCTGACTTACTTCACTTAGCATGAGAATCTCTATTGCATCCATGTTGCTGCAAATGACCTTATTCCGTTATTTTTTATGGCTGAGTCATATTCCATTATCTATGTATATATACATACCACATTTTCTTTATTCATTCATCAGTCGATGGACACAGGTTACTTCCATGTCTTGGTTATTGTGAATATTGCTAGGCGCATGGTCTTTAAGCAAACATGCCTAGAAGTTTGCTTTTTTTTTTTTTAATCCAGATGAGAAAGAGCGCACAGGAATTACCACCCTGTACAAGCGAAGCAGAGCTTGGAAAACAAGTGAGGAAGCCTCTCTCCCTCCGCCCACCCGGCAGAAACGGGTCCGCTGCACCCTCTCCCTCCCTGAGTGCTCACTGCTGCATTCGTTTCATGTAGTTGTGCATGTAAGGTACATAGCCCCGGAGTTCCCGTCATGGCTCAGGGGAAATGAATCCGACTAGCATCCATGAGGATGCAGGTTCGATTCCTGGCCTGGCTCAGTGGGTTAAGGATCCAGCGTTGCCGTGAGCTGTGGTGTAGGTGGCAGATGCGGTTCAGATCTGACATTGCTGTGGCTGTGGCATAGGCCAGTGGCTACAGCTCTGATTGGACTCCTAGCCTGGGAACCTCTACATGCTGTGGGTGTGGCTCTAAATAGACCAAAAAAAAAAAAAAAAAAAAAGCTCATAGCCCCCAAAGCACAAATTCTGCTTTCTTTGCCCAATGTTACCACATCTACATTTGTTGGTTTCACAAATGTAACTGTGCTCGTCATTTTTTTACTTTTCTGTAGCGTGTGTGTCTGGGCCTGACTCTTAGAAGCCCCCTGTGTCAGGTGTGTTCAGTCCCACCGACAGCCACAGCTCTTACCTCCACCGTTTGCTGCACTCACCACTGCACCTGACATGTGTCTGTCGGATGTTTTCTGTGGTTCGTTTATTGTTTTCTCATCTGACTTTTGCTTGGTAGACTATTTTATTTGTCATTTCTGTGAAGGTTTGAACAATAAATCTAAGCTTGCTAAAGCTCCAGCAGTGGTTGTTCAAAACAGCATGAAACTCCTATTTATGTAATTATTGACGACGAAAACTAGGAAATGAATAGAAGTCAAATAAAAATAGTGACTTCACAATATGAAGACGCAGTGTCTTTGTTTCACACTGCTCTTGTCCCAATCATTCATCTCTACTGGGGTTACAAAGCAAGTCATTTCACTTTATTTAATTACTATTTTTTTGATGGCCCACGACCATGGCATATGGAAGTTCTGAGACCAGGGACTGAACTTGAACTGCAGCTGCAGCAATGCCAGACCCTTTAACTAACTCTGCTGGACCAGGGGTTGAACCCGTACTCCATAGCGACCTGAGCCGCTGCAGTCAGAATCTTAACCCACTGCAACACAGCGGGAACTCCAAGAAAGTCGTTTTAAAGTGATCCTATTCAAAATTAATTTTTTAATTCAACATATGCAAATCAATCAGTGATACACTACATCAACAAAAGAAAGGACAAAAGCCATGAAATCATCTCAGTAGATGTAAGAAAAAGCATTTAATAAAATTCAACATCCATTTGTGACAATTTTTATTTATATTCAATAGTTTATAACATTTAAAGTATGTTTTTCTAAATATAAACTTATTATAATATATAATGTTGATTATCTAGAATTTATAATTTATCTATAAGTATATATCATGTAATGGATACTTACTACAGAACATATGAAGGACCCTGAAAAATATAAAGAAGAAAACGAATGTCACCCATATTCCACAACCCAGAGTAAAATCCGTGTAAAAGCTTTTTTCGCCTTCTTCTTACTGTAAAAGTTTGGTTTTTTCTTTTATTTATTTTATTTTATTTTTTGCCTTTTGTTGTTTTAGGGCCGTACCTGCGGCATATGGAGGTTCCCAGGCTAGGGGTCTAACAGGAGCTGTAGCTGCCGACCTACACCACAGCCACAGCAACGCGGGATCCAAGCCACGTCTGCGACCTACACCACAGCTCACGGCAACACCGGATCCTTAACCCACTGCGCGAGGCCAGGGATCGAACCTTCATCGTCTCGACGACTACGCCAGGTTCTTAACCTACTGAGCCACAGTGGGAACTCCCAGCATAAAATCTTGGATGTTCGTTTCTGGTTTTCTCCTAGGGACACATTCACACAAACACACTCCCTAGAAACATAGTCTGTTTAGCTGTGCGCCTCAGCCGTGAGAAAATCCCTGTTCTCCCAGCACATTGCAGGTCTGCATCTCCCAGGCCACTGTTCGTCCTCAAGGCCAGGGCGCTTGGGCACAGCTCGTCCCCTGCTGGCCATGCCCACCCCCTGCCACCCAGTGCTAGGGACACTGGGACTTCCCAGGGACCTCCTCCTGGCCTTTGACCCTGAGAGCTGGAATCGATTTGGGGCTTGAACGCCAAGGTCAGCCCCAACTCTGGCTCCCGGCTCAGATGTGAGAGGCAGGGGCAGAGGGACCTCCCAGAGGGCGGGGGTCACTCCCCGGCGATGACCCGGGGGCGTCTGGAGCCACATCTCCTCTGCTGGGACCCTGATGACGCCAACACTTGGGCCCTCACCCAGGGGATGGACACCCGAGCAGTGTCCTCACGCTGATAGTAGACTGTGTGGCACAGAGAGCAGGGGCGCCCTGACTGAGGACTGGCCTGTCCTTGCCACAAACACTGTCTCAAGGACCCAAGGCTGGCTGGCTTGCAGCAGCCTCCACGCACGAGAAGCTGGAGGCCTCCAAACCCCGAGAAATATGGGTACAATGAGCACGTTCCTCAGGTTACCCGGCAACAGTCCTCTTTTTAAATCTTCTAGAGAAAGAGTTCTGAACAAGAGCCTGAGGTGGTGAACTTTGGAAGCCTCCTTCCTCCTCGTCTCTGAGCAAAGTCACCCTATATTCTTTCTTTCCTTTCCTTTTCTTTTTTTTGCTTTTTAAGGCCACACCTTTGGCGTATGGAGGTTTCCAGCCTAGGAGTCCAATCAGAGCTGCAGCCACCAGTCTATACCACAGCCACAGTAATGCTGGATCTTAAGCCACTGAGCAAGGACAGTGCTCGAATCTGCATTCTCATGGATACTGGTCAGGTTCCTTAACCGCTGAGCCACAATGGGAACTCCAAAGTCACCCTGTTTTCTAAAGAAACATGTACATTGGCCATACTGGCTGCATCTCGGGGCGGGGGGTGGCTTTCCGGATGTGGCCTTGGTAGAATTGCCACTTTCATAGGAGAGTCACATCAGGAGCTTGAAATCGGCTGCGGTGGGGACATTGACACCACGGCAAAGTTGTTCTCCAGAAGCTTCGTTGTTAGGCTTTTACCAGACCGCTGGGGAGCCATCCCAAGAAACGGTCGTAACCAGTTCCCGGTGCTCCTGCCAAAGCACTGAGTCGTAAATCCCGGGCCAGCGCCCCCCGCCCGTGAGCTCCTCTCCAGCCACCAGGCTAGCCTTGCAGACGCCGAAGACCCCACCACCACCACACACAGGTCCTGCGGGCACAGGTCGGTCAGGCCCGCGAGCCCTTTGGCCTGCGGGCTGGTCCTTACAGGGCCTCTCTGCCCTGCTGCGGGATCCATGTACCCGGTCCTCCTTGTAGGCCTGGAATCAAAGACACGTGCCGAGAGTCGGTCTGGAGAAAAAACAAGCATCGTTTTGCCGAGCACCTGCTCCAGGTGAGGCACCCAGGCTGTCCTCTGCGAGGAGAAGGTGATCGCTTCCGCCAACAAGGAGACTCCTGGGAACTTGGGGATCGGAAATTCTGGGTTCCTCTACCCAGTGGCCCACATCCATGACCCCGGGTCATTCCCTACCTGCCTGCTGACCTTGACGTAGGGACCCGCCCAGGCTGTGACTTTGGTCTCCTCTGTAGCTTGGGAACCTCATCATCAGAGTCCAGGCCTGATTTCCACCCGTCTACCCAGTGGCTGTGGAGACGTGAATCTGCTGGGCTGCAGAGGCCCTCAGGCTTACAGAGTTTGTCTTAAGCTGGCAGTAAACCGCCCTAAGCCTACCACTTTCTTTTTCCAAGGTCTGTAGCACCAACCTAAGGAGTCACCTTTCTCCATAATGGGTGTCATTACCTTCGCCCCCATCGATGAAGCATCACACCTCCTCAGCCTTCCAGGGCCCGGCTCTCCGCCTAAAGGACCACAGGCGAAAACCTAAGGAACTTCCCCGCCCCCACGTGGTAGGTAATTACCAGGGGTCAGTAAGGGTTTCCGTAAATGGCCGGATAGTAAATACTCCAGGCTCTGTGGGCCCTGTGTAAGCTCTGTAGCATATTCTCTCTCTCTCTCTCTTTTTTTTTTGGCCATGCCCACAGCGTGTGGAAGTTACCCAGCCAGGGCCTGAACCTGCACCAAAGCAACCTGCACCTCTGCAGTGTCAACACCAGATCCTTAACCCACTGCACCACAAGAGATCTCCTGTAGCATAGTCTTTGACTTTTTTTCCTCTCCTTTTTCCTTTAAAAAAAAATATAAAAACCAGAAGTTCCTGAGAAGTGCAGGGGGTTAAGGATCTGGTGCCGCCGCAACTGCGCTGCGGGTTTGAGCCCTGGCCCAGGAACTTCCGCATGCCGCAGTTGCAACCAAAAAATTAAAAAGAAACAAATGGAGAAACCGTTCTTAGCTCAAGGCCATGGCTTAACATCGGTTGTTTCAGTCCCACTTACCGCCGGAGGCGGGGCGCTGAGGAAAGCAGGTCACTTCCAGGACGATGCCCTGAGAGCCTCCTTTCAGGACCTGTTTTCAGTCTCCAGGGTGTTGGTGCAGCTTCTCTAGAAAACAGAGCCCGCAGGAAGGCCGAGAACTCACACTTCATCCGTAGGGGCGATCCCGGGGCAGTGAGAGCGAAGGACAGGAAAGAAAGCGCGGGGAAGGCGCGTCGTGGCCTCTGCTTCCTGACGAAGCGCGAGGCTCACATGTCAGCCCGGGGCTTCTCTGGACCCGGAGGGAAAACCCTGCCTGCGGGTTTCGCTCACCAGAGGGCAAAGGGCACGCTGGCTGAGGGTGGCTGAGCGGCCCTGTCCTGCTCCCGCCTCCCGCCGCTCCCCACGCACAGCCATCATCACCGTGACCTTGGCTGGGCGCCGCCTGGGCCCCCAGGGCCACAGATGCCTCCCCTTTCCGGCTTCCGTGACACCCAGGCTGCGATGCCCCCCAAAGGGAGCGGGGCGCCGGGGCCGTGTTCTTCGTCTTTCGGTCTGAAGGACGAAGATGGGGTGTGGGGAGGAGGGACCAGGACTGGCCTGGCAGAGGGGACCGTAAGGCCACAAGCGTCCCTCCCAGGACATCCCGGCTGACAGCCTTCAGCACTGTCAGGTGGCACGCCAGCTCCCCAGCTTCAGTGCCCAGTCCTTCAGAGGGGCAAGAAGTTTGCGGGGCTGGGCGAGGGGCACGGAGGTGAGGGTTACAGGCTCTTGCGCCAGCCTGGCACTTGCCCTCCCCCTAGCGCTCCGTTAATCTTCCTTCGCAACCCCTCCCCCCCCCCGCCAATACGCGTCCTTCCAGTGGTTCTGCACCTGCTGCTGCGCCCGAGTCATTCTTCTCGGTCTAGCGGCCTCCCCCGGACCCCGATCGGCCACATGGCCTGGGAGGGGCAGGTCCCCTCTCTTGGCTCTGCCCTCCTACTCAGCAGAGATCCGGGGGGGCCGTTCTCTCCCAGGCAGTGCCTCGGGCCTGGAGCAGCAAAGCCGGAGACACTCCTCTTGGAGGGGCCACCAGATTAAATGGCTTGGCATTTTCTGACTCCTGGCGTGTGGTCAGGGCCCCTCTCTGTTCCACAAAGTTCCCTCAGGGAGCCTGTGGCCTCAGAGAGGTGTCCCCGGTCATTCAGAGGCACCGTGAGCGGGCACGGGGCGCCGGGCCAGCCTCAGCGCTGGAGGGGATTTGTGGTGCAATGTTCTGGGGCCGAGAGGGACATCGGAGTCTGGACTCTGGTGGCCTCGTTCCCAGGCTCTGGGGGCCGGGGCCCAGAGCACGGCCACGCGGTCTGCTTAGTGCGTCCTGACGACGGGGTGACTTTTGCAGAGGGAGGTGGGGATGCGGACACGCGCCCCGCAGGCTTTCATGGATGAAATAAGAGACCGTAAGGAGCTCCCATCGTGGCTCAGTGGAAATGAAGGAGCTCCCATCGTGGCTCAGTGGAAATGAATCTGACTGGCATCCACGAGGACGCAGGTTTGATCCCTGGCCTCGCTCAGTGGTTAAGGATCCAGAGTTGCCGTTAGCTGTGGTGTAGGTCGCAGATGTGGCTCAGATCCTGTGTGCCTGTGGCTGTGGCAAAGGCCGGCAGCTACAGCTCCTGTTAGACCCCTAGCCTGGGAACCTCCACATGCCGCGGGTGTGGCCCTAAAAAATAAAAAGGAAGAAAAAGAAATAAGACAAAGTTGGTAACGTGCTCAGCCCAAACCACCCTCGCAGCAGCGGTGCTCACTCACAGCTCGTCCACGGGGTGAGGGCGTCCTGAGGTCCAGGCCCAGCTGAGAATGTGGAGCCCACCTCAGCCTCCTGAACGATCACACACCCTGACAGGGAGGGCCCTTCGTGGCCCCAAAGCACGCTGGGCCCCAATTCCAGACGCTGCCCCAGAAAATCCACGTTTAGGGGGCACTAGCTGGGCCGCCCCTCAGTACCAGCCCTAGCAATGCTGGCAGAGCACACTTAGATGGCAGCCTGGGACACACACCAGGCAGAGGGTGACAGGGCTGCAGGGGCATGCCTGCCTTCCAGGTCCATGGCCCTGAAGACCAGCCGGATGGCACGCCAACCAATGCCAGGCCTTTCCCCTCTGAAGAAGGAGGCATCTTGGACACAGGGCTTACCTCAGACACGGGGGTCGCCTTAGATATACGGTCACTTCAGACATGAGGCTCAGCTCAGACATGGGAGTCACCTCGGATAGGCAGCTCACCTTGGACACGGGGGTCACCTCGGACACGGGGCTCATCTGGGACATGGGGATCACCTAGGGCATGGGGGTCTCCTCACACCTGGGGCTCACCTCAGACATGGGGTTCACCTCGGACACGGGGATCATCTGGGACATGGGGGTCACTTCGGACACAGGGGTCACCTCAGACACAGGGGTCCCCTGAGATACGGGGTCACCTCAGACATGGGGCTCACCTCAGACATGGAGATCACCTCAGACATGGGGTCACCTCAGACACAGGGGTCCCCTGAGATACGGGGTCACCTCAGACATGGGGCTCACCTCAGACATGGAGATCACCTCAGACATGGGGTCACCTCAGACATGGGGTCACCTCAGACACGGAGGTCACCTCGGACACGGGGGTCACCTCAGACACGGGGGTCACCTTGGACACGGGGGTCCCCTTAGATATGGGCTCACCTCAGACATGGGATCACCTCAGACACTGGGCTCACCTCAGACATGGGGGTCACTTTGGACATGGGACTCACCTCAGACATGGGGAGCCTTGTTGGCAGGCTGTCTTTGTTTGGGCCTTTCCAGGAGAGCAAAGGGTATTAATGGCCCAGAAACTCTGGAAAGGGGGGCTCAAGCTTCCAAAGACCAGAAAATCTGACCTACCGATCAGCCCTCAAAGTCCCGAGGTGAACTCCGCCTGCCCACTGCCGCCATCCGCTCCTCACAGTGCATAGCTCTCCTCAGTTATGTCTCTGGGTTACCTTTTAACGGCCTCGTGACCAGGAATTTTGAAGTTTTAATCCTTTCTCAAGTGACACAATAGCAAAGAGTTTTTTGGCTCCAGTTAAAACCATGCCTTTTAATTGAAAAACTGATAATAAGAGAATTCAGCTGGGTACACATCTGACCAACGGATTCCTATAGCAATAGAGAAGGAGCAACATAAAAAGGCAGAGTCATGGGCACTAATGTTTGTACTCATTTGTATTTTTTAAAATAGAATAATGAGGTAAGCAAGTCTATATGAAGATTTGTACCGCAGAGACAAAATTATGGTGATTTAGGGCGTTCCTGTCGTGGCGCAGCAGAAACGAATCTGACTAGGAACAATGAGGTTGCGGGTTCGATCCCTGGCCTCTCTCAGTGGGTTAAGGATCCGGTGTAGCTGTGAGCTGTGGTGTAGGTCACAGATGTGGCTCGGATCCTGTGATTCTGTGGCTTTGGTGTAGGCCGGCAGCTGTAGCTCCAACGAGACTCCTAGCCTGAGAACTTGTATATGCCGCAGGTGAGGCCCTAAAAGCAAAAAAAAAAAAAAAGAAAAGAAAAAAAAACTATGGTGATTTAGATTATTTGCAGATCTGCAAAATAGATTAAATTTATTTGGGGGAGATATTATTATTGCCATGACTAAAAGTCAATGACCTATGTATGATTTTTAAAGACTCTCAGCAAACTATAATAATAGATAGGCCCTCCCTGGAGCCTCAGCAGGTTAGGATCTGATGGTGTCGTTTGTGTGGCTCAAGTTCAGCCCCTGGCCCCAGAACTTCCACATGCCATGGGCATAGCCAAAAAAACCTATAATAATCTAATAGACAGTACTTACGTTAATAACGATATAATAAAAGGACACGTCCTCTTTATGACAAGGACATCTATCAAACTCTGAACACCTGAGGCTCGCGTCATATTTTACGGTGAAATACTGAGTACCTTTTCTCCAGCTGGGACCTGGGCAAGGATGTCCACTGTCACCACGGCCATTCGATGGGGGTGCTGGAGGTCCTGGCCTGTGCCTTCAGGACGGTGATGCTGAGGGTGTCTTTTGAGAAGGACCAGCGGGGTTGCGGAGGCCAACGCTGCAGGCCAGGTAGCGCTGTGCGGACGGGCTCAGTGCCTTTTCAGAGTCTCTTCTCCGTAATGAGGTGAAGAAACACGGCGGCTGCCCACTCACTGCGATGGATCAACCTACGATTTCCCGGGGGAAAGCGTTCGCGCACACACATGCATATACACGTATGCGAGGGCACAGGTGACACCAACACGTCTCCTCCAAACAGAGGACAGCCTTCCCTGGATCTATATTGAGTTTAGTTGGGGTTTTTTGTTTGGTTGGTTTTTGGTTTTTTGGGGGCTGCACTTGCAGCATATGGAAGTTCTCAGGCCAGGGACTGAACCCGTGCCACAGCAGCGACCTGAGCCGCTGTAGTGACAATGCCAGATCCTTAACCTGCTGTGCCACAAGGGGACGCCAAGTTAAAAAAACAAAACAAAAACCCTCCTCAGCAAGTGGTTACCACACTGCAGACACCTCTTTATACGTGGCCCAGATCACTCACAGCCAGAAAGAAGCGCCAGCCCTCTGGTCACTGCCTGGTTCAGGGAGCTTCCCACCCACGAGGGACAGGCGGGCCTTGTCTCATCTGTGTCTTCAAACCCATGCCCTTGGGCCGACCCCTGAGCTGGCTGAAGCTGTTCTTGATAGGAGCAGCCTCGCTGCCCAGCGCTGGGCCTGGGAGAGGCTGGAGAGAGGGGGTCAGGGTCAGGGTCGGGGGTCAGGGTCAGGCGCTCTCATCCCCAAGGGCCCTAGACCCAGGAAGGGGCTCTGCAGGGCCAGAAAGATCAACAGCGTCCCCTCCATCTCCTTAGAGAGGACAAGATGGCCCCTCCCCACGGATGGACGCAGTTCTCTTCCCGGCCCCCAGCCTTCGTCCACCCAGCTCGTGCTCCAGCTGTGGGCTCGCAAACCGTGGAACCCAGGAGGAGAGCAAGCAGCGGCCGGCACAGTGCTTGTCACATAGTAGTTGCCTGACACACAGCTGGCTGCCTGGTACATGCGAACCAGAGAGCCAGCGCGTGTCCTGGCGAGGGCGCGGTGGCTCAGGTGCAGAGGGGCCCTCCAGGCAGGGCCCAGACCTGAGCCAGACCCACTGGAGGAAAGCGGCTGCTAGAAATGGACCAGGGGAAGGGGCGGGCGGCCTTGGCTCAGAGGCAGGGTAAAGGCTAAGACCAGAGGCCCGCTCTTTCCACAGACAACACTCCCCAAGAGCTGGCCCAGCCCACTGCCCCACACAGGGCCATCCTCCCTGCCAGCCTGCCTTCGCTGCTGCCAGCAGTTTTGTGCTAGAGGTGACTGCTAATCCTAGCACATTCCAGGTCAGGATTCATTCCCCTGAACAACCTGAAAGCACAGATGCACGTGCATGCACACACACATACACCCACACACACACGCACACACTCACCTACCATCATTGTCGTTGTCAGCAAGACTTGGCCTGGTCCTCGGGGTCTGCGCCCTGTTGGAGCCGGGGTGGAGGCTTCTGCCCAGGTCTCTTCTGTTCTCTTGGGACTTGCAACCCATCTTAGATGAAACTGCTTCTGGACCTGCGTCATCACCCTTTCCACACTGGAATTCCTTCCAAGCAAAGGAACCAATGAGGTACACACCCCTCAATACTCAGGTGTCAGCAACCATTGATGGGTTGAATGAAAGTTCCCAATAATAAGAATGAAGACACCAGCTGTGAGACCCTGAGAATAGATTAGATTCTGAAGTGTTCGAGAGGTCCGTGATGTTTGATAATTTCTGACATAATGGATTTCACTTTTTACTGGATTTCTGGGTGCAAATAGAAAAGGCTAAAATTAGGGAAGAAATGCGACGTTGGGCTGAGGCTGAATGTAGAGCAAGACCAAAGAGAAGTCGAGCAGGAGTATCTCTGTGGGAAGTGAAAGGGCTATCTGTTTTCTCTGGCTTCCAGAACAATGGAGCTCACCATTGACGTCAATGTATGTGAAGAAACAAAAGGCCTTTGGGTGTGGGCAGGGTGCAGCTGGGGCTGGATTTGCTTGGCATTTGTGCACTCGAATTTAGGGAAGAGGGCGGGGAGTATGCCTAGGTGTCAATGTCAGAGAAACAGAAGGAGGGGCCACCCTCACCAAGGAGTGTGAGCCCAGCAGCAGGCCTGCCAGCAGTTCCATGGGAAGGGTTGTCCTGAACTTGGTATCGCCCCACTTCACATCTGTGTCCGATGAAGCTGCACACGCACCTGGCTAAGCAGGAGAAGGAATGAAGTGACTCGCACATAGGAATTCCTAAATGTGGATTTGGCTTCGGGAACCAGCAGCTTGGTTTGCTGTAGGCTACCAGATCATAACTCTTCCTTTCCTCCCATCCCTGGTCCCCAAGAGAGCCCAGGAAGAAGGATGGACCAGTGGAGGGAGAAACCACAGGCCTCTTCGGCCCTTCAGAGCCCAGTCAGCCTCCTCACCTCCATCGGACCCTGCAGTTTCAGAGCCTGCTGCAGCCAAGGTGCCCTGAGCTTTCATGGCCCACAGGAAAGCCTTGGGCCTCTGCCTGGTCTGAGAGGAAGTTCTACTCTCTCCTGACACTTTAGACAGAAGGCTGGGGGCTTAACACGCCCCAAGCAATGCTTACTGAAAGAAGAAATGGCCACAGCCAAGGTCCTTTGGTGAATACCTTTCCCAGTCTTCAAGCGCTGCCTCCTCCACGGAGCCTCCAGGCATAAGTCTAGCCCTGGGTAACTTATGATCCACATCGCCCAGTTCTGCATTTAAGTTCCCTTTTCATGAGACAGTCCGTCTCCCTAATGACATGGTTGAGGGCAGGGACACAGCAGTTATTCCTTTTGTACATCCTCGTAGTAACAAGGACCCTAGTTGGTGAACCAAAACTTGCCACACGTGGTCTGAAAAATAAGAAAAGCCACCTGGAAGCTATCCGTCCCTGCAGATCTGGGGCAATTGTCACCCTGAGTGGCCTGGGTGGGCGTGAACCAGGAGCTCCTCCTGCAGGACCGCTCTGTCGGTCCCCGGGCAGCTTCAGCACCCAGCGATGAGAGTGACTAAATGAATGAATGTGAATGCGCGAATGAAAGATGCCTGCAGGGAATTTCCCACGGCCTTGGCCGCGGGGGGATGCGCCTCCGGCCAGTTGCTCCGGGTGGCGGCCTCTCGCGCCGCGGGCTTCAGCGGGGGTTCTGCCGCCCCGCCCGCCGGGATGCACAGGGGCCCTTCCCGGCCCCGCTCCCAGCTCCCCCGCCCCGCGGTGGTACGCGCCACTCCGCGCTCCCTGAGCCGGCAGACGCGAGCTGTCTTGAATGGAAGGCGCCGAGGCCGGAAGTGGAAGGGACCACTCAGGAGGACAGGGAGGGAGGCTCGAGCGCACCGCGCTTCATTGAGAACCGACGCGGTGAACATGGAGTTCCATGTGCGTCTTATGTAAAGAAAACGATGGGCGCCTCAGCCAATGGGTGTGCGGCGCCTGCAGGCCCGGCCCCCCTGGTATGCAGATGAGGTAGCACTGCGGCCAATGGCGAGCGCCGGGGGCGGGCGCAGCGAGCGGTCACGTTTTCCACTATGTGACAGCGGCGAGTCGGAGGCGGCCGCGGAGGTGGGCGGCCCTGAGGGCTACGCGCTGCATTTGGCGGCGACGGCGACGGCGGGCGCGGGGTCTGCGGGCGACGCGCGGACGATCGGGCGGACAGGCGGGGACACGGCCCCGGTGAGTGCGCTGCGCCGCGGGCTGGGCTGGCCGGCCTGGGCGTCCGGCCGCCGGGCTCACTGGTTACGTAACCGCCGCCGAGCTGGCGGCGGTCTGGGGTCCCGGCGGGCGGGCTCCGGGCGGCGGCGGCCGATCCTCTGGCTCGCGGAGGCGCGGTCGAGGGTTTCCTGGGCCATTTGACTCCTGCTCGTCTTGAAACCGGCCTAGGGGTGGGTACTGTTATTCCCACTTCACAGATTAGGCAACTGAGGTCCAGAGAGTTTAGGCTCCATGTCTGAGGTCACAGAGCTTCTGAGTGACTGTCACATCTGACCGGCCTTTCTCTCCATATGATTTTTGTATGCACCCTCCTCTTCTCCCTCCCTTGATCCCATGCCCCGCCCCCCATGAGAGAAGGCTGGAAAGGCCAAGGCAACCGAGGGTCAGTAGGCAGTCCCTGAGAACATGAAGGGCCCTTCCGGGAGCTGGCATTCTGCTCTGATGCCAGAGAGACGAGTCTCGGGCTGGGAAAGGACCACTGCTGGGCGCTGGTCTAGGAGCCCTACCTGACCAGCCCCTGAGTCCCGTGGAGCAAGTGATTTCCCGGGCCAGGCAGGGCCTGGACATCTCTCTGCATCTGTTCTCTCTCCCCAGGTGGGGTAGAAGTGGGGGGCAGTTGTGGAGCCTCCTTTGAGAAGCAGCAGTCAGTTTATGCTTCTCGGTGTACTTTGGCAGCCAAGTCCTGGACAGGACCCAGGGGGTGGGTGGCGGCCTGCTTACCCCTCAGGAAGGCCAAGGTAAGGGATGACAGCTGGTTGCCAGGGTTTCTGTAACCTACACAGAAGAAACCAGTTTGGAAAGCTGATTCATACTCGCAGAAAAACGGAGCCAGAAGGTACCCTGGAAACCATCGTTGGCTTGACAGATGAGGACACTGAGGCCCAGATGCCTGCTGGGCACACGTCACGGCAGGGCCAGGGCTAGGCTCAGGGTGCCTGCAGGGTCCATCCTCCGGTAGGTCTCGATCTGGGTCAGGATCAGCTTCAGAAGTTCTCTCAGGGCCTGAAATTGGGTGCTGAAATTTGGTGGGAGGGGCCTCAGGTCCCCCAGACGTTAAGAATCCCAGCACCATGGCAGAAGCCCCTCTGTGAATACCTCTCGTGGCCCTGTACCCCAGCAGCAAGGCCACCACCTTCCCTCTGCTGAAAGCTGTGTGTGTGTGTGTGTGTGCTTGTGTGTGTGTGTGTGTGTGTGTGTGTGTGTGTGTGTGTGTGTCCTCCCCCCATCCAGGGCTGGTTTGGCTGAGGAGGGAGCAGGACTCTTCCCGAAGGTTTGCACTGGAAGCTGAGTTTTTAAATTCGAGGCTCATGACTTTTTGTGAGCGGTCTGAGTGAAATGAGGAAAGGGACTCCTGTCTCTTAAGTGGAAGCTGCGTGTGTGATATGCCAACAGGAACGGGACCGTGGGTGTTCGCAGTTATCTGGCACTGTCATCTCCGTGTGACTCATGGCACAGAACTACCGCGGCCCCGGCTTTCCGTGGGGGCTGGGGTGCTGGCGAGGAGGGGGAGGCCTGTCGCCGGCCAGCGGGCTGCTGCTGGGTGACTCAGCTCCCACCGGGGCTGGTCTGCGCTGGGGGCCTAGGGCAGATCTTGAGTCTGTTTTGGTCCCTAGCTTTTTGGATTCCTGTTGCTCTAGAGGTGATTTCCTGCACAGGAGACAGAAGTTTCTGACATCCAGAGCCACCTAATGTCGCCCTGGGAGGCAGGTCTGTCGTACTGAGAAGGAAATAGGAATTCCTCCCAGTGGTACTATTTCTCACGCCTTTACCGTTCAGAAAAACGCTGGCGGGCATTCCTGTGTTTTTAAATGATGATGTAACCTCACCAGGCTCAGCAAGTCTCCGGCTCTGGCTGGTCTCTCTCTGGCTGGCAGGACTTCTCGGCATTTAGTCAAAAGAAAGAGTGACGTTGAAAATGACCATATTCGGCAAAGCTGACCAGAAACACATAACCTGGCAGCTCTCAGATGCTCCATGTCCCCGCCCTGTGGAAAACTGGCCCACCTGCCAGCCCACGGAGACCCAGACGGGTCCTCTGATGGGCCGGTCCCCTGAGCTCGTCTGTTAAGCCCTGATTTCAGCTCTCTGCTCTTTGTAGGCATGTCTGTAACAAGTTCGTTACTGTATTTCCAAGTCTAGAGCAGTAAGCGAGCCGGGAGCAGTGACGGTCACGGGTGGGACCAAGGCCACTGCGTTATCAGAGGCGGGCAGTTCTGAAGGTGGAGCTGGATCTTTGCCAGTCCCGAAGGCCATGAGCTCCCTGGTGCTCTTCCTGGGGGAACGGAAGACTAACAACAGCTGGGCCGCCCCGGGTACCCTGACGCTGAAGCCAGGAAGCTGAGATCTCTGCATTACCGTTGTTTTAGATCCTGCGCTGCTTCTCCAAATCTCAGGTTTTAAATGCAGAGCAGGGTCTTGGGGAGGCGGACGCGCCTCTCCCCAGCCACCTTCCCTCCATATTTGGACGGCTGCAGTCACATTTTCCTCAGTTACCCAGCCGTTTCCATGGAGAGCGCCTGTGTTTATTTATAAATAAGCAGGGCAAACATTTTCTCCAGATTACACAGGCTGGCCTCAGGGAATAGGCTCCAACCAGGAAGCAGCAAACATGTTACAATATTTAGGGTTGTAAAATACCCAGGGCTTGCAGAAACAAAGTACAGGCTCTGAGATCCCTGTTACATAAAGTTCAGAAACTGGTAGAATGAATCGGGCTAGCATGCTCTGGGGGGTGGGAGGTGCCCTGGAGACCGCCTCTGCTGGCCAGTGGCTTCTGCCTCCTGGGCTGGGGTCTGGGTTCCAGGCTGCGCTCAGTTTGGGGACATGCATCAGGTACTCAGTTTGGGGACCTACATTGAGACCTTACCTTTTGGGACTTCTGCAACTGCCTTTTTTTTTTTTTTTTTTTTTTGCTTTTTAGGGCCATGTTCGCGGCATATGGAGGTTCCCAGGCTATGGATTGAATAGGAGCTGTAGCTGCCGGCCTACACCACAGCCACAGCAATGCCGGATCCAAGCCGCGTCTGCAGCCTACACCACAGCTCACGGCAACGCTGGATCCCTAACTCACTGAGCAGGGCCAGGGATCAAACTCACAACCTCATAGTTCCTAGTCAGAGTCATTTCCACTGTGCCATGATGGGAACTCTTTCTGCAACCGTCTTATCTCCATTTCAAAACACTGATCGTCCAGCAATTGACCTGTACACTGATTTCTGCTCCGAGAGAGAAGTGTGCGTCCTGCTGAGACTCGGGGAGCCTGAGTGCGAGAAGCCGTGACGGCTCCTGGCTGTGGCCGTGGAGGGTAGAGCCGGGGCCCAGGCTGCGGTCTTGTCCCCCTCCGCCCCTTTTTTTCTCTGTATTTTGGAAACTATGAGTGTATGTGAAAGGAGAGAGGACAGTGGAATGAGCCCATCAGCCGGCTTCGGCTCGTTCCTGCCCTCGGCTCCCCTCCTCCCGAATTCCTGCCCACTTCTGCCCCCTCCCAAGTGGTTGCGTAGCTGCCCAGACTCTGACCTCATCATGGACTGCTCTGAGTGTCCCTCCGGCCGGCCAGGGCTACCCTCGCTGCTCAAGGTGCGGCCCGGGCCCTAAGTCAGAGTCTGAGCTCAGTTCCTTTCCTGCCATCTGACCGTTTTCCTGGGGCAGAACCCGTGTGCGACACCTCAGAAGTGACAGCGACAGACGAGAGGCGTGCTGGCTCACACCCAGAGGCACGCGGCTTCCCCAGCGCCCCTTTGCAGGCGGGCTGCCCTTTCCTTCCCGGGGCCCCTGGGCTCGTAAGGACCCCCACCCACCCCATGGAAATGGGTTTCCCGTGGCTTCCACGGGGCCCTGGCAGTGGGCACGAGCGGGCACTGAGTGAGCGTTTGTGGAAGGCAGGAGGCAAAGTCTGCTTTGATAGGCACACTGGTTTTGCCAACTTGGCAAAATGAGGTCGGTCGATTAGAGCTGTCCGTGCTGAGCGACGCATTTTCTGGAATAACGAAGCTCAGATGGTTTGGTTTGGGTTGTTGTTTCCCATTCCTGCCGTGCACACCCTGCCCTCTCAGCAAAAAGATTTCTCTCCCACCGAAGGTGATCCTGTGACCCTGCTCAGTAAGCCTCAGACAGGCTCCGGGGGCTGGCACGGGGCACCAGGAGCTCCTCCGAGGAGCTGAACAGCGAGCCCTGGTCGCGCGTGGCAGCAAAGTGTGTGATTGCCTGGGATGGCCAGAGACAGCTCTCGCGACCTTGAAAGAGCTCCTTTTTTTTTAAGTTGCTCTTTTACCCTATTTTCCTCTAACGATTGGCAGTGGTGGTAAAAGCCAGCCTCCACTGGGAGCTGCTGCATTGCACAGCCGCACAGTGTCCACACCCCGCAGGGGCTGTCGTGCAACCCTGCCCTCACCTGCAGGAGGCCGAGGCTGCTGGTGCTGCTTACAGATGAGGAAGCCAGGCCCAGGAGGTGCCGACACTTGCCCGGGATCCAACAGTCAGGAAGCGGAGGAACCCGCCGGAGTCCCGCTGCCCCGGGTCTGCTCGCCCAGCTGCCCCCTGCCGCTGCCCCATCTCCGCATCATTTACGCAGCAGTGGGGACCGGCCCACTGCTTGTCTGGGGAGGGCTTCGGCATGAGCGGGCTGGAGTCCAGGGAGTCGGGGACAGAGGGGGAGAGTGACCTCGGACCCTGGGCAGCTCTAGCAGACCGTAGAGGAGCCCCCAGACTCTCCCGGCTGCCGCCTCCCTGGAGCCCACAGCGGCTCCCTGTCTCTGCCCTGCGCCACGTGGCCTAGCTCTGGCCTCGCCGTCGGCCTTGCCCCCTCTGCTCCAGATGCGTCTTCATCCTCAAACCCGCCTGCCCTGGACTTTTGCACTCACTGTCCCCTGCCTGGAATATTCTTCCTCCAGTATCCCCCTGGCCAGTCTCTCACTCTCTCTTTAGTCTGTCTTAAACTGGATTCTCCTAAAAGCAGAGTGTGGGCCAAGGCTTCAGTGCTAGCACTCCCTGGAGGTGCAGGCCTGGGGCAGCCACAGTGAGGGAGCGAAGTCGGGAGGCCGAGGCACATGCACGCGCACGCGCACGCGCACGGTGACGCACTGCCTCACAGACACCCAGCTGGCCGCTCAGCCCCTGGGGGCCTCATCCAAAAGATTATCAAAAATGAGAGAAGGGAGGGCAGAAAGAAAAACTCCAAAACAGTCCATCTGAAGGAGGGGTGGGGAGGGACCCGTCCTCCCTCCAGATGCCGTGGTCACAGCTCCCCCCGGGTGCCCTGTCCTTCGAGTCCAGCTGCCCCATGGGCCCAAATCCGCCCTGGGGTGTGGCGCTTCATCCAAAGTCACACATGGCCGCAGAGCCAGAGTCTCCTGACGGCCTCGGACGTGAAGCCAGAAGGGCCCCCAGGAGTGTGTGCCCAGCAGTGGCCCGGGAAGAGCCAAGGGCCGTAAGCCCGAAGAGCTCGAGGTCAGGGGGCTCAGGGACAAGGCCCAGCGCCCCCTCTGCACAGGCCTTCCCTGGCCGCCCTCCCTAACCGCTCTCTGGCCGCGCCCTCAGACCTCCCGGACCCCTGCTCCGCTCCCTTCTCTTAGCTGCTTCCCATTGCTCCACAAACACGGCACTGCCTTGCTGGTGGCCTGTCCTCTCTGCAGGAGCGTCAGCTCTGTGAGGGCAGGAAAGCTGTCTGCCCCATTCTCCGCCAACGCCGGCCTCGGCGCTGGGCACAGTCAGAGCAAGCTCACCGGCAGAAGCAGGCCCGGAGCGGCAGTAGCGCGCCGAGCCGGGCGTGAGTGCTGCCTGTCGCTTTTACTGTCTCCTTCCTTGTTGTTCTGGGACTGCCCGTTTATGCCCCAGAGCCTTCGCACATCAGTGTGTCTGGCCTCCGTCTTTTTAATGGGTGCATAGTATTCCGTAGTCAGATGTTCCAGACTTTACGCCTTCACAGCATGTGCCAGGCCCTGGGGTACAGCCGGGAGCCCCGCAAAGTTCCCACGCGTCAGTGTGCAGTCGGGCAGTGTCACTGCCGCGGGAGCGGGAGCCGAGCAGGGGCCGCGGCGCTGGTGGGGGAGAAGGCAGTGCTGTTTGTGCAGGCCGGGGGCATCTGCGCAGCGAGTGCTGGGCACGGGGAGCAGCACTTGTGAGGTCCCCGAGGTCGGAGCGCGGGGGCTGGGCCTGGGCGGCCGCCCGGGAGACCCCAAGGGGCAGCGGGAGGCCGCCGACCCCCGCGCCTAGTGGCACCGTGCTCTGAGCCCGGGGCAGGGAGGACCTCACTGGGCTGCGTGGACCGCTGCGGGGCTGGGCCAGGCGGGGGCCCAGTTCGGAGGCTGAGCTGGCGCCTGGCCCGGGCGGTCGGGGTGGCCAGGGATGCCGATAACCTCCTTGTATGGATTTTTCCAGACTTTTGTCTCTCCGTACCACATGCTCGCACGTCTCTGTGCTGAGGACAGAGCGGCTTCCGGGGAGCGGGAAGGGGCCAGGGTGTGAGGGCTGCGCTCCGGAAAGACGCGGCTGGCCCAGCGCGGTGCGCGGGGGTTCTCCCCTGGCCAGCCCAGAATTAGCAGGGTGCTGTTGGTCCTGAGGAAAGTTGGAAACCCCGCCCTTTGCACTTTCTTCACGTCTGACGAGGATGGGCCGCTTTCCAGGTTTATAGGTTTTCGCTGTGTGGGAACAGCCTGTTAGTCTTGGTCTCTCTTCCCAAGCATTAGCTCTTTTCATTCCTCCATCGAATTAGCTAGAACTTCCCTGAAATGCTGAAGCCTGAGCAGTAGGCCTGCTTGTTTTGTTCCTGGCCTTTGCTGGAAGGCGCTGGGGTTTGAGGTTCTTGGTGATAAACGGCAGCCATCTAAAACCATGCTAGGATTCCCTGAGACTCCCAGCCAGTGATCGCAGCCTCCTCGCAGAGCTGTGTGTGGACTTCATCTTCTGAAAATACTGTCTTATAGCAGAGACGTAGAAGACTAACATGACAACATCCTTCACAGGTAACCTGTTTGTCTTCCCTGTTTGGATGCGTGTGGAATTTTCTTTTTTCCTGATAGCATCATTTTCATCAGGACATAGCCGGGTTTGGTCTCCTCACTGGGCTGGCCTGGTGCTCCAGGAGCCTGGCAGAGGCAAATCTGCCTTCAGAATGCATCTTTCTTCCTTCAAGCACATCTTTCATTCTAGTTTGTTTCATTGCTACCGTGTCCTTTTCAGAGAGGGCTGTGTTATCTGCAGGTGAGAATGTGGCTTTAACATTGGCCCTTAGGCTGTTTAGAAAGTTTCTCTTGCTCATCCCAGTCGTCACTGAGTCTGGAGTTTGTCTTGCTAGCTCTCTGCTCTAATGTGATGCGCTCACCTCATCCAAGGCTCTGGCTCCTCCTTTGTTACCTGTTCGGCTGAAGCCATCAGTTCTTGATTTTTATTTATGGTACAGAGTAGGCACTGTCCTGAATTCGCTTGTTTCCTCGTGCTGTGGTGGTTGTGTTCATCTTGTCTGTGTTACACTGCATTTACTTTTAATTTTTTTTTTCCTTTTGTCGTTTTAGGGCCGCACCCGCGACATGTGGAGGTTCCTCGGCTAGGGGTCTAATCGGAGCCGTAGCCGTCGGCCTACGCCACAGCCACAGCCACGTGGGATCTGAGCCGCGTCTGCAACCTGAGCAAGGCCAGGGATCGAACCCACATCTTCATGGGTACTAGTCAGGTTGGTTACCACTGAGCCAAGGTGGGAATTCCTCCTGTATCTTTTTGAATCACGTTTCCCTCCAGATAGATGCCTAGGCGTGGGATTGCTGGATCATGCAGTAACTCTAGTTTTTTAAGGTGCTCCCACACTGTTCTTCGTAGTGGCTGTACCCATTTACTTTCCCACCAACAGTGCAGAAGGGTTCCCTTTTCTCCACACCCTCTCAGCATTTCTTGTTTGCAGATTTTTCGATGATAGCCATTTTGACTGGTGTGAGGTGGTACCTCATGGTAGTTTTGATTTGCATTCTCTCATAATTAGCGATGCTGAGCATCTTTTCATGTGCCTGTTGGCCATGTGTCCGTCTTCCTTGGTCAGTTCTTTTCAGAAGCTACATGTTGGCTTTTTTCTGCTTCTTGGTTTGTGAACGTGGCAGGGTCTGATCAGACTTGCAGTTTTCCGAAGAGTAATAGGGTTGAGTTCTCCACGGGTCCCCTCTCCCGGGGCAGGCGGGCCCAGAATCCAGGGCTGCCTCCTGCTGCGTGTGGCCTTGAGCAAGTCAGCAGCCTTAATTTTCCTACAAGACTGGAGTCCTGTGTGCACCGTGGCAGTGACGATGAGGGTTATACGAGACAGTGCAGGTCATGTCCTCAGCGCGGTGTCTGCTGTCACCATCACCAACCAAAGCCCCCCCCCCCACGGCCTCGGTCCAGGCCCCTGAACACAGGAGAGCTTGGGGTGTGTTTTGTCTCCTGGGGACCTCCAGATCTTCCCCAGTGCTCACGCCGAGGCACTGAGGACTGAGCTGGGGACTGAGTCAGTGGGTCCCCTTGCCTCCTGGCTTCCAGACCTCAGAGGTCAGGAGAGAAGCCCCGGGCCGTGTCCCCAGGCTGCAGGCTGTCTGGGTGCCTCTGGTTTCAGGAACCACTCTCCCCACCCTCCAGGCCCAGGGGTGAGAGCCGCCCCCTCTGCTGTCTGGTCACCACCCCACCGACCACGCCCTTTCACGCAGGGCCTTTGTCAAACTCTCTCCTGGTTTGAGTGGCTGTCTGCCTCCTGCAGGGACCTTGAGGGGATAACATCCTGGGTCCTTCTTTCACCCGCTAAGTCTCCAGTCCTCAGGTCTCAGGTCAACTCTTCCTGCCCTGTGTACTCACTGTCATTACCTGTCCCAGCCTGTGGCTGGTCAGTCTCTCATTCAGCGACACCCCCCACAACCCACCCCGCCAAGCACCAAAGTTAAACTTTCTGTCCAAAAACAGGAGTTGCTGCTTCCAGCGCTTCAGCAGCTCCTCGTCCCGATTAAGCGTCCCGTCCACGCTGGTCTCGGACCGGCGCCTCCCCCACACCCACTCTCCTCTCAGGCCTTAGCCGGCCGGGCACTGGGACCTCCCCTGCCCAGAACCCCGTGCAGGCTCCCCACCGCCGCTGTGCCCTCCTCATACGCTCCCCTAGCCTCACCTCTCTCCCGCAGCCTGGTTCTGGGGTCTTCTGTAATCGTGATGGCCATGATTTCTGAGCCCTGCTGCCCCCCGCCGCATCACCTGGAAAGACTTATATAATGCACGTGCCTGACCCTTCAGTTCCTGTTTTCCCAGAGCCCCGCACGAGTGGGTTGTAATGATTGACGATCTTACAACCTTAGCACGAAGCCATCAGCAATTTGATGTCTGGGGCTGAAGCTGCCTGATTCCTGTGCATCATAGCGCATGGCAGGCAGGAACCCAGAGAGAGAAGAATGAGCGTCCCTGACCCCTGCCGGCTCCTTCAGTGAAATATGCGGGAAGGGTCTGCCAGGCGCGCCCCCTGACGTCTGCAGGACCGCCTCTCCCTAAACGCCTGCCCACCTCCTCTCGTTCTCCAGCTTCATTCGGCAGCAGCATGGACGGGTACGCTGGCTGTGCCCCCAGTCCCAGTGACCCCTCCAAGGAGCCTGTGGAGCCCAGGCCCCTCCAGGCGCCCCTCCAGGCGGACGTGGACATGAGCGGTGGCTCCAGTGGAAACGAGACCAACGAGAACTGCTCAACGGGGCGGGACTCGCAGGGCAGCGACTGTGACTACAGCGGCAAGGAGCTGAGGACGCTGGTTGGGCCACCGGGCGCTCACCAGGGGTGGGTGCGGCCTGCGGCCACGTGAGGCCCAGCCGGGCATCTGTTTTCTCAGTGTCTCATTCCGTGGTGATTTGACTGCTTTGGCAGGCTTTACCAAGTTGTTTAGGACTTTTGAAAATCTAATTAACTCAAAATAACTAAAACTTACGAGGATCTGTCCTTCCTCGTCATGATGACGTTGGTCATCAGACTGCCTGTGGGCAGGTCCTTAGCAAGAATAACGGGACCCCGGGCAGGTGAGGAGTCAGGCGACCCGCCAGCAGCCCATGCCGAGGGATTTATAGAAACTGATGCTGCACCTCTGGTCCTGGGTTTGCATCGCCCAGTCCTTCGTTCTCCTGGTATCCGAAGGCTTTATGTTCTTTTTTTCCCTTTTCTTTTCTTTTTTTTTTTCTCTTTTTAGGGCTGCACCTGCAGCATATGGAGGTTCCCAGGCTAGGGGTCAAATAGGAGCCGCAGCCGCTGGCCTACACCACAGCCACAGCAATGCGGGAGTCAAGCCTCATCTGCAGCCTACACCACAGCTCATGGCAACACCAGATCCTTAACCCACTGAGTGAGGCCAGGGATCGAACCTGCGTCCTCGTGGATACTAGTCAGGTTTGTTTCCGCTGAGCCATTGCAGGAAATCCTGTGTTCCTCGTCTTAGCCGCGTATCTTTCCTGTGTCACGATGGTGGGTCTGGCTGTCACCCCGGTTGCCTGGAGCGGAGAAGTGGAGGAATGAGCTCTGTTGTGAGTTTTGTTTTTATTTTTGTTCTTTTAGTCCAGACGCCTTTAGCCTGATGATGGTGAAGTCTGAACACAATCCGTCCACAAGTGGCTGCAGGTGAGGCCGGTTAGAAAACCCCGGATTTAGCGCCTTTGGAGAGACCTGGGCACGTGGGGCCTTTGCCGTCAGCCCGGAGCCCCGACCCCATCGTCCCCTGTGTCCTCTGCTCTAAACAGGCCACCTCCCTCAGCGGGCACCCACCGCTCCGCCTCCCCCGCTGTCTCCGGGTCCTTGAGATCAAAGCTTCTCCTATAAGCTGCCTTCCCTCCCTGAGACGTTCGCGCGTCGGTCACGTCCTTGCCCAGGAAGCCACTTGGCTGTCCCCTGGGGTCCCCGTCACTCAGCCCTTCTCTGCCCGAGGCGGGGAGAGCAGGCACAGCTCAGACCTTGCCGGGCAGGGCAGCTGCCGCCCCGTGAAGAGCCCGGACAGAGCCCCTCCCGCACGCGGCTGGGTCAGCGCTCTGCTTCCTTGCGCGGCCGGTCCCTCTGCCCACGAGCCAGAGGCGCCGCTGAGTGTCTGCACGCCCCTCCAGGAACACGCAGACCCAGTACCCTAGCGCCCTGGTGGGTCCCTGGGCTGGAGGCGGGTGTCTTCAGGAGAGGGCGCCCAGGGTGCTGACGGCTCTCTAACTCCGCAGCAGCGAGCAGTCCACCAAAACGGACGCCCACAAAGAGCTGATCAAGACGCTGAGGGAGCTGAAGGCCCACCTGCCCGCGGAGAAGAAGGCCAAGGGGAAGGCCAGCACCCTGGCGACCCTGAAGCACGCCCTGAGGAGCGTGAAGCAGGTGAAAGGTACGTCGGCCTCCGCCTTTGTTCCCACCTGCAGAGGTGAGTTTCCTGTCTCCCCGAACCAGAGGCGAGATTGTGTCGATTTTCTAAAACTCAGTCCTGAGACAGCGTAAGGAAGTCAGAGAAGGCTGCAGAGATCTCAGCTGGATGGAAACCTCAGTTCCCTGGGAGCTTTCTGCTGTACTTGACTTTTAGAGAAAACCAGCTGATAAAAGAAACCTGTTCCCAGCACAGCACTCTTGTGCCCTGGGCCAGGGTCAGGTCGCGTTCGGGTGGGTCCAGCATCTTCCCAGCTCTGGCCGGAGAGCTGTGATGGAAGCAGCTCGGAACCGAGAATAAGCAGCATAGCCCCCAGCGTCCAGCGGAGGGCTTGTCCCTCCTTTAAAATAACACCCCCCTGGTGGCACAGCGGGCTGAGGATCTGGTGTCGCCTCGGCTGTGGCGCACATTCAGTCCCTGGCTCAGGAATTCCACCTGCCGCTGTTTGGCCAAAAAATAGTAACGATAATGTGAAGAACTTCAAAGAGGGTGTTGCCAGGTCTCATCCTTAGAGGACGGTATTTAGAGCTGCTCCAGATTCAAGGCCTGCCAGGGGCAGTTCATTGCTTGTTTTTCTAAAAATGCGTGAATTTCCATCGTTGCGGCCTTCGCCGGAGTGCGGGCAGGCAGGGCCGGGCACCCCCTCCGTGCCGGGCACACGGTATCAGCTCCCACGAGGTCCAGATTCTGCTTCCGTCTGTGGCATGCTTGGATTTTGGCATCACGGGAAGCACTGCAGATTTCTCAGCACCAGGTGGTGGAATAGGCCTGGCTTCCACCCGAGGTGCAGGTGCAGGGCTCCTCCCAGGCGCAGTGCAGGGCTCGGCCAGCGAACACTGCTGACTCCAGAACGTCTGTGTTATCGAGCCAGAAGCTTTATGGTCCCTTAAATACCCCCCACCGCCCTCCGCTCCCGTGAGTGGACGTTCCACGGGGCTGGTGCCCCTCCCTGGGTCTCGGGTCACCACGGGTGCGTCCGTCTCCAGGACAGGTAAGGCACACGCTGCTGTGCAAGAGACACCAGCATTTCTAGTGAACTGTTCTGCCGACAGCCGGTCCCCAGGAGTCCAGCCCAGACCCCTGCACCTGGGTCATCTCAGGACGGTAGGGCTCCCCTCTGGGGTGGCCCAGCCGTGGCCTTGTCACCCTGTATGGGACATCCCCGGGGTTCCTGTGCCAGGCATTTCTAAGAGTCGATTCAACCGGGCTGGGAGTGTGTGGCCGCCCGCTGGGGGTGGGGGGGGCTGCCACCGCCGTGGAGACACCGCACTGCGGCGGATTACAGGCCTCTTGGGGAAAGTGAGGCTTATGTAGAACTGTGTGGCCGTATTATTGAAAACTGTGTGTTTTTATCATTTCGAGAGTTCTGCAATCAAAGGCCTTCTGATTTCCAAGTAAAAAAAAAAACACCCTGATTTGTGTTGAGCTCTCACGTTTCCCTGTGCTGTGCCCATTTTGTCACGAGGAAGGCAGAGCCCAGCGCAGGAGTTTTAGGCAGCGTGCCCAGCACCCCTCCTTGGTCTCCCTTGCAGCCAGCGAGGAGTATTACCAGCTGCTGATGGCCAGCGAGAAGCAGCCCTGCAGCGCCCACGTGCCCGCCTACACGCTGCGGGAGATCGAGAGCGTCACCTCCGAGTTCGTGGCGAAGAGCACGGTGAGGGTCACGGGGCGAGGCCCTCGCCCCCAAAGCTCGCTCGGGCTAGCCGGGGTCTTCACGGGAGCCGGCTGCGGCCCGGGGCCTCCCAGCAGCAGAGTGCGGCGGTCCGGGAAGCGAGTTCCTTCCTGGGAAAAAAAAAAAAGGGAGAGCGAGTGATTCAGGAGCAGCGGCGTGTTGCAGACTTTGCTGTTTTCCGAACCAGTGTGGTGCCAGCTTGGGGTTAGGGACCCAGTAGGTGACTCTGTTCACTTGGGGGTATGGGGCTGGACTCAGCTCAGCTTCGTCAGACTCCAGGAGCTCCTGCTATTATTATTATTTTTTTTTTTTTTTTTTTGCTTTTTAGGGCCACACCCGCAGCATATGGAAGTTCCCAGGCTAGGAGTCGAATCAGAGCTGTAGCTGCCAGCCTGAACCGCAGCCACAGTAACTCGGGATCTGAGCCGCATCTGCGACCTGCACCACAGCTCACAGCAACGCCGGATCCTTAACCCACTGAGCGAGGCCAGGAATGGAGCCTGTGTCCTCGTAGATCCTGGCTGGGTTCGTTAACTGCTGAGCCACGAAGGGAACTCCCAAAGCTCCTGCATTTTTAAGGAACCCATGAAGGTGAGGCCGCCTTGAAAGCCTGGGAGAGCGACACCCAGCAGCCTAACCCCCAGGGAGCAGGGCCCTGACCTCAGAGGGCCAGTCGGCAGGGGAGAGCATGTGCTCTCCAGCCCCCCAGGCAGCGCCCGCCACTGTGCAGCCTGCAGGACAGAGGTGCTCCCCAGCCAGCCGCCCCCACAGAGGCCTGTGGTCCACAGCCCAGGAGAAGGAGGCCCCTCTCCCACCTCCCAGTCACCCAGACTAGACGCCAGGGAGCTCTGTGCTCAGCAGTCTGAGCAGGTGGCACCTGCGGGGGAGTCAGCACAGCTGGGTTCCTTGGCAGTGGAACTCCGATGTGTTTTTGCAAATAACATCCCATTTGGGCCGCACCGTATGTAAGAGGGAAGTGGAGTCCTTCTGGTCAGGGCTAAGGGAAGGCGGGCGGCCCCGACCCCGCACTCGTCCTGCTCCCCCCGCCCCCCGCCTTCCCGATCCGCCCCCTGTCTAGGCCCCTCCTGCCCAGCCTCACCAGAGCCGCGGTCTCCGTTCTCTGCTCCAGGATATGTTCGCTGCGGCTGTGTCCCTGGTTACTGGGAAAACCCTGTACATCTCTGACCAGGCCGCCTCCATCTTTCACTGTAAGAGGGACACCTTTTACGACGCCAAGTTCGTGGAGTTCTTGGCGCCCCGCGACGTGAGCGTGTTCCGCGGCTCCACCTCGCCCTACAAGCTGCCGCCCTGGGGCCTCTGCCGTGGAGCAGGTAGGCCCCGCCACCTCCCCTCTCCGCAGGCAGCCCGGCGGGGAGGGAACTCCTGCCTTCCAGGGTGAGGCCTGGGGGTCTCCCCCCAACTCCCGCTACCCACCTGATGGAGCTGGTGCTGCCCCTCTGTCCCAGGTGAAAGGTAAAAGGTTGTGTGTTCAGAATAAACTTAGAGAAACGAGGAGGGGCGTCATTCATAAGCTTCGGAGAGGGAAAACCGCTTCCAGTGAGCTGAAGAAACAGATGTTTCAGGGAGGAAGCTGACCGAGCCGCGGGCGTCTGGACGTGAGCCCACGGGGCGTGGGGAAGGGCAGGAAGGACGCGGGTGCGTCTGGAGAGCTCCTGCAGGTGGCGGGAGGGTGGCGGAGGCGGCATCGTGCGTGCAGACGCGACACCCGCTGGGGCCCAGACCCAGGGCGCTTCAGGCTCCAGCCTGCGCTGGTCAGCTGTTTCCTCGGGCCTCGGGGCACGCAGGTGTGTCAGTGTGTCCTTGTCCTCCTGTGATGTGTTTGGGGAGACTGAGTCTGGAAGGCCCGAGCTCCCTGGTGACCAGCACGGGCCTTCACATGAGTGGGTGCAGGAGGGGACTAGTGACCAGACAAGTCTCAGCAGACACTCATCTCGGGGGCCGGGCAGGAGGTACTGGACAGGGGAGGGGCCCAGCCCGCTCGGGCTGTTCAGTGTCCGGGGCGGCCGACAGTGCAAGTCTGCCTCCGCGCGGGCCGTTGTCGGCCCCTCACGGGCTGACCGCTCAGAGCGGGAGTGGACCTGAAGAGGAGAGGCAGTCAGGGGCCTAGAGAGACAAACAGGAAATGAATGGGGCTGGGAGTACCCCGGGCAGGCTGGACCCCAGTCACCACCTTGGCCGTGAGTCAGCCGGGGCCGCACCGCCCTGAACCAGCTCCCGTTTGTCTCATCCTTGGCTCCTGGGTCAGCATCTCTGCTCACGTCAAAACGCTTCTCAGCCCCTCTCGCCTCCTGGACCTTGGTCCCCTCCGCCTGGCGCTCCCCCCTCCCCCTGCTCCCAGCCGGCAGCCAGCAGCAATCACTGTCACAGCCACAGTTCAGCAGATGTTTCTCCCTGGTGACGACAGCTTGGGGCCAGAAGCGCAGTTTGCTTTAGGGCTGACTCAGAAAAGGGATCTCGCTCCCGGCTTCCGCAGCCGAGCTGTCCGCTTTCTCCCAGAGTCCTGGCCCAGGGACTGGGCAGTCAGGTCACTAAATTTCGCAGTGCATGTCCTGAGGACTGGTCGCCGCGTGGAGGGGAGCTGATGGTGCGTGTGGATTTACAGCGTGAACAGGCTGGCGCCACCTCCCCACCCTGCTGACCACCGACTTTTTGTCTGAATAGAAAGGATGGACCAGGTGACTTGGTCTTGAAAGCCTTTCCAGTAATTTTATATCATTTTCCCTAACCAGTAATCGTCTACTTCTCCTCGTTTCTTTTGCGTACAGAAAGCTTTATGTGAAAGACCGAAGTCTAAGGTTTCTTTTCCTAAAATACCTTTATTATGGAAAGGCCATTCCTTCATCTCTGATGAGGTCACCGACTGGCCTCGTGTTTATACTAGGCCTTTTATATTTTAAACCCAGTTAATGTTTAGGGAAAGGATTGATGTCAGCGCTGAAATGCCCTGAGTTGCTTCTGTTAGAATTGAATAGCCCCCAAAATATATAGGTCGAAATGTTCAGGGCTTTATAGGCAAAAATTCTGCAGGTCAGTCTGTCCTCCAGGGTTAGTGTTCAGGGTTTGGTGTGTTCGTGGCAGCACTTTTATTTTATGCCTGTTTTGGTGTGCACCACACTCGTGATACAGACTTCACTTTAGTCGAAAACGGAGTGAAAGATCTCTAAGCTGGGGGCTGCGCTCGGTGCCTGGTAACCCTGCATTCCACACCTCAGCTGCTGACCCTGCTGCTTCTGCCTCGTCCACGGGACATGACAGCCCTGTTTGTGCTCAGTGGTCTAACCGGGGGCTTTTTCTTTTAGATTCTTTTACTCAAGAATGCATGGAAGAGAAGTCTTTCTTTTGCCGGGTCAGGTAAGCCCATTTCCTGGTTTTCCCACGTTCGGTGGCACAGACATTTCATCCTAGGCACCTCTGTGAAGGTGGAGAGAGGCCCAGGACACCCTGCCCCGCGAGCTGCCTGGCCTGTTCTTTGGGGCTGGGGCTCAGTGGGAGACCCGGCCACACAGTGCGTGCGTTCCTGAAAAGTCCGCGTGAAAACACGCTCCCTAAGCTGCCTTTTAAATGCGCGCAAGGAGTTAGGGCAGCCGAGTTAGGGCAGCCCGGACAGCAGCAGAGCCGCTCACCTGCTCCTCATGGAGAGGGTCAGCACGGGGCGCCCGGACTTGCCATCTGTCCCCCGGGAAACCAGGCGGTGGGCCCTGATTAGGAGAGGGTGTACCCCGGCATCCATGAAGCCTTTGGTTTGATTTTTTCAGGGAGAGCCCCACAGCTTTCCCAACAGGCTTTTAGCCCCGAATAGAGTGATGGGTTGAGCGTTTCGCTGCAGCATCACGAGGGACCCCTGGCCAGACACTGGCGCCCACAGAGGTTGGGCGGGGACCCCCACTCTTGGAGCAGCATCCCTCACCCCGATTCAAATGCAAACTGCTCAGAAAGGGGCCTAGACGGGCTCCCACGGCCCCTGCTGGTGACTCTGACTTACCCGTCACAGTCACCCAGCGTCTGAGTGGAGGGGACAGACGAGCAGGGTGGTGGGTCCCGGACCCTCAGGTGGGCGGAGGCACAGGCCACAGGCCACGGAAACACATGCAGCTCGGCCCGGGTCCCCAGGTGAGGAGCGTGGCTCTGCTCCGCCGACGTCTGTGCAGCAAATAAAAGGATGGCGGAGACGCTGCGGGGAGGGGTAACCGGCAGCAAAGGCCGCCGCCTTCTGTCTAAGCCGCCCTCTCCTTGCACCTCGTCCGCAGTGTCGGGAGAAACCACGAGAGCGAGCTCCGCTACCAGCCGTTCCGCATGACGCCGCACCTGGTCCGGGTGTGTGACCCGCGCGGCACCGAGAGCCAGCTGTGCTGCGTGCTGCTGGCGGAGCGCGTGCACTCGGGCTACGAAGGTAACAGCCGGGCCCGGCCGCCCACTCCCCGCGCCCACCCGCTGGCCCAGACGTGTGTCTGTCGGGCTGGCTCCCCGCCCAGCCCCCCCCCACCAGCGCCCACCTTGGTCACCTGGCCCTCCCGGGCCCCGTCCCCACCACCTCCGGGGGCGTCAGGTAGCAGCTCCGGGCCCAGCGTCTCACCGTGTGCTGGCCCTTGCTGGACCCCCCACTGCCTCCCATCCACGGGGTGAGAGTGGCCCTGAGGGCTCCAGGGCCCAGTCCCTACGGTCCCCACACCCCAGGCCTCTGAGGCGCAGAATCCCAAGCTATCCCATCCCTGCGGGGTCAAGTGCGCGCCCTCCCTGCCCTTGTGCTGTGTCACGCCCTCTGCCAGGACTGGCTTCTGCAGACAGTGGCCTGCTTGGCGGGGCCTGCGTGAGCCCAGCGTTTCCCTGACTGTGGGTGACACGCGGTGGCGCCGGCCACAGGACTGCCCCCGAAACTACGTCCTCACCTCGGCCACTCAGCAAGGCACAGGGTTTCAGAACTCACTGAAAGCAGGCGCCATCAGTGACCCCTGAACCCCAGGGACCCCAGTTTAGTCCGCATTTAATTGTACTTTTAATTCAGCGGTTACTGATGTCTTTTTTAAGGAGGTGTTTCTTAAAAGTGATAGAAAGGCCTTAGGTGCGTGCCTTCAGAGGTTTGATGGGTCCCACAGAGGGAACCTTCTCCTGTAAACATCCGATAAAGACGCAGAGACGCTGCTCAGATCTCAGTTAGTTATTCTCCTAAATGATCAGAGTCCCCTTCAAGGATGGAAACTTTGGGAATTTTGAATGTTCTGTCCATGACTTTGGTAGTTGAGGAAAATTCTGGATGTATGACTTCCTATATGAAAATTACGGCCACCTTCGCCCACCTTAGAAACTGTGAAGCCTGGGTAAACAGATGCAAACCATTCCTGTGGAGTGAATAAGCAGTGAGGTCCTGCTCTACAGCACAGGGAATGGTATCTGGTCACTTGTGATGCAGTGGGATAACGGGAGAAAAAGAATGTATACGTGTCTGTGTGACGGGGTCACCTTGCTGGGCAGCAGAAAACAGACAGAACGCTGTAAACCGGCTGTAATGGAAAAAATAAAAATCATTAAAAAAAAAAAGAAACTGTGATGTCCCAACACAGTGAGGTTTGCTGAGAATTTTGAATCCAAAGACTTGACTCATTTTGTAAAAGTAATCTGTTCAGCTGACTCTTGTTGGAGCTTGCAAATCGCGGAGGTGGCCTCCCCGCCTGGTTTGGCCTGTACCTCACCACGTGGTTCTGTCGATGCGGCCTTTCCTAGCTTTCTAGACCACACAGGTCCGCAGGGAAGTTGAGAAGTCCGGCTGGTGGCCATCAAGCGCAGGCTCTGCTCTGCTCCCTCTGTGGCCCTTTAATTTTCCCTCCATCATGCTCAGTTCACGCAGCGTTTTCCAGGAATTAAAAGCTAACTCCATTGAGTGTGTGCGCCTTAGAATCAGAAGTTCGTGCAATTTTTTTTTTTCTTTCAGCCCCTAGAATCCCTCCTGAAAAGAGAATTTTCACGACCACGCATTCACCGAATTGCTTGTTCCAGGATGTGGACGAAAGGTAAGCGGTGCCCACCCCCCATTTCCGCTCGCGCCCTTCATATCAGCAGACGCAGCCCAGCCCCCGCGCCCGATATTCTGTGTTTCATCCTTATCTTGGTAGTTATTTCACAATTAGATCACTCTCAATGAACTTTCATGTTTTTGGCATCGGCGCTCTTTAGCTAAAGTTAAGGCTGCGTGTTGCTTGTGACAGTCAACTAGAATGTTTACTTATTCGTGGGCAACGAAGCAACTATGGAATTACACTGAAACCTCCTAAGATATGAGCGCTGTCTGGGCAGGACATTTTGGGGAGCTGGCCATCGTTCTAACTGCGCCTGTCTTCATTACCTTGTTTAAACTCCTTTCAAAAACCGGCACACGAGTAAAGCCTGGTGTGTCCGGGGACTGTGTGCCTGAGACGGTGTCAGGGGTAGAGCTGCAGGCGCCATCGGTAGGATCCCGCAGCGGTGCCCCTGCCAGCCGGCCTGCCGCGGCCACTACAGGCAGCGGGTCTGCTCCATCCCTCTACCCAGAGCCCGCTCGGCCTCCCCGCCTGGCTCTCCCACCCAGGGTGCTGGAGCTGGAGCACTGACGGCTCCGAGAGGGCTCTGGGTTAGCTGGCATGGGGTCGGGGTGGCTGTGCGACCCCCAGCTCCTGCACAGATGCCTGAAGACACAGAGGATGCCACGGCGGTCAGGGCAGAGCTTCCATGGAAGGCACCTGGGAAGCGTGCTGGGCTTTATGAAATGGGCATCTGTGGAGGGTCAGGACCTCCCCACTGCCTGCACCTGACCCAGGGTGCCCCCCACCCTCCACCCGGGATGCAGGCCACAGGCCAGCTGGAAAGTTCTGCTCTGGGGCAGCCAGAGACCATCGGCGTCACCCAGCCCCAGCCGACCCCCTGCAGCAGGGTATCTGGAGAGACAGCTTCAAGGTGTAGGTTCCTGGGCCCCACCCAGCCCTGCCTGATGGCACAGTGGAGGAGACAGGACACGGCCGAGGGGACAAGACACGGCCGAGGGGACGGGACACGGCCGAGGGGATGGGACACGGCAGAGGGGACGGGACACGGCCGAGGGGACGGGACACGGCCGAGGAGACAGGACACGGCAGAGGCAGAGGAGCTGAACAGAAGTTTAATGCAAAACAGCGGCAGAAAGTGTGACGGCAGCTCCCTGGGAAGACCTGCGGCCCAGAGCCCTGGTTCCCGCCAGCGAGGCACCCTGGGGAGCCCCGGTAAACGGGACCGCGGTGGCCTTGATCAGAGCAGCAGGAGAGTGTCTTGAGCTGGAAAAGATGCACACAGACAGGGTTTTTCCAGGTCCAGCCAAACTTGTGTTTAAAAAGTCCATGTCAGGCCACATCTGGCCAAACTTACAAATGACCTGAAAAAAGGAAAAGATCTTAAAAGAAGAAAACAAAAACCTTGCCATGACTGATCCTTTCAGGAAATCAGACACAGAGCGACTGCACTGAGCCTGTGACAGGTGGGGCCGGTCACAGAGCCCCGGCCAGGCTGCCCTCTTTTGTTTGCTGGTTAATTAAGACACTGCCTCTCTGTTAGCACGGTTCCCACACCTTGGTCTTCAGGGAATCTGGAATCAGAGCGGTTCCTGGAGACGGTCTGCTGCCCGGCGGGGAGGCTGTGGCCCGCTCGCGTCTCGAGGTTCAGCCGTGACGCTGCGTGTGCTTGCCTTGCAGGGCGGTCCCCCTCCTGGGCCACCTGCCCCAGGACCTGATCGAGACCCCCGTGCTGGTGCAGCTGCACCCCAGCGACAGGCCGCTGATGCTCGCCATCCACAGAAAGAGTAGGTCCCCTTCCCTCAGCCCATCCTGTGGGTGTCTCCCGGAGGTCAGCACCGCCGGCCCGCGTCCGACGCGCTGACACCGTGCGCGTGAGGGGTGCCTGCCTCCCCCCGAGACCCGGTGCTGTCGGCTGAGGGTGGCCCGTGGCCCGAGTCCTCGGCATCTCGTCTCTAGGGGAGGAGGGGCTGCAGGGTCGCTGCGTGGCGCGGGGCAGGGGAGGGGTCTGCCCAGGCCAGGGGAGCGGACGACACGTGTGCGCACCAAGCCCAGGGCTCACAGGTGCAGGTGACGCTGAGTGTCCCCTGAGAGAAGACTAAGAGGCTGCAGGGACCTGTGTCCCAAAACGTGTGAGGAGCTGCGCCCACAGTCCCTTGTCTCAGTTTAAAGCAACACAGGGCATTGAAAGTGGTGGCTTTGAAGAGCTTTTGCAGTGGTTCCAAAATGCAAAATGCCTGTGGCGTCTGGTCCCGACCCCGCGCTCCGCTTGCTCGTCCTCTGCCCTGAAGCCCGTTTTCTGTCTCCCAGTCGTGCAGTCCGGCGGGCAGCCTTTCGACTACTCCCCCATCCGCTTCCGCGCGCACAACGGGGAATACGTCACGCTGGACACCAGCTGGTCCAGCTTCGTCAACCCCTGGAGCAGGAAGGTGTCCTTCGTCATCGGGAGGCACAGAGTCAGGGCGTGAGTGCTCCCGGGGACCGGGCGGGCCGGGGGCGCCGGCCTCGTTCTGGCAGAGCGGGCATGGGAGCTGCGGGAGTGGCAGGCGGCAGCCTGGGGGTCTGCAGGGAGGAGGCGTCCCAAATCACAGAGACAAATGGAAACCACGCAGGGGGCCTCTGAATGAGGACGTGTTCTCGGCGCAGCCGTGCGTGGAGGAGAAGGCGCCCCAGCCCGGGGTCCAGGAGCTCACGGAGCAGATCCGCCGGCTGCTGCTGCAGGTGGGAGCCCTGCCCGCCGCCCTCCTTCCCATGGGCAGCCCAGAGCCGCCCCATGCCCTTTGCCTTCTCAGGCCCTTGGGGCTCCCTCCAGCTCCACCTGCACCTGGGTGCCCGTGGGGTGCTCTCTGCACCAGTACGTGGCCTGGTTTGGGTGAAGTCTGTGCCAGGCCCCAGGCAGTGGGGTGCAGCTGCAGCCTGCCCGCACATTTGGGGCACCTGTGCATGGCCTGAGCTCTGGGCAAGCGGCTGAAGGCTGTGCCCAGACACCTGTCCCCCAGCTCAGCCCCGAGTCCCAGGCATTGGCCCGTATGTGGCCCCGTGGGTGCACGGCTTGGGGACGTCCCTCCAGTCCAGGTCACCATGCTGGCCCCAGAGGGACTGGAGAAAGCCTTCCGCTGACCTTGGGGACACAGGACTCAAGAGCGATTTCTGCGAGTACGTGGGCCCAACCAGGAGCGGCTTCCCGCCCGAGGGGCTGTGGGGAAACTGTCAGGCACCATGTCTTGTTTCTAAACCGCGCAGCCACCTGAGCTGAGAGTCAGGGTCCTCATTAGCACAGTGTCCTGCGGACTCAGTGGAGACTGGGTGGAGACTGGGAGCCCCTGAAGCCTGACCCTGGGTGTAGCCTGGCCCTGCCTGGTTGTCACCCGGGGCTGCCAGGCAGGTCACAGCCTTTCTGAGAAGCAGCGTGGGGGCCGCGCTCGGCGGGCCACAGGCCTCCTGTCCCTCTCTCCTCAGCCCGTCCCCCACAGCTGCTCCAGCGGCTACGGCAGCCTGGGCAGCAATGGCTCCCATGAACAC
>PVHT021183553.1:613660-634540 GCA_004024745.2 Catagonus wagneri
CCCCCCCCCCCCCCCCCCCCCCCCGTCTCTCTGTCCCCTGTCCCCCTGTCCCTCTCTCTGTCCCTCTGCCGTGGCACGGAAGTTACTTTGCGTGCAGCCCTCCCGGGCTGCTTCTGGCCTCTCCTCACTCGGGACTTTGTAACCTTAAAAGGGGTGGGAGCAGCCACAAACCCAGGCCAAAATTTTGAGTGAAAATTGTTTAAAGCAGGCAAATCGGGCAAAAGTGAAGATTTAACTCTAAAATCAGGGTCAGAAAGAAGAAAGTGCAGCCTGCCGCTCCCAGAGTCCTTATCACAGCTCAGCACGCTCTGGCTCAGGACTCGCTTCTCTGTTGCTGCCCCCCCCGCCCCCCATGGGTACAGGCTGCAGTTTGCTTCTCTGTTGCTGGGCTTAATTTGCCCCCCGCCCCCCATGGGTACAGGCTGCAGTTCCGGAGGGTCCCCTGGGGTGACGAATGTGTTCATTGTTTTTCTTCAAGGAAACTTGTAAAAATGGCAACAAGGTCAAAAACAAAAGTCATTGTCCTGGTGAATCTGGAGAACAAAAGAGCAAATCTTCAGCAGGTAATGGATAATCCACCATCACCCCCCCACCACGGCATGTGAAAGATCCCAGGCCAGGGATCGAACCCACGTCACAGCAGCAGCCCCCCACCCCACCGCAGTGACAATGCAGGATCCATACCCTGCTGAGCCACCAGAGACCCCAGTCAGCCATTTTCGTGCTGAGCCGTCAGCGTGGAGGCAGGTGGTGGGAGGCGGCCGAGACTCACTCCAGTGCAGGGACTTCCGCTCCATGCTGCCTGCACCTCGTGGACATAGGTCTCCGCCTTCCCTCCACGCTGCAGCCCCTCTCCGGGCAGCCCCTGCCGCCATGGGCCCGCGGGCCCGCTCTGCAGAGTGGCCGTGAGTCACCTGAGCGCACGCCTGCCTCGGGGGCCACCCCGTTGCCAGCAGCAGTGCAGGCCCAGCACGTCCTCAGCTCCCTCCGTCCCGAGCCTGACCGCTCGCCACTGGCGGCCTCGCCCCTCCTGCCGTGCCTGTGTGCGTCCACACGCACCCTGGCTCCTCCAGGAAGCCTCCAGATTCTCAGCTTCCAGACACCGGGCGTGCTGCGCCCTGGGCTGGGGGTCGAGGACGCTAATGAACAGGACATGGTTCCACCCTGAGGGCCGCGGGGGGGCAGCAGGTGGCGTGGGGGCAAGAGCGGAAACACCCAGGGCCGGCTGTTGCCTCAGAGTCAGGCTGGACCCTCTGACCCCCACCCCCCGGGCAGGGAGGATCGACTGAGCACAGAGCATCTGTGGGCCTATTGGCTCCAGAGTTCCAGGCACTCAGTAAGAACTGGCCTTCCCCACCGTGGAGTCCTTGACCCTGGGGGCGGCCGGGCCGGCTGAGGGCCGCAAAGCCCCAAAGACCGGCTCCCCCTGCAGGTTTCCAGCCTGTCTCTGGGTTTCCATGGCTGTGAAGCTGATTCTGAGCCCCCAGCCTTCTCTTTGGGTGGAATCAAAATGCTTTATAACCTCGAGGGTACTCTGGGGCAGCGAGTATTAGCCAAAACAGCAGTGCCGTCGTTCCTCCAGGCGCGCACAGCAGCTCCCCGACGCACGTGGGCGCTGTCCCGGCCGCGGAGAAGGACAGCTCGGGGGCCAGCCTGCCCGAGGAGCTGGCCTGCAGGAACCAGCCCACCGGCTCCTACCAGCAGATCAGCTGCCTGGACGGCGTCATCAGGTGCGGCCCTTCTGGCCTCTCTCCCCGCGCAGCTGCTCGGGCGCCCTGGTTCTCGGTTACATGAAGCCCGTTCACCCTCTGCAGGTACCTGGAAAGCTGCAGCGAGGCCGCCACCCTGAAGAGGAAGTGCGAGTTCCCCACAAACCTCCCCACGCCCAAGGCCAGCGACAGGCGCAAGACGGCGGCCAGCCCGGGGCCACATTCCGCAGGTGCTTGTTTGTTTGCGCTGCTAACTGTGTCACGGTTCGGGTCCTGTCTGGGGGGTTGGGGGCAGGTGAAGGCCCGGAGCCCCCTTCTTCCTCTCGCAGGAATTCTGAGCCGCTTCGGGGGCACAGGGCGGGGTGGGGGCTGGTTTTTAAGTGACCACAGTGGCTCAAAACTTTCCTGCGAGCCAGAGGCAGAGGTGACCCTGGACTTTGAGGACAGGACCCTGGGGCTGCTGGAGGCCTGGGGCCTCCCCGGGTGTCACTCTTGGGCCAGCCCGTTTCCTGGCATCTCAGAGGAGGCCTGGCCTCTGCGTGTTAGCGACTCCAGGACTCAGATTAAACCTCAGCCCCGCAAACTGTGTCATACCAGGGTCAGGAGGGTGTCCGACAGAAGGGTGGGCAGTTGGACAGCTATGCTCTGGTGGGGTCTGTCCCAGGCTGCAGGGAGGGAGAGCCGCCTCTCCCCAGACCAGCTCCTGGCAGCCGGCAGTGTCCCCACAGGCCCGCGGGGTCCTGACCCAGAGCCCACAGCCGCCCAGCCGCCTGCCTCCCTCTAGGACTCAGATGTCTGAGTGTATTGTCCCCATTTCAGAATTCCCTCCTCTCCTCGTACCTCGTGAGCGAACACCCGAGGACATGGCATCACCTGCCCGGCTGTGCGGGCATGCCGCCCCGGGCACTGGAGCGCCACCTAGGCCTCGGCTCTTCCTGCCCCAGCAGGTGGTTTTTATCGCATTTTCATGTCTGCTTCTGTTTTCTCTCGTAAAGAGACGGCGTCGCCCTCTAAGGTGAACGGCCGTGCGGATGTTAGCACGCACTTGACCTCGCTGACGCTGCCCGGCAAGGCGGAGAGCGCAGTGTCCCTGAGCAGCCAGTGCAGCTTCAGCAGCACCATCGTTCACGTGGGCGACAGGAAGCCACAGCCTGAGCTCGGTACGCCTGCTGCTTCCTGGCCGCAGTCAAGAGCAAGCTGGTTTTAACAGCGGAAATGGCAGGTTTTGACTGCCGGCCTCGGATTCCCTAAGTTTATCCAAGTGAGAGGAGCCCAGTAAGGGGGTCCAGGGAACCAGGAACACGCAGTGCAGGCCGGGGGTGGCCACACCTGTCCTGGCCCCCGCTGCGCTCTGACTCCACCTGTGACAGGTGTCTGCGCAGGTGCAGCGACAGAGAAGCCTCCCAGGGCTGGGCAGGGACCCTGAGACTCCCCCTTCGCTGGTGCTGAGAGCCCTGGGGGAGAGGCCCCAGTTCCCCGCCTCCCGGGGTGGGGTCACGAGCCTTTCCCGCCGCCCACCTTGCCCTCCCCGGTTTGCGGACGGGAGCCAGACAGGTGGTAGCACCAGGACCGCCAAGGGCGTCGAGCTGAGCCGTTCCCAGACACGCAGGCGGGTGATGAGGCCTGCAGTCGTTCTTTGCTTGGAAGAGGGGCATGGTGGGGGGTGCGCCTCAGAGGGTCGGGATCCGGCCCTTGAGGACGGGCCACAGGGCCCACATGCCCCGTCCGCTCTGCACCCTCTGTGCCGCCGACCTTGCTGTCAAGCTCCGTGGTCCGGAACCAGGACCGGGCCGAGCACCAGCCTTAGCCTGTTGTGCCCCCAAAGCAGAAGGCAGCCTGGAGTGTCTCGAGGGTCAGAGCTGAAACCCCAAGGGGCCCCAGATTTAAAGGCCTGACCCTGGAGCCCCAGGTGATGGGGCTTTCTGCTTTGTCTGCTTTTGTGTTAAATTTCCTACAAGGCTACGCAAACACGTGGTGAATTTCATCCCCAGGCCACATCTTGCCTATGAGTGATTTCTGTTCTTCATAGGCGCGGTGTGGGCTTGTTCGCTTGTGAAATAGAGGGGCCCTTGCAGGTGAGAGCCCTGTGTCTTGTTACAGAGACGGTGGAAGATGCCACGAGTGGGCCAGAGTCTCTGGATTGCCTGGCGGGCCCCGCCCTGCCCTGCAGCCTCGACCAGGACCCCGAGCCCTTCAGGAAGCTGGGCCTCACCAAGGAAGTGCTGGCCGCCCACACCCAGAAGGAGGAGCAGAGCTTCCTGCTCAAGTTCAAAGAAATAAGGAAACTCAATATTTTCCAGTCTCCCTGCCAGCGTTATTTACAAGAAAGAGCCAAGGGGCAGCTGAGCGACAGAAGTGAGTGCTGACCCCGAGTGAGACGCGCGTCTTTTCTAACTTCTTTCCTCGTGGTAATGAGCCCCTCGCTGCCTTTTCAGAGGGTGGAACATCCCCCACTCGCGACACCTGAGTTTGTAAGGTAGCTGTTGGAACCGTACCCACGCTGCAGGGGACAGTCCCAGGGAGGCCACCTGGTGTACTCAAGGCCCAGTGCTGTGAATGGCGGTGACGGTCCCAGCCTAGCTCTGGGTGGAAGGCAGGGCGGGGGCGCCGCAGCGCGGCCGTGTCACACGTTTCCTGCCTGGGTGACTCTGAGGAGCAGGAGGCCCTACCCCACCTCCTCACCCGGACAGGACCCAGGTGGGCTCCCTCAACCCACCACAGAGCAGCACGGTGCTGACGGAGCCCGTGGTGTCGGGCTCCACGGAAAGAGGGAGCTCCGGGTGACACTGCAGCAGGGACACGTACCCTTCTGGCGGGCTAGCCTTGGGGCTGGACTGCCGACTCCAAAGCCAGACGTGGCCCTGGGCGCCCGAAGCTGCGCTTTAGGCTGAGAGCCCCCAGACGGTCAAGGCCAAGGGATGAAGGGAATAGAGTAGCTTCCTTGCCCTTTTCTGGTCCTTGCCTGGCTCCCAACCCTCAGCCACCTTCTGGGGACCCAGGGACAGGGCGGAGCAGATCAGAGATGCCACGTTCTTCTTGGGCTCCCAGGCCTGACACAGGGATCCGAGCTATGAGCTGGTGAGCCCAGGAGACACGCACCACGGGACCCAGCTCGCCCCTGCGTCCCTGGGCAGACACACCGCAACCAGTGTCTCAGAAGTGAGAGGCCAGCACCCTCCCTGAGGATTATATCTCCCCGCCTCTCCTTTCTCTTCCTCCCCAGACGCAGGGTCACTGCCAACGCACAGAGGAGCTCTGTGGAAATTAGGAAAAGGTACCCCTCACAACCATGGCCACAGCTGTGTGCCGGAGTCCAGCTCCCTCCTGCCCCCTTGGCCCAGCAGTTTGTGCAGTGCACAGACTGCACAGCTGTCCACAGCAGCCCTGCCCGGACCCTGGTGTGCTGTCCCAGGATCCCCGTGCTTTAGCTGCTAGTCCCAGCAGGGGACAGATTTCCCGAAGGAAGAACACCAGACAGGCTGAATCGCAAAACCTCCACCCACTTCGCAGTTTGACTTGGGCTGGCCTGCGTGTGGCACGGCTGTCAGGGGACGTCCCCACACACCTGCTGCCAGAAGCCTGAGTTACCCTCCGGGACAGAGAGGAAGAACTGAGGCTTCTAGGAGCCAGGCCATTGCCCATCCCGCCCCAGGGCCCAGAGAGGTGTAGGGACATGCCCAGAGCCCCTTGTGTCACCGGTGGAGTCCCCACAATGTCCTGCAGAGGGCTATCCGGCAGCACGTGTCATCAGAGAGGAAGCACCTGGTCCCAAGGGCGAGCGTCCCTTTGACCCTTTGATTTCACAGGGTGGAATCGTGGGCTTACTTGGCAGGTGAAGCAGGAAACGTCTCTTTTAGGAGTGGTTGTAATAAAGCTCGGAAGTGGACAAGTAACGTTAGATGAGGTCAGCGGTCCTGCCTTTGAGGCTTCACAGACCTCTAATGGGGACAGCATCAACTCGCCAGCTTTCCTACTGTTTTGGACAAATAAAACCTTTCTAATACCCCTTGTCCCCATTACCTCATAAAAGAAAGGGTTTTTTTTTTTTTGTCTTTTTAGGGCCACACTAGTGGCATATGGAGTTTCCCAGACTAGGGGTCTAACTGGAGCTGTAGCCGCCGGCCTTCGCCACAGCCACAGCAATGCGGGATCCGAGCCACATCTGCAACCTACACCACAGCTCACGGCAACACCGGATCCTTAACCCACTGAGTGAGGCCAGGAATCGAACCCGCAACCTCACGGTTCCTAGTCGGATTCGTTAACCACTGAGCCATGGCAGGAACGCCAAAGGGCGTTTTACTATCAGAAGAGAACAAGGACTGTGACCTTGTGACAGAGGGCGGTCCTTTGAGTCGCCTGAATCCGGTTCCATGAAGACCTAACATTTTGCCCTGATTTTTCTCACCTGAGGATCCCAGGGGCCAGGTGGGTGGCGGCCCCAGGCTGGCATTTTGGAACATGGGATTGTTGCCTTCAAGTCTCTGAGATTCCACAGATCTCTGACAATTGATGCAAAGAGAAGCAACACAGTTTTTACATTTAACTCTGTTTTCCCATTATTTTAGCTGCTGCCGGACTAAGAAATACCTCTGGAATAGACTCAACTTGGAAAAAAACCGGGAAGAACAGAAAACTGAAGTCCAAACGGGTCAAGCCTCGCGACTCCTCGGGAAGCACTGGGTCTGGGGGGCCGGCGCCTCAGAGGCCCCCGCTGCTGGGTCTGAATGCCGCGGCCTGGTCGCCCTCGGACACGTCCCCATCCAGCTGTCCCTTGACGCCCTTCCCTGCCCCGGGGCCGGCTTGCTCCCTGCCCGTGTTTCCAGCCCCGGGAGCCGTGGCAGCAGTGCCCCACGCCAGCTTCGCGGTGCCCATGGACACCCAGCACGAGTTTGCGGCCCAGCCCCCGGCGTTCGCCGGCCCCTTGGCCCCGGTCCTGGCTCTGGTGGTCCCCAGCTACCCCTTCTCCCCGGTGGCCTCGAACCTGCCCCAGGCCGTCTTCCCCGGCCAGCCCAGCTTTCCGTCTCAGGTGACTCCTGCCTCGCAGCCCGAGTTCCCTGGTCAGACCTCACCCCCCAAACAGCCACACACGTGTCTTTGGGCCGAGCGCGGGCCACCAGCGTCGCGAGTAGCCACCCCAGCCACCCCGCCATCAGCCGCTGGGCCCGTGGGCAGGACCTCCCCGCCGCTCTTCCAGTCCCGCGGGAGCTCACCCCTGCAGCTCAGCCTGCTGCAGCTGGATGAGGCCCCCGAGGGCAGCGCCTCGGCCACGGGGACGGTGGGCGCGGGCCCGGACTGCAAGCCTGGCTCGGCCTGGGACCGGCAGCCAAAGGCGCCGCCAACCGTAAGGATCTCCTGATGCCCCTTCTCTAAGGCAGGTGGCAGAGGCGGGCACCGTGGGCGGGTCACACACATGTCCTTGCCTCAGATGTGGGTGGTCCCCACGCTGGGGTCACTCCCGAGCCATTGCAACCATGCCGTGAATACCTGTGCTAGAGATGAAGGTTTCAGGTAACAGGCCTGGCAGGGTGGGCCAGCAGGCTCCCCTCATCTTGGGATCTGCAGCAAGAAAGAATGACTGTCTGACGGTCGCAGCAGGTCCAGTAACCACAGGGGACTTGGGGACTCATCATGGTCTTGGGGTTTTGAATTAGTCCTTCAAGGATAAAGCGGAGTCAGGCTGAAGGCCAGAACGCAGGCCCCTTGGCGCGTAGCTGACAGCGGGTGCCCACGGTGAAGGAGCAGGGCCGGGAGGGAGCTCAGAACCAGCCCTGGGTCCCCACCCCCAAGTCTTGGGGATACCTGCATGTACTCTTTCCTGGTTAATGAGATGGTAGTGGGTTCGGGTAAGACGCTTCTGTGTTCCAATTGCTCAGGTGTGAGGCAGCGTCAGCTGGCGGGGGTGCATCCGTGGGCGCCCCGGGGTGGGAGAGCCACGTGCGGGTCCCCAGCCTATGCACCCGGAAGATGATGTGGGAACCCAGGGTGCCTCTCCCAGCGTCTCTGCCTCCTGACTCCTGGGCCTGGGGTCCAGGGACTGGAGGGTCGGGGTACACCCAGGCCCGGGCCCCTCGTGCCCAGCGCCATCCCCACTTCGGGGGTGCAGAAGCGGGAAGCCCTGCCACTGTGAGGCGCACCCGAGGGGCCCTGCAGAGGCTTCTCCCGCTCCCGCGTCTGCTCTGGGGGAGCGGCAAGCCTGAGGCTTTTCCCTGGGGTCCAAGAGCTGCCGTCTTTAGGGGGACTCTCCCCGGATTAAATTTGATTAGATGGCGTCCAGTCCGCCGCTGAGCACCTCACCGTGGTCCCAGTAACCACGGGGCCTGTGCACGGGACACGCGAAGGAAGGGCCCGCGGCCTAAGGAGGGCGCCCTTGCTGTGTCCTGAGTGTCTGTGCGGCCGAGCCCCTGGGGTCGGTTCCCCTGCCCTGTCCTCACTCCAACTGCGATCCATGACTGGCTGTCTCCTCCCTGTCCCCAAAGTGCGAGGAGCCTGCGGACGCCCGGAGCAGCGACGTCTCAGCGTCCAGCGACCTGCTCCGCCTCCTGCTGCGCGAGGACCTCTGCTCGGCCACCGGCTCGGCGCTCTCTGGAAGCGGGGCCTCTGCCGCCTCCTGTTCCCTGGGCTCGGGCTCACAAGGCTGCAGCACGTCCCCGAGTGGGACAGGTATGTTGGTGGCACTGGGAGCCCCTGAGCGCTGGGGTACGTCTTTCAGTGCGTTTGGAAGGTTTACACACACGACGTACCTGGTGTCCTTGACTGTCCACCCCGCAGGGAAGCAGCTGTGCCCGAGCCGCGGGTGGGCGCCCAGAGCCCGGGTCAGGCGCAGCCTGGGTCCCCAGGGAACCGGCCGCCCAGTCGGCTCTGCAGAGCCCAGGGCAGCTCAGTCGGGCAGGCCGGCTCCTGCCTCTGCCCATGCCGGTGGCGGGCCCCAGCCTGTCCAAGTCCCTCTTACCTGTCACTTCCAAGGTCATCAGGCCCCCATGCCCCGGGTGGCCCTGGTTGGACTGTCCCTTTGGCGCCCCAGTGTGCCTGGAGGGCTGGTGGTGGTCCAGCTCCCCGAGTCAGCCTCTGGTGAGAGCCTGGTCTGTGCCCACGCGCTTTACACCGAGAGCAGTCACCTGTGCCCTGGAGCCGCCCCGACAGGAAAAGCATGCACCCTCCCCAAACCGCATTCTCCTGCTTCCCCGAGGTGAGCGGTCCCCTGCACACCAGCCCCCTGCGCTCGCCAGCCAGCTCCCCCGTGGTCTGGCTGAGCCGGGAGGCGGTGAGCTTGGGAAAGATGACATGACTTCTAAGGTGTGGCCCCGCCTGGATCCTCAGGGCCTCCTGGAGAGAATCACCTCCACGGCATCAGCATCTCCCGCTTTTAAATGACCCGAGTTCCTGCTGGGGCACAGTGGGTTAATGACCTGGCTTGTGGAGATACCAGTTCGATCCCAGGCCCCTGCAGCTGTGATGTAGGTCGCAGCTCTGGGTCAGATTCAATCCCCCACCTGGGAACTTCCACATGGGGAAAGAAAGGGAGTTCTTGTTGTGGCTCATTGGGTTAAGAACCTGACTAGTTAGCATCCATGAGGATGTGGGTTCTATCCCTGGCCTCGCTCGGTGGGTTAAGGATCTGGTGTAGGTCGCAGCTGCAGCTCCAATTCGACCCCTAGCCTGGGAACTTCCATAAGCCGCAGGTGCGTCCCTACAAAGGAAAAAGAAATTATCCAGATGATTTTAGAATTGGAAAGAGAAGGGAAAGCCCACAAACGCAGGCCATAGTCACCAAACAAAGCTCTTCGGCTCCCTGAAGCTGCAGCTTCTCTACATGGCTGCAGGAGGCCAGGTTTAACTCCATGTTAAAGGCTTTTTTTTTTTAATGATTTTTATTTTTTCCGTTATAGCTGGCTTACAGTGTTCTACCAATTTTCTACTGTACAATAAGGTGACCAGTCACACATACATATATACATTCTTTTTCTCACATTATCATGCTTCATCATAAGTGACCAGATATAGTTCCCAGTGCTATACAGCAGGATCTCATTGCTTATCCATTCCAAAGGCAAGAGTTTGCATCTATTAACCCCCAGATTCCCAGTCCCTCCCTCCCCCTCTCCCTTGGCAACCATAAGTTTGTTCTCCAAGTCCATGAGTTTCTTTTCTGTGGAAAGATTCATTTGTGTCATATATTAGATTCCAGATATGTGATATCATAGGGTATTTGTCTTTCTCTTTCTGACTTATTTCACCAGAATGAGAGTCTCTAGTCCATCCATGTTCCTGCAAATGACACTATTTTGTTCTTTTTTATGGCTGAGTAGTATTCCACTGTGTATATATACCACATCTTCTTAATCCAGTCATCTGTTGATGGACATTTGGGTTGTTTCCATGTCTAGGCTACCATGAATAGTGCTGCAATGAACATACGGGTGCGTGTGTCTTTTTCAAGGAAATTTTTTTTTTCTTTTTGCATTTATGTAGAGCCGCACCCACAGCATATGGAGGTTCCCAGGCTAGGGGTCTAACAGGAGCTGTAGCTGCCGGCCTTCGCCACAGCCACAGCAACGCGGGATCCGAGCTGCGTCTGCAACCTTCACCACAGCTCACGGCAACGCCGGATCCTTAACCCACTGAGCAAGGCCAGGGATCGAACCGCAACCTCATGGTTCTTAGATTCATTAACCACTGAGCCACGAAGGGAACTCCTCAAGGAAATTTTTGTCTGGATATTTGCCCAGGAATGGGGTTGCTGGGTCATATGATAGTTCAATATATAGTTTTCTGAGGTACCTCCATACTGTTTCCCATAGTGGCTGTACCAGTTTACATTCCCACCAACGGTGCAGGAGGGTTCCCTTTTCTCCACACCCTCTCCAGCATTTGTTATTTGTGGACTTGTTAGTGATGGCCAGTCTGTCAGGGGTGAGGTGGTACCTCATAGTAGTTTTGATTTGCATTTCTCTAAGAATCAGTGATGTTGAGCATTTTTCATGTGCCTGTTGGCCATCTGTATGTCTTCTTTGGAGAAATGTCTGTTCAGGTCTTCGGCCCATTTTTCCATTGGGTGGTTGGCTTTTTTTGCTGTGGAGTTATATAGAGGTTTTGACCCACCACCTTCTGTGTCTCTAAAGGCAGCAGCGACACAGGTCACAGCAGCAGATATTTTGGAAGCATTGACTCTTCGGAGAAGAACCACACAGCGAAGGTGAAGGCGGACGGGGCAGGAGATGAGCGCTTCATCAAGTGCGTCCTCCAGGGCCCCTTCTGGCTGCTGGCAGCCGACACGGACGACCGCGTCATGATGGCGTACCAGATGCCCTCACGGTAACCACCCGCCTCCGGCTCGGGGTGCGGGGGGCTGGGCTGGGGTCCCCCAGATGACTGGGCCGGAGGACCTCCCTCGGGGAGCCTTGTCTCGGGCTGAGTCAGGCGCCGAGACAGAGAAGCTGGGTCCTCGGGGTGGTCCCGCTGGCCACATGGAGCCCTGCAGACTAACCTGCCACCGTCTCCGCGTAGACAGGCTCCAGGGACCTCCGGGGCGTCACACTTGACGTTTGTTTGTGGCAATGTCGTCTCTTTGGCTCTGTTGCCAATAACGCTTTGGGGTCAGTGGTGTGTGTGTGTGTGTGTGTGTGTGTGTGTGTGTGTGTGTGTCTGTCTGTCTGTCTTAGAGGTGCAGAATCCAAGAATTGAGATGGGTGACCAGCCCAAAGCTGACGGCTGCCCTCCGGGGACCCGGGTCTGTGCCTCGGCTCTGATGGCCCGAGGAACCTGAGCCCTTCCAGGTCGCTGCCCCGGCAGAGCACCCCCTCCTTGGGGGGGCTCTGGGGGGAGGAAGGAAGGCAGGACTGATTAACCCTGAGGTTCGGAACAGCCTGGCCTCTGGGCCGTGGGGGCCCGAGGCTCCGTCTCCAGGGCCACTGTGGGCAGACGGCGGTGAGCAGGTGGCAGGGAGGGTTTCTCTCCCCACCACCCTACCTGCAGGAACCTCCCGGTTAAGCGGCCCCTGCAGAACCAAGTGTACACAGATACCCAGCTTCCGTGGCTGATGAAAGTAAAATCAGAATCAGAACTTGGTGTCTCACTTTAATAGAGAATCTGTAGATTGCTCGGGGAGAGTGTTGCCTCAAGTAGGGTATTTTATTTTAAATGGAAAGAAAATTTACTCCAAACAAAATCATCTAAAGTTACATGATTAACACTGGAAGTGCTGGTGGAAAATGAGCATTCTAAAGCTTACCTATTTCTAAATGCTTCATGAAGAAACGTAGAAGCGGTTCTGCAGGAGGACAGGGAGAAGCTGAAGGCGCTGCAGGGGCTCCAGCCCAGGTTCACGGCCGGGCAGAGGCAGGAGCTGCAGGACGTCCACCCATGGATGCGGTCAGGCGGCCTGCCTGCGGCCATCGATGTAACGGTAAGTGACCGCGGTAAAAGGCACTGTGACGAGAACACTCTGTACCAGCTTTGCAGCTGTTCTGAAAATGTCAAACTTTAAAAGTTCATTAGGAGAGTTCCCGTTGCAGCTCAGCGGTTAATGAACCCAACTAGTCTCCATCAGGACGCAGGTTCGATCCCTGGCTTCAATAAGTGTGTTAAGGATCCGGCGTTGCCATGAGCTGTGGTGTAGGTCGCAGACCTGGCTCAGATCCAGTGTTGCTGTGGCTGTGGCTGTGATGTAGGCTGGCAGCTACAGCTCGGATTCAGCCCCTAGCCTGGGAACTTCCATATGCCGTGGGTGCAGCTTTAAAGAGACCCCCTCCAAAAAAAAAAGGTTCATCGGAAAAAAACAAGGGCGAGACCATGACACTGTTAGGTCTCCTTCAAAGAACTTTCCTGCAATGGCTTTTCAACATCGGTTCCAAAAAGGTCTCCTAAATATCTAATCCCAGGCACATTCGGAAATTTAAATTTTTTTCTTTCAATTCTGTTTCTAGTTAAAAATAAAAACCGAAACACCTCTTCTATCCTAAACCCCCAACACCCACGTAGACCGTTAGGTAACGACGGGCACGGAAGCCCCCACCCTCCCGTTTTCGCCAGGCTGCGGCTCCGGTCTGTGCCTTCCGCGGCGGAGCGCGGTTCCAGAGGTTCTCTGTGCCCGGGCCCTCCTCCCACTGCCCCTGAGCCCCCTGCCCCGGAAGCTGCTCTTGTCAAGGTCTCCTCCGTGTCCAGCAGCTGAACCCACTGCCGCTTCCACCCTAACCGACAGTTGGCGCATTCAGCGACGGACGGTGCCCTCCCCAAGGAAGCTCCCCTCCGTGGGCACGCCCCTCCGCGGACACACCCCTCCCCGGACACGCCCCTCCGTGGGCACGCCCCCTCCCGGACACGCCCCTCCGTGGACGCGCCCCTCCCCGGACACACACACCCCCACCCCCCCAACCCGCGGTCTAAGCAATCCCCCGGTCCACTCGCTCTTCTCCCGTCCACACCACGCCCCTGGCTCAGGGTTCACAAGCCTCTGTCTCCACTTCCTCCTGAACTGTCTGCTCTTGCTTCCCGATGGGAAGTAGCGCCTACGTGCTGAGACCCCCCTGAGAGCCACCTCTGTGCTCCGTCTGGGCCCCACCTCCCAGGCGGGTAGAGACCAGCCGCTTCCCAGGGCTCTGGCAGCACCACGGGCCCACGCCACGCGGCCACTGGGTTGTCGCAGCGGCCTGCCAGCTGCACTCTGTTCCCCCTGCCCCCTCCAGTCAGGTCATGTCGCTCATCTCAGAAGAAAACATGACGCCCCCTCCCACACCCCCCAGCTCCCCTCCCTCCGGCTCCGGGGGCCTCTTAGCTGTTCCCCTCACTCTTCGGGCAGCGCCCCTTCTGCCTCGGGGCCTCCGTGCCTCCCCTTCCTTCTGCTTGAGATCCTCGCCTCCGAGGTTTGGGCTCTGAAACGCAGCTTAGCCGGGTGGGCTTGAAGGCAAGGGCCTGGCCTGGGCTTCTGCCGCCTGAAGGCGGGATTGGGGCTGGGGGATCGCCTCCAGCGCGGCTCCCTCTCACCTGTCCCGTCGGTGCTGGCTGTTGGCAGGAGGCCCTGTCGCCTTGCCACACGGATCTGTCCCTAGGGCCGCTCAGGTGTCCTCGAGGCATGATGCCAGCTTCCCCAGAGCGAACTAGGAGCTGCAGTACCCGTTTTGACCCGTATGTCACCTCCTCTTTGTGAGAGATCAGCCACTGGGTCCAGTCCTCCACCTTTTAAGGAAAGAGTATCAAAGAATTTATGGGCGTATTTTATTTTATTTTTTATTTTTAACTAAGCCTGCGACATGTGGAAGTTGCCAGGTCGGGGACTGAACCCAATCCCCTGCAGTGACAATGCCGGATCCTTAACCTGCTGGGCCACCAGGGAATTCCTGCGAGCGTATTTTTAAAACCACCACAGTCACCCTCTCTGTGGCCTTTTCTGAATGTCCAGTGTAAAACTGCAGACGTCCCCGAGTGCCTCGTTCCACACTGACCCCGCACGTCCGCCGTGTAATGTGCCCGGAGCACCTCTCCTTCGGCTTCCGTCCCTCCCCCGGGGCTGGGATGTCACCTCCCCGGACGCGGGTTCTCTCTTCTTCGTGGCTGCGTCGCAGTGCCGAGGATGTGCTGGACCACTACGGGTGCTTCAGCGTAGCTGGGGAATGAACCAATGAGACGGTCCACTGTTGTCCCATTTTACAGATTAGAAAAGTGAGGTTAGAGAAGATCGGTGGCACCTCCAGGGCCCGCCCGCACCAGGAAGAGGAGGTGCTGGGCTGGCGGCCCCTCTCTGTGCGAAGCCGCCTCTCAGATAATGGCCGGGGAGCGGGGAGCAGGGACCCTGGGATCAGCTCCGGCCTCCTCTGAGAGCAGGCGGGGGTCCAGGGGCCCCGCTCCTCCTGCAGCCTCGCCTCCGCCAGGTCTCCTGCGCCCCGCTGGGACTGGGCTGCTTTTCTGTGCCGAAGCTCTTGCTTTTGTTACCGGTTTACGTTTTTCCTTTTAAGGAATGTGTCTGCTGTGAAGACCAGGGGAAAGGCAGCATTCGTGTACCATCTGAGGAAGAGGTCCCTGCCCTGGGGCTCCGCGAGGCGGCAGACGCCAAGGAGGCGGGGAGTGGACCCCGCTGAGCCACAGAGCGGAGAGCAGGAGTGGCGCCTTGGCCCTGCTCTGCGCAGGCAGGGTCTTCACGTGTGTCCCCAAGAGGTGGATGGATGTAACTATGTGGCTTTTTTGGTTTTAGAAAAAAAAAACAACATAGTTTTCTGAAAGGGTGATTTAAAACCGTGGCGGGGTAGGAAAGCTTTTTTTATATTTAAGCTATAAATATGGAGGCGTTCCCACTGTGGCACGGTCTTGTCACTGCTGTGGCGCAGGTCACTGCCCTGGTGCGCATTTGAGCCCCAGCCGGGGAACTTCCACGTGCCTTGGGGGCGGCCTCAAAGGTAAATAAATAAGAAATAAAATATAAATATGGAGTTCTAGGGGACAGAGGGAAGACTTTCCTTGTCTAACTTGAGAAAGACTGACCCTGTCTGCATAAGTGTCGGGAAGGGCCTGAGCCATCTCAGAGGTCCTGAGAGGCCGATGAGGCCTCTTCCCAGGGCACCAGTGTCCACTGACTTCTGGTGAGTTGTCCCGAGGCGTCATACCCGGCTAGGCGGTGACCTACAGCTGAGAAGCCACCGGTGACTTTGAGCTGAGAGCCAGGCCTCCCAAGCGCTTCCCCAGGCTTTTTTTGGATCAGATCAAATTCTGTCCTTTCTGGCGTGGGGAGAGGGGGATTTTTATCTAAATTATTTAGTCAGACTAAATGTTTTTCAAACATAGCAGGTGGAGATCACAGTCTCTCCTAATTTTTTTGAAAATATTTTGCATTAAATGGAAATGTTTTGCGTTAAGTGAAGCTGGGAGTTCACTTGTGGCACAGTAGGTTAAGGATCCAGCATTGTCACTGCCATGCCTTGGGTGGCTGCTGTGACACGAGTTTGATCCCTGGCCTGGGAACTTCCACAAGCCGCCAGTGTGGCCAAAATAATAATAATAAATGGTGTGAAGCGTAGTTTGGCAAACCAGCAGCTTCAGCTTCAAGTGCAGTAGTGGCAAATATTTCAATCTGCTGTAGCTTAAGTCTGGGGTGAACAAAGCTGAAATGCTCATTCTGGACTAAAGAAGCCTCGTGGTTTGTGTGACTGACTCCATCATAGAAATATGCGTCGTCAGAAATACATGGACCCTTCTGTCTATTGCGCCATCATTCCTGTATCCTTTTCAGATGGGATCGCCAAGATGTAGATAAAAATATGTTGTCAGTCATCCCCTTAATGTGACTGCCGTCTAGACCCGGCTCTGATAGCCATCCTTGAACCCACTCGTGTTTTTTCTCTGGTTGGCACCTCCCAGACGTCAGCCCTGACCCAGCCAAGCCAGCGCTTTCTCCCAGCAGATGGCAGCCGCTGAGCTGGGGGCTGCATCTGTGTCACCCCGATTGCTGTGAGCTCCCCACTCCCATCGCCCCCTGAGCTGGCACCCTGACCCTCATGCTTCTCACTAGCCTGACCTCATTGGCGCAGCCTCCGGTCTCTGCGGTGACATCTGCTGGTGTCACTAGCACTTTCAGGTGAATGGGACACTTGGGGAAGAGGGAGGCCAGACTGCCCACTTTTTGCAAAACCTCATATTGCGTCATCAATCCCAAAGACTGTTCGGAACAACGTTATCTTGGTCCCTAGAGTGAATGAGCAGGTACCGGTGATGAAACGATTGACTTACGATTGGACTGAGTCTATGAAACTTACACGAAAGCAGCCCTTGCCTGGTTCTTTGATGCTGAAACGCCTGCTGGAGTAAGTGACGTCTCCTTGTGATCCAGTTGGGTTTCGTAGCAAAACCGTTTAATGCCTGAATATTAATCCTATTTTTTATAAACTCAGACACAAAAAGGTTATTTATTTTTTTCATTTACAAAGTAACATCGCCTTCGGACGCCCAGGACAAGGGGTAGCCTGTGCGTTTGCCGGGAGATTGTAGATGCTACTCACTTCCCTGCCTCTCAAGTCAGATCATTAAGGGATTAGTTGATAGCCAGGGCTGCGTTGGTGTTACCAAAACACAGAACTGCCAGAACATTCTCTGCTGTCATGAATGTTTACCATCGGCGTTGTCTCACTATTTACACACTTGTCCATTGTTAACTGCGTAGCTTCAGTGTGTGCTGAGAAGTCGGTGATAGGAGTGTTTTGTGAAATTGTTTACACGGTGCCATGCATCGAGTCTTATGTTTTCTTTAGTGTGTGTGCTTACACGGGTGTTATAAAACCTTCTTCTCGATTTTAAACTGAGCCTTCTTTTTAATATATTCCTGAAAAGATATGGAAATAAGCTCTCAGAGTCTGTGTAATGACGTGTTAGACCTTGCTGGACAAGTGGTTTGTTCGTGCGCAAACCAAACTTTCTTCACCCAGTGCAATATGTTTGTTGGACTGCTTGTGTCTTTTTATGACTTTTTTGCCTTTTAGAAAATTGGTAAATAAAGCAAGTATATTTTTATTTTTTGTGGGTATTTTTAACATAGCACAGAGGAAAGACTGAATAAAGATCAAAGATTATCGAAGGACTGTTTTTTTTTTTTTTTTTTTGTCTTTTTGCCTTTATGTGGAGCCTCACCCGCGGCATATGGAGGTTCCCAGGCTAGGGGTCTAACAGGAGCTGTAGCCGCCGGCCTTCGGCACAGCCACAGCCACGCGGGATCCGAGCCGCATCTGCAACCTTCACCACAGCTCACGGCAACGCCGGATCCTTAACCCACTGAGCAAGGCCAGGGATCGAACCCGCAACCTCATGGTTCTTAGTCGGATTCGTTAACCACTGAGCCACGAAGGGAACTCCCGAAGGATTGTTTTTTAAAAAGAATCCTAGAGGGAGGGAGTTCCTGCTGTGGCTCAGCAAAAACGAACCCAACTAGTTATCCATGAGGACGCAGGTTCAATCCCTGGCCTCACTCAGTGGGTTAAGGATCTGCATTGCTGTAAGATGTGGTGTAGGTTGCAGACACGGCTCCCACATCGCTATGGCTCTGGCTGTGATGTAGGCTGGCAGCTGCAGCTCTGATTGGACCCCTAGCCTGGGAACCTCCATATGAAGTGGATGCAGGCCTAAAAAAGCACACACACACACACACACACACACAAAGGTAAATAAGTCTAAGTGGTGATTGGGGGTGGGGAGGCTGGGCACACAAAAGGCCAGGTTCCCCCTCTGCAAACTCCCTAAAGGGCCATATATGGCTGTTTCACTGAACTTCTGAGTGCCTTTGGGGGCTCTTAAGTGCATCTTTATTTCCCATATAATCCCAGAGCCACTCCTCCCCTCTTTTTCCAAACCAAAGGGAGTTTCTCCAAGCTTCTGGGCTGATTGCCCACCGGGGGCCTGGACATCCATGGGCTGGCCACTGCCTTTGTTCCCTGCGGATTTATGGCCTGCCACTCCTGCCACTAACTGGTCCCCCTGTGACCACCGTAGCCCTGCCCAGCCTCTGCTGGCCTTTGCTTTTGGATGTGAGGGGATCAAAGAGCCCAAATGCTCAGGAAGTCTGTGCTCAAGCAACCTTTGAAGGTGGGATCAGTTCAAGGGACAAATGGCAGGAAGCAGTCTGCTACGGGAGGCCTGCAAAGGAGGTAGAAAGGGCTTAGTGGCTCCGAGATGGAGCGCCCAGGCTTCTGGAGGAAAAGGCCAAACAGTCCAGCCAGTGGGCCCCTAAAGGAAATGGAGGCTGACCTCAAAGAAGAGACCTTGGACAACTCCTAGTCTAATTAAGAAGGATTTTGTGACTCACACACCCTGCTCTGTTCTGACGCCTTTATGCCCCAGGGGTACTTGGTCAGACTTAGGCTCATCCCAGCACCTAATTTCTCCTGCCTTCAAGTCTAGACAGTATCCCTCAACCCCCTCACCCCGCATAGACAAGGCTGCTGAGACCCCCTAGCCCTTACTTCAGCCTCCTCCCTTCTCCTGACAACTGTCACCTAGGTTGATTCTAAATGTTGAAGCCCTATGAACAGTGTCATATTGTTGTGACTGTGAAAGAACTGGCTCCTGGGCCAAGTAAGTGCTAAGATTACATTTCTCTTCTTGGGTGGCTTTTGGTTTTTCCTGGAGTTCCTATTGCCTTTCATTTTTTGCTTGCATCATTTGCTTTGATCATTCTTCCTCCACCTCCGACATTCAGTTCTCCATCCAATCAGGAAAAGACAGCCTTTCCCAGAACACCTCCCCAGGGCCCTGATCATCCTATTCCAATATGAACTGCCTTTCATGGAGAGCATCCTAAAACACTTGTTTGATCTTATTCAAACAATACAGTCGGTAATGGGAAGGGTATGAATCAGAATACAAGAAATATCACTGAGTTTATTTTTCCACATCTAAGTCTCTCAAAGTAGTGGAAATTTTTTGTTTGTTTTGTTTTGTTTGCCACATCTGCAGCATGAGGAAATTCCCAGACCAGATATCAAACCAGAGCCACATCAGCGACAATGCCAGGTGCTTCACCCGCTAGACCACTAGGGAACTCCCGAAGTAGTGGAAATTTAATTGCAGTTCCTTGGGGGGCGAGGGGGATCTCCTTCCCTGGGGTGATGAATAAATGGTCAAGAAAAGTAAAGTTGCAGGCCACCTACTGGCTCTCTTGGCATCTACCTCCCAAGCCCCTCCCCGTTCTGTCAGCTTCACCTGGAGCACAGGGGGGAGGGCACGGGGGTCTCTGAGCAGGCAGGAGGGCACGGGAGGAAGAGAGCTAAGCTTTGTGGCTTGTGGGAGAGACAGGACAACAGGGAGTGAATGAAAGAAAGGAGTAGGTTCATTGCTGGGTGAGCAACACAGCACTAGCGAAGTCTCAGGGCCCTGCAACAGGAAAGCAGAGACGGGGAGTTCACGTTGTGGCTCAGCAGTAACAAGCCCAACTACTGGCCACGAGGACCCGGTTTTGATCCCTGGCCTCACTCAGTGGCTTAAAGGATCTGGCATTGCCGTGAGCTGTGGTGCAGGCCGGCAGCTGTAGCTCCTATTTGACCCCTAGCCTGGGAACTTCCGTATGTCACACGCGTGGCCCTAAAAGGCAAAGAAAGAAAGAGAGAAAGAAAAGAAGGAAGAGAGAGAGGGAGAGAGCGCGAGAGAGAAAGGGAAAGAAAAGCAGGCAGTTGCAGAGGTCAGTGAGGTGACCGAGAACCATCAAGCCTCTGACCAGACTTGCCCTACCTGTGGAGGTCCCTCTGGCGGGGAGTCTGAGGTGACACGGTCACCCGAATGGCCGTCAGAGCCATCTTTATTTATTTATTTAGTCTTTTTAGGACCACAGCCACGGCATATGGAGGTTCCCAGGGTAGGGATCAAATTGGAGCTGTAACTGCCAGCCTGTCTGCGACCTACCCCACAGCTCAGGACAACGCTGAGTCCTTAAGCCACAGAGCAAGGCCAGGAATCGAACCTGGGTCCTCATGGATACTAGTCAGATTCGTTTCCACTGAGCCACGACGGGAACTCCCAGATCCATCTTCAGACCTCAAGCTGACCTCTGTAACTGCCAGGGTGCCCGTTCCGCTAGCCCTCACCCGCTGTCTCTGCTGGGCTTTTCAAGGTTGTGGCCTAGCCCTACCACCCAACCACACCGCAGTCTCTGGATTTTTCTTTCCTGCTGCCTTCCAGCTAGGCTTGGGACATCTCACCTGCCCTACGCACCCAGCGCTTCTGCTAGGCCAGCTCTGTGCTCAGCGTGAGGGGTCCTGGGTCAGCCTCTAACCCCACCAGGACACTTACACCCCAGAGGGCGCAGAGCAGACCCTGACAATCCCAGGCCGGGGAAAGGAGCAGAGGACCGCAGGGGGCGCAGCGCTACTTACTGCAGGGCAGATGTGCTCCCACCAGGCAGAAGGCGAGGGAAGCTGAGACCTAGGCAGGGAGGGAAGAACCACCTAAAGGAAGCCCCAGCCCGCTCCAGGTGCAGGGTCCTGTGTGGCGGCGGGAAGGCAGACTGGAATTCTGGTTCTGCCGGGAGGCGGCGGTGGGACCGAGCAGCGGCCTCGCTGGAATCCACAGGGCGCCGCCCCAACGACCACGCACCCCACCCTCAGGGAGGCCCGGGGCAGCAGATGGGCGGCCCGCCTGGGGGTGGCGGTCGTCTGGCGGCCACAGGCGCACCCACCGCCCGCGCCCGCTCGAGGGACAAAACGGG
>PVHT021183553.1:634640-745634 GCA_004024745.2 Catagonus wagneri
AGGGTAGGAACTAACGAAGGGGGAGCTTAGGTTGGGGACCACGGAGGGGCTGGCGGTGACAGGAACTAGAAAAGGTGGTCGGCAGGGGTGGGGTGGGGGGGTCACCAGAGAAGGAGAGCCTGGAGACAGAGCAGTGCGGGCGGCGCCCGCGGACTCCGCCCCACTAGGCTCCCGGAGCAGGCAGAAGGCGGCAAAGCTTAAATCCGCAAGAAACGCAAGGTGGCCTCGGGCTCACTCCCACCCCAGCTGCCCTGTGGGCCCTCACCTCCCTGGAACTCTGCAGCCACCCCGACCGGACCCGTAGATCTCTCCAGGTCCGTAGACCGCGGCGCGTGCGGTGGCGCTCCTATAGAGTTCCTCTCCTGTTGTGCCTTGGGTCAAAAAGTCAAGGGCCAATGAATGGATGGATGGATGGATGGATGGGTGGATGAGCTCCCGCTCGCACGTACAGCCCACCTGGGTACCTGGCTCAGGGCAGGAAGGGAAACTAACGCAGCCCCGGTTACAGCTCCGCGGGTCACAGCCCCCTCGGATGCCCCCCAGCGCCAGGTTCGCACAGAGGCGGGGCTGAGCTCCCCACCCCCACAAGACTCGCAGGCCACGCCCTGCCAGCTGCCGGTCGACCGGGCGGCGGGGCCAGACAAAGCGCGCCTCTCCCATTGGCCCGTGCGGCCAATCGGCGTATTGAGATGCAAATAAGGCGCTATAAAATGGGCCAGCGCGACAGGCGGCGTACGGACGCAGCGTAAGACGCGAGGAGGCCAGGAGGGCGGCTCCCGGCCGCTGAGCTCCGGGCAGCGAGGCTTCCAGCGCTCTCCGCGCTCTGGGCGGTGTGGGTCATGGCTCCGCTGCTGGCGCCCGGCCGGGACCGTGCGGGAAGGGAGGATGAAGACGGTTGCGAGGCGAGGGGGGACCGCAAGGTGCTGCCTGTAGCCGCGGGTGGGCGGGCGGGGAGCCGCTCAGCGCTGGGGCTCAGTTGCTCGCTTCCCGCAGGCCCGGAAGCCCCTGGTGGAGAAGAAGCGGCGCGCGCGGATCAACGAGAGCCTGCAGGAGCTTCGGCTGCTGCTGGCGGGCGCCGAGGTAAGGCGGGCGGGAGCCCAGGGACTGCAGGCGGGCGGGCGGCGGTCGCCGTCTGGCCTGGCCTCACCGCCATCCCCCCGCCCCGGGCGCTCCCGCCCGCGCAGGTGCAGGCCAAGCTGGAGAACGCAGAGGTGCTGGAGCTTACCGTGCGGCGCGTGCAGGGCGCGCTGCGGGGCAGGGCGCGCGGTGAGTGGCGGCAGGGCCCGTGGGCGGAGGCGGGGAGCGCGGTCGCCTGGCCTGCCCCTGCCCCGGACCTGAGGTCGGGTGTGAGCTCCCCACCTCTCCTGGGTGAGCCGCGGGCCGGGTGGGCCCGGCCCCGGCAGTCGCAGCTGACAGGGCCCGGCGCGGCTCTCTCCCCTTGTATCCTCGAGTATAGAGCGTGAGCAGCTGCAGGCGGAAGCAAGCGAGCGCTTCGCCGCCGGCTACATCCAGTGCATGCACGAGGTGCACACGTTCGTGTCCACGTGCCAGGCAATTGACGCCACCGTCGCCGCCGAGCTCCTGAACCACCTGCTGGAGTCCATGCCGCTGCGGGAGAGCAGCAGCTTCAGGGACTTGCTGGGGGACGCCCTGTCCGGGACACCGGGAGCCCGTGGGCGGAGCAGCTGGCCAGTGGGAGGTGCCCTGGGGTCCCCACTGCCCAGCCCGCGGGGCTCCGGGGACGACCAGACCTCCGACCTGGAGGAGGCCCCAGAGGCTGAACTGAGCCGGGCAACTGTTGAGGGGCTGGCATTGGTGCCCGTAGCCCTGGGCAGCCTGACTGCTGCACGCATGGCCCAGAATGTCTGGAGACCTTGGTGACCATGGCCGGTTTGGGGTCTGCAGGGTGGACCCTGCCTTCCCATGCTCTAGTCCGTCCTCCCTGGGGTCCAAGCATATCGGGGTGGCGTCTTGGATGTCTCCCAGTTCTGCCACCCTCCTCCAGTGGATGGCTTGCAGTGGACAGCAGGGGTAAGGTGCCCAGCTAGGCCCCTAGCCCTGCTTCCTAAGGGAGTAATATTTATGGACCAGCCCCCTGGAGGGTGGAGGCAGGGACCCACAGGCAGGAGGAAGATCTTGCAAGGTTACCGCGGCTCTCCAGGGTTCACCTGTCCCAGACTTCTCAGGCATTGTGTGGGTCTGGGGGCAGAGGTGACAGCCATGCTGAACTGGGCACGAGTGTCCTGGCAGAAGGAGACCTCGGGCCCTGGCAGCCCTGGTCTGAGCAGAAGCTCAAGCTTGCCATTCAGCCAGGACACAGGGAGGCATGCTGCAGCCTTGCCCAGAGCTGCCAGAGAGAAGCAAGGCTTCCTATAGGCCTTGCATTTATTTAGCACACCTGAGTTTGTGTATTAGGTGGCCATCGTTTGTTCCAATTCTGTTAAATAAAGGATTTTGGAGAGTTAGTGTCATTAATGTGTCAAATGCAGAAATACTAAGTCAAGCACATTTTTTTCCTGGATCTAATGCTGTGTTTTTAGGACATCTCGCCCTCTGTCAGCGACATAGGTAGGAGGATGGCAGTGGAGATGGGACACCTGTGGCGTGTCTCACGGTGGACGGTGCCTCTACCTCCCTATGGCCAGGTGGTCCCGGATGGGCTTCCCCTCAGGGCCTCAGGCAGGCCCACCCTCCCTGGAGTTGTGTGCGTCCTGGCGATGGGTACCATTGCACGGAGTTTGTCTCCAGAGCAACAAGCTCTAAGGAAACGGCCTCTCCCTGGACCATTCTGCTTGTGAGCCTCCAAGAATGAAACTAATGCCTGATTGCTTGCCTTGTGGTTGGGAAGTTTCTTCCAGAAAGCTGTTTGGGGTCCATGAGTGTGATGCAGGTGTCAGTCTACCGAGGTTGTCCCTTTCCTTGACTGAAGAGGGAGTTTCCCCAATGCCCGTGACCTCAGGGCCAGGGAGACCCACCCAGTTTCCAGCCTAGGCAGCTTGGACCCGAGGTCCAGTTGGGCCCAGGAAGTCAGAGGCCTTGGAAGGAGGGTGACTGCCCCTTGGGCTGGGTCAGGGCCTACAGATAGCCTGTGGTCCATTGATAGGAGCCAGTGCTACAGAGAGCCCAGACCAGCACCTCCCGCCCCAGGACCCCAGAGCAGCTTGTTCTTGTCCTCACTTAGGGCTGGCAGTGCCCAGGCCGGGTCAAGGTGTGACAGTTTAGGGTTGACACCTGGTCACCTCTTCCGTGTGTGCCCTTGCTTTATGAACATCTCTCCCAAAGTTCTCGTCACGGTGCAGCGGAAACAAATCTGACTAGGAACCATGAGGTTGCGGCTTTGATCCCTGGCCTTGCTCAGTGGGTTATGGATCTGGTGTTGCTGTGGCTGTGGTGTAGGCCAACAGCTGTAGCTTCGATTGGAACTTCTATATGCCACAGGTGCGGTCCTAAAAAAGCCCTTTGGCAAGAGCTCCTCAGCAGATCCTGTCCACCAGCGGTGTTTCACCATGGCCCCCCTGTGGTCTCAGACCTCAGCCACCAGGCTATAACCAGATGCAGCTTAATGTTAGCTACCAGGATGAGCTATGGAGGGGGCGAGGCGGGGAAGGCAGGTCCATAAAAGAGCTCGAGAGAGATGGAGATATTCCTGGGATTATTTTAATCACCCCAGACAAACTGATGGAGGATGCGTCCACCAGGTCCATCTGTAAGACCTCTGTCCCCTGTGACTCCCAGCAGCACCCAAAGGCCACTGTGATGAGCTCTGATGCCATTTGGGGAGCATCAGTCAGGGACTGTTTAGAAGGAACCACTACGCTGGCACCCAGACTTGGCACATCCTCCTAGAGGCCCTAGAAGGGGAGCCCAGGCTATGGGATTCACGGTACAGGAGGCTGGGAGTTCCCACTGTGGTGCATAGGGATTGGCGGAGTCTTGGGAGTGCTGGGACGCAGGTTTGATCCCTGGCCCTGCACAGTGAGTTAAGGATCCAGCATCACCGCAGCTGTGGCGCAGGTGGTAACTATGGCTCAGGTGTGACACCTGGCCTGGGAACTCCACATGCAGGGCAGCCAAAAAAGGAGGCTGACCTGGGGAGAAAGGTGTTTCTGAGACCAGGGCCCTCCTGAGGTCAGAGGCCACTGACCCAGAACTCTGGCCTGTGCCCCCTCCCACCCGTGAGTCCGCTTCCCGGAAGGCCTCGAGAGAAACCTCTTTTCTTCCCCAACAAATGTGGCTCCCAGAGCAGAGACCACTGGCAGCCTCCGTGGGCCAGAGCAGCTTCTGCCTATGGTGCAGGCTGGGCCCACCAGTTTCCGGCCTGCATTCCTTCCTGTTCTGCCAGACAAGCATTTCACACCACCTCCTCTCAAAGCCCCTACAAGCCCTCACAAGCCTTGCTTCATCGTTCCTGAGAACTGCCTGCTTCCCACTTCAAATCCCTGGCCTGAGTATTAGTCCTCTATGAGCGTCATAAACTGCCACAAACTTGGTGTCTCAAAACAACATAAATTTATTCTCGTGCAGTTCTCTAAGAAGTCTGAGAGGACTCACCAGGCTAAAGTCAAGCCAGGGCTGCATTTCCTTCTGAAGAGTGAAGGTGAATCTTTTCCTTTTTCCGTTAGAGGCCGTCCACGTTCCTTGGCTGGTGGCCCCCTTCCTCCATCTTCAAAGCAAGCAGCGTTACATCTGACACTTCCATAGCCACATTTCCCTCTGACCCTCCTCCACTGCCTCCATCTTCTACTTTTAAGGACCTGTGATGTCTTTGAGGCCACCTGAATAATCCAGACCATCTCCCTAACTCAAGGTCCTTAACCTCCCCCCTTCTTTTAGGGCCACACCTGGGGCATATGGAGGTTCCCAGGCTAGGAGCAAATTGGAGCTGCAGCTGCCAGCCTATACCACAGCTACAGTAACACCAGATCTGAGCCACGTCTGTGACCTACACCACAGCTCACTGCAACGTCAGATCCTTACACACTGAGCGACGCCAGGGATCAAACCTGTGTCCTCATGGACACTAGTTGGGTTCGTTACCGCTGAGCCACAATGGGAACTCCAAGGCCCTTAACCCTCAATCAGATTTGCAAAGCCTCTCTTGCCATGTAAGGCAGCATAGTCACAGGCTGTGGAAATGAGGATGAGGACATTTGCAAGCCATTATTCTGCTGACCACACCCACCCACGCCTCTGCCCAGGCGTTCTGCCTTCCACTGAGTTGCAGCGTGGTGCCAGCCCTGCACACAGTATTGGGTTCCGTACCCTCTGACCTCTCCACAGCATCATTAATCCCTCCTCCCTTCTGGGTCATTCTCATTGACCTACAATATTGCCATCTGGAAAAAGGAGAGGTAAATCCTCCCTGGACCCTATCAGCTTCAGCCTGGTTTCTCTGCTCTAAAGCACTCGTTCTTCTGGACCGTTCCGCTCCCCTTCTTCCACTCCAGTCCAGCTGTTGGTCCCGCTCGTGCCCATGTCAAGATCTCCAGCGACATCCATGTTTCCACATCCAGTGGTTGTACCTCTAAGTTTCCATTTTCCCAACCTTGCAGTGAGGCCCTCCTCTGGGGCTGTCACTCTCTCCCTCCTCCTCAATCTCAAGAACGCCCACTTCCTGGGTTGTCCTACCCTACTGGCCTCTTCAGCCTCCTGCCCCCTCCGAAAGTGGGCATGCACGCCGGAGGCTCTATGCGCAGCCCTTCCCTATCAGCCCTGTCCAGGAACGCCATCTGGCCCATTTGCTGTGTGACATCTACGTGCCCCGAGCTAAAGCCCATCTCCATCCTTGTTGGCCTCCCTATATCCTCCGGTCTACTCCATGTGTCCACTTAGATGTGAGATGAGCATCGCAAACCACAGCTAAAGCACAACTCACCCTCACCTGAAAGGCGTTTGGGGGCGCCCTGCACTCGGGCACGGGAGGCGCTCGGAGGTTTTCGGGAAGCACCCGGAGACGCTCGGAGGCGCTCTGGGCGTGTACGGGAGCCGAGATCTTGGCCACGCTCTCTCCCCGCCCCCACGCCCAAGGAGAGTCGCGATGAGTTCTGGGAAATGTAGTCCCAACCCTTCGCTGTTCTTTTTCCCGAGGTCCCTGCAGGCCGAGCAGGAACTAACTCCCAGGGGCCTCCCGGTCTCGGCTGCATCTCCCTCTCTCTCTCTCTCCCTCTCTCTCTCTCTCTCTCTCTCTCTCTCTCTCTCTCTCTCTCTCTCTCTCTCTCTCTCTCTCTCTCTCTCTCCCTCTCTCCCTCTCCCTCCCTCTCTCTCTCTCTCTCTCTCCCAGCCGAGACCAACTGCCCCCTCCCGACGTGCGCCATCGCTTAAGTGGCTCTGCAACCGGCTGAGGCTCGGCTGCAGTCCTCCTCCATCCCTGGGACCAGGGAGAGCTGATGAAGTTGCTGGCTCCCCGCAGCTCCGACCCTCCGCCTGCGGCTCCAGCACAGGGCCGCTGACCATCTCGGGTCACCAGGAGGCCTGGACGTCGGAAATACTAGCAGCTCCCCAGAGGGTCCGAAAGTGCAGTCAAAGCCAGCAGAGACTGGTGTCGCGGGAGGAGGGGGTCATTTCAGGCTGAGACATGGAAGCAGGTTTCTCGAGGAGGGGACAGAAACGTCAGTGACCGTTCGGCCTTGCCCAGCATTCATTCTCCAAGTGCGTTGAGCTCCTGTTCTGTGCCGGGGTCAGAGACGAGACTGGCCAGACCCTTGCTAACGTGGAACTTGCGTTCTCTTGCGATGAGCAGGAGCCACAGGCCCACCACGCGCTGCTCAGAGGTGGACGAAGGCGCGGCGTGGTAGAGAGTAGCCAGAGAAGGCCAGAGTTTATCAGGTTGTTAAAGACAGCCCCGGGGTTTAAATAGATCTGCAGGGAGGAGGGATATGGGTTTGTTTTGGGGGTTTTTTTGGCTGCGGTTTTGGCATGCAGAAGTTCCCCGGCCAGGAATGGAACCGCACCACAGCAGCGACCCAAGCTGCTGCAGTGACAACTCAGCTTAACCTGCTGAGCTACACAGGGACTCCAAAGTGTAACTAATCTTACCAGTTGCTTTTTTTATTTTCTTTTTAAAAAATTTTTTATGGCGTGGCATGTGGAAGTTCCAGGGCCTGGAATGGAACCCATGCTACAGCTGACCTCAGACCCACAGCAGCAGCAACATCCTTAACCTGCTGCACCCCCATGGGAACTCCCAGGTTTACACCCATGACCGAGAGGCCTTCTAGATCCTCATGGGAGCTCCCAGGCTTTTCGCTCCTCCATCCTCGTATAAAAATTGCCCTTCCTTGGAGACCATACACTCTCCCTGTACCTGTTCTGCTCCTGGTTGTGGTCGTGCTCTGCAGCCACTGTCAGTGGATGACACCTGCGGTACCATTTTCCTCTCCCCTCCGGCCCTGCCCCACCTGAACCTGGGAGCATCTAGTATGGAGCTTAGACATCTCAGGCAATAACCGTGCCGTGGACTTTGTCACCAGTTGAACCCTAAGCTTCTGCCTTCAGTCCACTCCATCCCAGGAAACTTGTTTAGACCTCATCAGGGTCTCCTAGGTATTGTCCTACCATTTCCTTCACAGTCAAGTTTCTTGAAAATAGTCTCCTTTCTTAATTTCCTCACCCACTTGCTCATCACAAAATTTCAGTAAGACCCACGTTTCCCACGATTCTACAGAAAACTTGTAGTGTGTCAGGATGGCCGAGTGGTCTGAGGCGCCAGACTCAAGCTTCTACTTCCTCCTGAAAACTTCTGGTGATCTCCAGTGAAGGTCGAATTGCTAGGCAGACCCTTTAATTTCCATCTTACCTGTGTTACAGCATCTGACATCGTCGGTAACGTCATGCTTCTTAAAATGCAGTTCCCTGCTAGTTTTCTCACTTTCTCTTCAACAGTTCCTTCTCGCGTTCTAGGCAGGGCTGTCCTCGCCGCCCCCGCCCCCCCCCCGTAAATATCGCTGTGTCCCATATTTCTTCTCTCAGACTATTAATCTCGAGCCTACAGCCTCTATGGTCTCCATAGCTTCGCCAGCTGTGCCGCTGACCCCAGCAGGGACCGCCAGCCCAGGCCTCTCTGGAGCTCTGGTTTGCCCTCAGATATCCCACAGGTTCTTCAAAGGCAGCAAACCCAAACCTGAACTCGGCTTTCCTGCAAAGCCTGCACCTCCTTTCAGGTTCTGGATCCCCGAGAGCAGCATGGTCGTCATCACCCATCAGGGAGACACCCCCTTTTCCTTCAGTCCCACCCTGCCAGCAGTGTCCAGGAACTGTCATTTCTCTCTCTCTTTTTTTTTTCTTTTTTCAATTTTTGGCCGCCCCGCAGCACGTGGAGCTCCTAGGCCAGGGATCAGATCTGAGCCGCAGTCTTGACCTAAGCCAAAGCTGCAGCAATGCTGGATCCTTCACCCACTGTGCGGGGTCAGGGATGGGAAACGCATCCAGGGCTCCCGAGACACAGCCGCTGATCACATTGCACCACAGTGGGAGGTCTCTCTCTCTCTCTTTTTTCAATGGCCTCAGCTGTGGCATATGGAAATTCTAAGGTCAGGGATTGAATCGAACCACGGCTGAGGCCGATGCTGCAGCTGCATCAGTGTGGGATCCTTTAGCCCACTGCGCCGGCCTGGAATCGAACCCACACCGCCGCGGCAATCTGAGCTGCTGCAGTCGGATTCTTAACCCACTGTGCCACAGCAGGAACCCCCACGTCTTCCTCTAATGGGTGGAGTGAAGGAATGAATGAATGAGCTTGCATCTTATCTTGCCCCTTTCTCTCTGTCCCTCCTGCGACATCCAGGGTCTTATCTCTTGCCCGGGGAATGACAGTGGCTTTAAGAACCCTCTACGGCCAGTATTTCCTCCCGAACCTGGGTTCTTCCAAAGCCCAGCAGTCTGCAGGTGAGCAGGTGTGGTGAGCCCCGACTCCTGTGGGTCGGCTTGGGGACCTCGGAGTCCACCCCTGCCAGGTGTTAGTCTTGCCGCGCTCCCCGCTCTCCTCTCCGTTTGCCTTAAAGCCTGGCTCAGATGTCGCCTTCTGCGGGAAGCATTTCCCGGTCACCCGCGGTTTTATGCAGCTTCCAAAGTTTCGCTTGCATTTCCTTGATGGTATATTTCAGACAGCGTTGATTCCTTCCACAATATTTCTTGCATGCCGGCTCTTTGTCAGGCATTATTTTGGTTGCCAGAGACAAAGTTTCTTCTCAAGCTTGTCCTGTAATGAGGGGAACAGACAACAAATAGGTGCTCTGGCAGACAGTGTTTATCAGCCAAGAGGAGGAGGAAATCGGGTCTGGGGGATAAGGAGAGGCGGTGTGGGAGCAGGGCGCGCACTTCAGCAAGTCGATGATAGAGCCGACTTGTCTGTAGGTTTTGTTTGAGCAGAGAGCAGATGCTGTCCTGGGAAGGACTGTTCTAGGCAGAGGACGTAAGTGCAAAGGCCCGGAGGCAGGACTGTGCTGGGCCCCTTCGGGGGACTGTGTAGCGGGATCCCTGGAGTCTCTTAAAAAATACCTGTGTTGGGAGTTCCCTTGTGGTGCAGCCTCAAGGATCCAGCATTGTCACCGCAGCAGCTCAGGTCGCCGCTGTGGCACGGGTTTGATTCCTGGCCTGGGAATTTCCACATGCTGTGGGTGCACCCCCCCAAAAAAAACCCAAACCTGTTTTCTGTAGTTATTGACGGGTACCAAATACCAAGGGACTGTATGTAAAATTCTCTATTCCTGTGACCTTATCTGTTCCTTACATGTCACAGTAACTCTCTAAGGCCAGGTGTCAGTGTTCCTAATTTCACAGATGAGGAAACTGAGGCTCAGGTCAAGTAACACTTCATTAAATTAAAAAAAAAAATTACTTTCTGGCCGCCCTTGTGGCTTTTGGGGTTTCTGGGCCAGCGATCAGATCTGAGCTGCAGTTGTGGCCTTTGCTGAAACGGCAGCAATGCCAGATCCCACGGTGCCAGGCCAGGGATCGAACCTGTGTCCCGGTGCTCCGAGGATGCTGCCGGTCCCATTGTGCCACAGTGGCAGCTCCTAAACTGGATTTTTGCTGTAAAAGGAATACACCCTCCCGGGCAACTTCAGGCATTACAGAAGCCTGCACTGCAGGGTCCAAGTCTTTCGTCTTATTCTGCACCTTTGTCCCCTTCGACAGGAGTCTCCACGTTCACAATTTCTTGTGTGTCCTTTCCCGTGCTTTCCATGCATCTAGAAATACATACGTGTAGGATAAATGTCTTTTTATGCAGATGGGACCATTCTGCAAGTTTTTAAAGCCAACAATAGAATCGTTTATTCAACAGTGTGGCCTGTGCACCTGCTGTGGTTGGGCCAAGCACTGTCCTAGACACGGGGACACAGTGGTGAGGAGGGGCGCCCCCCGAGGGCGGCTTCAGGCACACCACGGCCACGTGCACAGCCCTCCCTGGGCATTTTAACGCTACAGGGTGCGCTCGCCCTCCCTGTGCCTAGAGAGCACGTAGAAAAGATTTCCAAGGTTTTGTGAAGATCAGCGCTCAGCAGATAGCCTGAGTACGATGCCATATAAAGTTCTGTGGACATTTCTGGAATTAAAATGGCTGTGAAAAATGGTAAGTCATTGAAACACGTGTAAATGTTGTCAGATGGCTGCCCTGGAAAACTGTCCTTCTTGCTGCTCCCAGCCTCAGGTGAGGGTGGCGGCTTTCCAAGCTCTCATTAATAGCACGCAGTCCTATTTCACTGATCAACTACTATGAAAACCTTTTTTTTTTAGGGGAAGGAAGGAGATGAAAATTGGAGGGAGCCTTTTGGCACCTTCTGAGATAGTCATGTTTTCTTATTTTTGTCCCCAGGCCTAAGCAGTGTGAGATGTTTTGTGACCGGGATTCAGCAATAATGAGCCAGGCTTGTGTGTTTGGTCGCAAATCCCCGTGGTCACAGTGGGTCAGGGTGGTTTGTATATGATTTTTGTAGGATTTTTAAGATTTTATTTTTTAGACCAGTTTTAGGTTCACAGCAGAGTCGAGCAGAAGTTACAGACCTCTGCTTCCCATAAACCCCCTCCTCGCACAGGCACAACCTCTCGGTCCGTGTCCCCTGTCAGAGCGGAGCATTCGTTATACCCGAACCTGCGCTGACGCGTCATTCTCACCCAAAGCTTTTCGGTCTCCACGTTCACTGTACGTTCTGGGGATTTGGCCCAACGTGCGATGTGACTCCATGGAGCAGCTCCACGGCCTCGAAAACCCTCTGTGTGCCCCCACTCCTCCCTGCCGACTGCAGCCCCCGATGTCGCCGTCTTTCTCCTGTCGTCACAGTTCCGCCTTTTCCAGAATGTTGTGTAGGATTTTTGCGTACAAGTCCCTGCAGGACGCTGTTCTCAAGTTTTCTTGGTGTGCTGTCTGGCGGGGTGTCCGTGCCTTCATGAAAAGACGGGCGCCTTGCTTCTGGTCTCTGTGCCCCGGGACAGCTGCAGGAGCCTTAGGACATTGTGGTCCCTAAGTTCTGGAAGCATGTGCCGTGAGGTCGCCTCGGCCTGGCGCTGCTGTCACGTTTTGTCGTGTTTCCCCGTGGCTTCAGAGGCCACGTGGGGCGGCCGGGCTTTGTTTTCTGTCTCTTGATCCTTGAATGGGCAATTTCTGTTCCTCCTCTTTTCCCGCCTCTTCTGCTCTCTCTCCTTTTCCCTCCTGCCCCTTTCTCTCTCCCTCCTCCTCCACCCCTCAGGCCTTTGTCTTTCCATCTGTAAAAGGGCCATTATAATAGTACTGGCCTAGTCTTGACCGTGTGAGCAGAGCCCTTTCAAACCCCCTTTCTGCCCCCTCCTTGCTCCGTCTCCTCCTCCTCCTCCTCGTCTCTCCCTCTTCCCGGTCTGGTCTCTTGTCTCTTCTGCCCTCTTTGCCTCCTTCCTTTACTTTCCTCGCCTCCCCACCCCCGCCCCGGCCGCTGCCCCCTCTGCCTCTGCTCCACCTTGCTCTCCCCTCAGCCTCCCTGTCCTTCTCTGTCTCGCCCCAGCCTTCCTCCGCCCCGTCCCACACCAGCACTGGGCGGGCACCTCTGGCTTCTGCGGGGCAGGTGACCCTCCCTCCCTGTCTGTCTGTTGCCGCCCAGGGGCAGTGCCCAGGCCGCCGTGTTCACCCTGCCCACCCTGCCTAGGGCGATGCTGAGGAAGCGGCCAGCCGTGCAGGTGAGTCCGCGGGGAGACCGCCTGCCGGGAGCAGGAGTGCACGATGCTCGTCTCCTCTGTTCTCCTCCGCTGCCCACAGACCGTCCTGCTGGTCTGGACTCTGGTATTTTAAAAGGGGGCAACATAGGAGTTCCCGTCGTGGCACAGCGGAAACGAATCCGACTAGGAACCATGAGGGGGCGGGTTCGATCCCTGGCTTCACTCAGTGGGTTAAGGATCCGGCGTTGCCGTGAGCTGTGGTGTAGGTCGCAGACGCGGCTTGGATCCCGCGTTGCTGTGGCGTGGCATAGGCTGGCAGCTGTAGCTCCGATTTGATCCCTAGCCTGGGAACCTCCATATGCCGCGGGTGCGGCCCTAAAAAGCAAATAAAATAAATAAAAGGGGCAATGTGGTCAGTAGCTAAGGACCAGTGCAGCGGGGACAGCGTTAGTAAAGGGCCATGGTTGGGGCTACCAGGACAGTCAGGAGGGAGAACCACGTCTCATGAGAACTGGTGTGTGGGACCTGTCTGGGGTGTCACAGGTGCGGGGGCAGGTCGCAAGCCCACTCTGGTCCTGCTCTGGAAGGGTCTGCTGAGAGCACCTCTCCCACCCTCAGCCTCTCCGAGGAGCCTGCTGTCAGCGGATTCCCCAGCCAGAGGCCCCTTCAGGTCCGAGCTCCTGGCTTTTTGTCCTCAGGCTTTGCCTTGGACCCACTCTGTACTGGGGCCTTTCATCCCTGGACCTCTCCCGAGACTCGGCCGTCTCACGTGCTCCTCAAGGGCACCGCGGTAGGGGACGCCTCTGCTGGGCCTGAGCGAGCGCTGAGGCTGGGCGGGGAGGATGCAGACCCTGCTTTAGGCGAGCTGAGGACGAATCTCTCAGGCAGCCCTGCACCCTGTAACCAGGAGGAATTCCAGCGGAAACTGTCACCACCTCCTGGGAGAGCAGGGCCTCTGCCTTAAAGAAAATGTGATTTTAGAGAAGGCAGATGTTTCTTGATCATTAATGTCTAAGAAACAAAGGCCAGAGAGAGAGAACAATAAATAGGACTGGGAAGTTGAGAAAATGTGAGGTGAGCTCCAACCGGTGGAATCTCGAAGGAAGGCTTCCTGGAGGAGGCAGCCTGTGAGCCCTGCAGGAGGCGGCCTGGGTGCCTTTGAGAGGTGGAGTCAGGAGGCTGAGCAGAGCAAGAGGACTTGTTTTTGAGGCCTCAGAGGTCACTGTGCTCCCAATTTTGACCTGAGACTTTCTGGTGGGAACGTCTGGTCCCAGAAGTGAAGTCGGCCTGGACGGGAGAACCAGGAGGGTCTGGCGGGGGCAGTAAAGCACTAGGGGCCTTGTCCTGGGAGGGGATCCGCCTGGGCAGGTGCTGCCTCTGGGGCCTCCTCTCCTCTCCCTCTTTCCCGCAGGACGCGGAGCCTGCACTCATACTGGCCGTGCCCTGCACCTGCTCTCCTGCTCTGACAGCTTCTCAGGAGCAGCTTCCTGGCAGTTGAATCTGGAAGAATGATCAGATTCCCTGGGCTCGGGGGGCACAGCCAGCGCCAGGGTGGGGGTGGGGCGGGGGCGGGGGGGCAAGCCCGATGTCCCCCCAGGGGTGTGCGGAGCCAGGGCTGGCAGGAGCTGAGCGCTCTGGACTCCATACCCTGTAGAAGAAAAACCACAGCGGTAGATGCTGAGAAAGTGCTCTGTTGCCATGTAACAAACACAGCTGTGTGGCTTGACACAGGTGTTTATATGATCACAGTTGCTGTGGGTCAGGGATCCAGGCACCACTCGAGGGTGGGGGGCTTCTGTCCCAAGGTATCTTACCAGGCTGCAGTCAGCTTGTCAGCCGGGACTGTGGCCCGGGGGAGGCGCCACCTCAGGAGTCCACGTCCAGGCTCCCTACAGGGTTGTGGGCAGGACTCAGTTCCTCACGAGCTGCGAGACGGGCCTTGTTCTCTTCTGCTTTTCAGCTGGAGGCCTCATTCAGTTCTTTGCTGCGTGGGCCCCTTCATAGGGCAGCCCCCCGGGGGGCAGGGGGCTTCCAGCAGCTAGAGCAAGCACGAGGACGGACAGGTGGGAGGCAGGCTTGTGTGATCTCTTTTGAGAAGTGCACGCCGGCCCTTTCTGCTGGTTCTGTTCGTTGGCTTCGGCCCACCCGGGGGCCGGGGTCCCACAGGGTGTACGTATGGGAGAAGGGTTTAGTCCTTCCCACCCGAGGACTGGGTCTCTCCGGAGACAGTAATACCATGGTCGGTACCTTCTCATTTTTGTGTTTGAATGTTATTTTAGAACCTATGACCTGGATGGTTACATAGGAGATAGACGTACCCAGAGAGTTACAGGCAATGACAAGAGGGGCAGTCTTTTTAGAAAGTGATCTGTCTACACCCTTCCCTGTTCAAGCCTTTCGAAGGCCTCTGATGACTTTTAATTCCCAGTTCCTTAGTGACAGAGCATCTTTTCTCAAGTTTAGGAGTTATTTGAATTTTCCTCAGTCTTTGCGCCCCAAGGACCCTGATGGTGCAGTCAGGCCTGGGGTTGGAGGAATATTGAGCAAAAGCCGAGAGGCGAGCCTAGGGGCCCTGACGCCCTCACGTGGACCCGCACAGGCCACACAGAGAGAGGCTTGAACCACAGCTGAATCTCAATCCTGGCAGAGCGCCCCCTGGTGGGAGGGGCTGCTGCGAGGCCCCTCGTCTCCCTGGGAGGCTGGTGGGAGGAGCTTAGCGGCGGCCCAGTCTTTGACTTTGCAGCCCTGCACTTTGGTGTCACCCTGCGCAGGGCTGTGCGGAGCTGACACCTTTGGTTGCTCTTCCCTGTGTAGTCTGCGTAATAAACGGAATACGAAAATAACTCTTTCTTTACGGGCCTATCTGTTGGCCTTGGCGCAGGTGCTTGCAGGAACGGGAGGGCAATGCGGGGAGGAGGGGAGAGGCCCAGGCCGCACCCAGTTTCTGCACATCCCCCTCGCCTGGGGCCAGAACCTGCTTTAGGGCCCTGCTCTCCTGCAAGGCTCGACCCCGCCGCCCCGTGAGGTCCGACCACGTCTCCTTCAGGGTACTGTGCCCAGCTCTGCCCGGCGTGCCACCCAGGGGCGCTCAGGCCCCGGCCAGGCCAGCTCTCAGGTGGGCCAGCATTTGCAGCAAACTGTGGAAGACTTACAGCTCCCTCCCTTCTCCCCAGTACCTTAGTGGGGAAATTTGCGAATACACAGCAAAGTACTACACAGCCACGTACTTACCACCCCCGGTGCCAGTACAGGAGGTGACAGACATGGCCTCCTCACACGCGGGCGGCCCTCCATGACTCCATTGTATTTCTGCTGCACTCAGAGTCGGCTGTAGCCTTAGGCAAGCTTTCCCCTGCCTACTTCGGCATGTACATCATTACTTCATTATTTACAGTATTTTTCTTTTAATGTAAAACAGTCAAAGGCGCTGCTGGTAAGTGAACATTTGCTGGGTTTTGACAAATGTGTGCATTTTGGCAACTCAGATCCTTATCAAGATGTTGCGTGTTCCCATCACCCCAGAAAGTTCCCTCACGCTCTTTCCTGTCAAACCCCAGTCCACTCAGAGGCAAAGGTATCCTGTCTAGTGATCCCGGAGCTAAAACAAAGGAAAAAAGTATTTTTTAATGGTTAATTTTTTCCCATAACACTAAAGTAGCTGAAAACCCATTGAGAAGTGCTAAGTAGATATATTAAAACTCAAAATATTTTAAATATTTTATGTATACAAAAGCCAACTGATAATTTTGCTTTCTTGGTTTTAATCGAAGCAAAGTCATCAATATTTCCAAAGTCTACTTTTCTTTTTGTCTTTTTGAGGGCCTGTGGCATGTAGAAGTTCCCAGGCTAGGGGTCAAATTGGAGCTACAGCTGCAGGCCTACACCACAGCCACAATAACGCCGGATCCTCAAGCCACTGTTGGAGGCCAGGGATCAAACCCACATCCTCATGGGTACTTGTTGGGTTTGTTACTGTTGAGACACAACGGGAACTCCTGCAAAGTCTACTACTAATCTTGTTTTTAGTGGAGAGAATTGCCATGTTAATTTCTTTTGCCCAAGTGATCTTAAATAATTTGTCACTAACTGCAGCTTACTGAAACCTCTTACAGGGTGCCATGACGACTATTAGTACAAACAAGCTTCTCAAGGCCACTTCCAAATGGAATATGACTGCACTAAGCAAATTTTTGCATCAGTTTTAGAAGATCCAAATATGGTGTTAATTCTATATTATAAATTACTACATTGCATGCTGCTTAAAACTGTCAGATGAAATTGCTATAGAAAGAATATCTGAATCAAGTAAGTGGCTTTTTTGTGTAAATCAGACTTCCATAGAAAATAACTTTTTTCCAGTTAAAAATTCAAAATCTAAGAAATTTTAGTTTTTCATATCTTCATTTCAAATGTGAAATTAGGACATCTATAATCTTCTTAATTCCCATCTGATATGCATATACCCCTAGCCTGGGAACTTCCGTATGCAGCCAATGTGGACCTTAAAAAAAAGTTATAAATGTCTTTTCGTGTGCAGTGCCTCGACTGCATTTAATCTTGATCCTCATGGGGTAAGTGAGTGAGTTTTGTTCATTTCTTTGTTTTTTCTTCTTAGAGCTGCGTGGCTCTAACGTGTGGAATTTCCCCAGGCTGGGGGTCGAATCGGAGTTGCAGCCGCTGGCCTGCACCACGGCCACCATCGCAGGATCTGAGCCAGAACTTCAGCCTACACACAGCTCATGGCAACGCCGGAGTCTTCGCCCACTGAGCGAGGCCAGGGATCGAACCAGCATCCTCATGGATACCAGTCAGGATCTTACGAGGCTGAACAACAATGGGAACTCCTCTGCATGTGTTTTTAATGTAAGTTTTAGAATAGACATAATGATATCCCATCTGATCATGTGCTTTTTTTAGAATTCACACACACAATATATATTATTTGTACAACGCTAAGAAAAGTTATCAAATTTGATTTCACAGAAGCAGCATGCTTTTTTGTTTTCTCTTTTCCTCCAATTTATTTATTTATACTGATGGGAACTTTGGATTCTTACTTGATTCAATATATTATAATTCTTCACAATCTTTCTTTTTTTTTTGAGCATGCCTGCGGCATGTGGAAGTTCCCAGGCCAGAGTTGCCACCTGTGCCACAGCTGTGGTAATACCAGATCATTAACCTGCTGTGCCACAAGAGGACTTCCTGCTTCCTTTACTCTTTCTCTCCCCCCCCCCCTTTTTTTTTTGTCTTTTTAGGGCTGCACCTGCGGTATATGGAGGTTCCCAGGCTAGGGGTCTAATCTGAGCTGTTGCTGCCTGCCTACGCCAGAGCAACAGCAACGCCAGATCCGAGCTGTGTCTGCAACCTACACCACAGCTCACGGCAATGCTGGATCCTTAACCCACTGAGCAAGGCCAGGGATCAAACCTTCATGGTTCCTAGTCGGATTCGTTTCCACTACGCCACAACAGGATCTCCTCAGTTTGAATATTTTTTAAGAACATTTCCATTTTAGAAAACATCACAATGGGACATCAAATTTTCAAGGTCAGTACTCTGCTTAAATTTTTTAAATATCTGAAACCTTTCAGGGGGCTTGCAAATATTGATTCTGTTGTATTCTTGTGGGAAAATATAGATGCAAAATAAAGACAATTTTTTGGAATAAGTGAGCCAGTCACAGTGAATTTACTTGCCATTACAACAGATCTTTTTGGAAGAATCTTTGGCTATTGTGTGAAATAAATCCTCTAAAATCTACATGTTGCCCTTCGTTGGGTCTGTGTTCTATTAAAGTCACTCTTATTTTATCACAAAGTAGTAGCCACAGTGAAGAATTATTAAATCATATATCAAATGGCACCCTCTTACTTTTGCTCATACTCATATGCACTAGTTTCTGAAATTTCTAGTATTTCTATTTTCTAAATAAGAATTTTTAACTCTGGAGTTCCCTTCATGGCTCAGTGGTTAATGAAACCGACTAGTATGCATGAGGATGCGGGTTTGATCCCTGGCCTCGTTCAGTGGGTTAAGGATCCAGCGTTGCCGTGAGCTGTGGTGTAGGTCGCAGATGCAGTTCGAATCCCGTGTTGCTGTGCCTGTGGCACAGGCCAGCAGCTGCAGCTCTGTTTCCACCCCAAGCCTGGGAACTTCCATATGCCATGGGTGCGGCCATAAAAAAAAGAAAAAGAATTTTTAATTCTGAATTTGATGGTAAATCTGTTCTAATAATGTTAATGTAAAGAGACCCTCATTTTTAGTAGCTGGAATAGTTTTTCTAGTCAAACTTGTAATTTCCCCCCACAATTTTGATCAATTTCTGCATATATTTTTCTTGAATATTGCACCATTTGGCTTTGTAGATACCATATTTATCTTAAAAATTAGTATACATTTAAAATATATTTATTAATATAATCTTTAATTATAGCACATATAATACTTATATTAATTTAACGTGAATTATAACATTTAACAAATAGGGTACAAAAAACTTTGTGTCAAAAATAGAGAAATCATGGAGTTCCTGTCATGGTGCAGCGGAAATGAATCCGACTAGGAACCATGAGGTTGCAGGTTCAATCCCTGGCCTCGCTCAGTGGGTTAAGGATCCGTCGTTGCCGTGAGCTGTGGTGTAGGTCGCAGATGCAGCTCAGATATGCATTGCTGCCGGCCTGCTGTGGTGCAGGCTGGCAGCTGTAGCTCCGATTTGACCCCTAGCCTGGGAACTTCCATATACTGCGGGTGTGGCCCTAAAAAGAAATAAATTCATAAATATTATTTAGCCAAATAAAAAAAGAGTGAAGTTCTGATACATGCTACAATACGGATAAATCTTAAAAACATTTTGGTAGGTGAAATAAGCCAAACACAAAAGAATAAACAGTGTATGCTTCCACAAATATGAGGCACCTAGAACAGGCAAATTCACAGAGACAAAGTAGAATAGAGATGACTTGGGGGGGGAAGGAGGTAACATTTAATAAGTGCGGAGGTCCTATTTGGGACAGTGAAAAAGTTCTGGAATGGACAGTAATGACAGTTGCACAACATTGCGAATGTACTAAATTCCACTGAGTTGTATACCGTAAAACACCTGAAATGGCAAATTTTCTGTGATATATATTTTACTGCAGTAAAAAAAGAAAAGAAAAGAAAAGAAACCTCAGGGAGTTCCTGTTGTGGTGCAGCGGAAAGGAATCTGACTAGTATCCACGAGGTTTCAGGTTCAATTCATGGCCTTACTCAGTGGGTTGGGGATCCGGCATTCCTGTGAGCTGTGGTGTAGGTCAGAGATGTGGCTCGGATGCCACTGTGCTGTGGCTGTGGTGTAGGCCGGCAGCTGCAGCTCCAGTTCGACCCCCTAGCCTGGGAACTTCCATATGCCACAGGTATGGCCCTAAAAAAACAAACAAACAAAAAAAAAGAAACAACTATAGGAGTCCCCTTGTGGCTCTGCAAGTTAAGGACCCGGTGTTGTGACTTGTGTCACTGCTGTGGCATGGGTTTGATCCCTGGCCTGGGAATTTCCGCATGCCACAGGTGTGGCCAAAAAACAAATTAACTATAGCCCAGGGAACTATATTCCAAATCCTGTAATAAACTAAAGGGAACCAATATGAAAAGAAATATATATATATATATATGTATAATGAGTAATTTGGCTGTACAGGAGAAATTAACACAACATTGTATACTTCAACAAACTAAATTTTTAAAAAGTAAATAAAGGAGCTATAAATATCCAAAAAAAAAAAAAATCAACTGAAGAGAGTACTGACTAAGCTGAACAAAAAGCAGCCTACAACCCGGTGATCCCATCTCTGGGCACATCCTGATGGAAATGAGTAACTGATATTCACTAAACATTCACAGCAGCGCCAGACTGGGTGCAGCTGAGCTGTTCATCAACTGGAGGACACATAAGCCTTGGTGGTGCCTGCAGACAATGGAGTGTCACACAGCTGCAAGCGGGGCTGAACTGCAAGAGACATCAGTGGTGGGGGAGCACAGACCTCTGTCAACCCCAGGCAAGACAAATCTGTAGTATCGTCCTAATCTTGGGGTGTCATGAGCAGAAGTGGCTTCTAGGTGCATGAAATGTTCTGCTTTTTGATCTGGGTCCTAGTGAATGGGCATATTTACTTTGTGAAAATTCATCACACTGTACACTTATGACTTTGTACTTTTTTTGAATTAAAAAATGTATTGGAGAGTATTTGATTTACAATGTACTTTAAGTATGGTTTTACTTCAGTGAAAAAGTTTACTTAGCAGTTCCTACTGCAGCACTTCCATATGATGCAGGGGGAGCTATAAAAAAAATTTAGACAAAAAAGCCTCATAGAAATCAATTATTACAAATAGCAGAAAATTATGTACCCAGTGGAGATAAAGCAGTAAAGACTTTTTTTTTCTATAAAAAGTAAATAATGGTCAACTATTTATCACAGCCTTAAGAAGCCAGGCATAGTATGAAAATTTCCTGGTCAAAAAATTTCTTTTCAGAAAATGTTAGATCAAATCTCATTTATGGAAAGTCAAATTATATTCATAAATAAAATTTGTATTGCTCACCTGAGTGCCTGAGATGGGGGCGTCCAGGAAAGCTTTTCGAGGAAGTGATCTCTGAGCTGAGCAGGTGGCAGCCACTTTGGGAGCCGGAGGGAGTTCTTAGGAACTACAAGGGCCTGAGCTTGAGGTCCAAACCGTCTGATGTATCCCAGACAGAAGGGAAGCCCAGAGGCTGGGCCACAGTCAAAGGGTGGGATATGTGAGCTTGGAAATACCTGCATAAGGTGAGACCCTGGACGGCCTTGACAGCATGACAAAGAATTTGGAGTTTATTCTAAATAAATGGGATGCAACTGGAAGACCTAAAACAGGGAGGGCAGTGGGCTAAGTCATGTTTTAAAAAGATCCTTCTCTTCTAGATAATCAAGAGGGCCAGGGATCTAACAAAGAGGAGGCAGGCAGTTTCTTTTGTCTAGGAGAAGTCCCAGGGTTTGGTATATGATCACAGTGGTAGACATGGAATGTCCAAGAGTTTTGGAAGGAGAACAAGCACGAGGTACACCTGAATCGGATGTCAGGATGAAGTAAGCTAGGATCCAAGGATGATGCCTGGGTTTCAACGACGGGAGCCACTGGGCGGATGGCGAGTGGAGTAAGACCGGGGGAAGAGGGTTTGGGTGAGAGGGCAGGAGTCATACTGGCATATGTTTAAACTGAGATGCCCATTAGCCTTCTGAGGGGGGGGTGCTGAGAAGACAGCTGGGCATGCATGTAGACATGTATGCAGAGCTCTGAGAAGGGGTCAGGGCAAGAGTTACACAAGAGTGTGTCATCAGAATGTGTGTGTCTTGGAGTTCCCTGGTGGCTCGGTGGGTTAAGGATCTGGCGTTGTCACTACTGTGGCTCTAGATGCTGCTACGATGCAGTTTGATCCCTGGCTGGGGAATCTCCACATACCATGGCCATGGATAAAAAGAAATAAAACAACGGAAATTTAGGTATTTATGTATTTATTTATTTTTTGCTTTTTAAGGCACAATGCCAGAATTGGAATTCCCAGGCTAGGGGTCGAATCTGAGCCACAGCTCCCGGCCTACACCACAGCTACAGCAACACGGGATCCAAGCCTCATCTGTGACCTACACCACAGCTCACAGCAACACCAGATCCTCAACCCACTGAGCAAGGCCAAGGATCAAACCTGCATCCTCATGGATACTAGTCACGTTTGTTACTGCTGAGCCACCACAGGAACTCCGAGATTTTTTTTTTAAAAAGGAATATGGGTGCCTCTAAAGCCAAAGAACTAATAAAGAACGCCCTGGAGAAGGGCAAACTGATGACAGAAGAGGCCCGAAGGCCCTTGCCCTGGGGCACACCGACACTTAGATAAACGGGGCTCAGAGTGGGTTTCATCACCCTCAAATGTGAGGTGGCGGGGTTGCAAGGATTCTGGGGTTTGATCCTGGCCTTGCTCAGTGGGTTAAGGATCCCGCGTTGCCGTGAGCTGTGGTGTAGGTCGCAGACTCGGCTCAGATCCTGCCTTGCTGTGGCTGTGGTGCAGGCCAGTGGCTGCAGCTCTGATCTGACCCCTAGCCTGGGAACCTCCATTTGCCTCGGATCTTTTTTTTTTTTTTTTTTTTTTTAATTTTTTTAAGGGCCGAAGGCTAGGAGTTGAATTGGAACTGCAGCGGCCCGCCTACACCACAGCTCACAGCAACGCTGGATCCTTAACCCACTGAGCGAGGCCAGGGATCGAACCCACATCCTCATGGATAACTACTCCGGTTCGTTATCGCTGAGACACGACAGGAACTCCCGGATGTCCAGTCATTTTTGTGGCTTGGACTACGTTCACCTTTTGTCTGGTTTCGGACACGAGTGGAAGGGCCTCGTCTCTGCCTTGATGTGGATGCGTCATGAAACTGCGCTTATTCGGTGGAGCACCAAGGCCCAGCTGCGGTGCCGGCCGGCTCCCCTCCGGCCCGGCTCCCCCCCGCCCACGTGCTCGCACCGGTGCAGACAGGTCGGGGGCCGCCTCCACTCCACTCTGCATCTTGAGGGCTGCGGTCCTAACACACCGGGCCGCCCCCTCGGGCCTCCAATGGGTTGGTGTGAGGCCATGAAGTCTTCCTGGCCCTCACGGCTCCCTACAGCTGCCCTTGCGCTCAGACATTTCTCTCCTGAAGGGCCTTCTCGACCACGGACGCTCGTGCCCCTGAGGAGTAGGAGGAGCCCGAGTCCCAAGTCCCCGAGAAACATGGCGCCGTCCACTGCGCGTCAGCCCCGCCTGCGCAGGTACCAGCTCGCGCCCCGAGAACGGGGTAGACGTGCGCGTGCGCGCCGCCAGCCCCGCCCCCCGCGCGCGCAGGCCTCTGGGGCGACCGGGCCACGCAGCACGCCGATTGGTGGCGTTCCGGGCCCGCCTTCGGGTGATTGACGGCTCGGGGCTACCACCGCCCCGCCGCTGCTGCCGCCGCCGCCGACGACGCCGCTGCAGGGTGTGGAGCCCGCCGCCGCCGCTGCCCAGCTTCCGCCATGGACCTGTTCGGGGACCTGCCGGAGCCCGAGCGCTCGCCGCGCCCTGCTGCCGGTAAGCTGGTGGCCGCAGGCCAGCGAGGGGAAGGAGGCCGGGCGGGCGGGTGGCGGCGGCCTGCAGGCCCGCGGCGCCTGAGACGGGCGGCGGGGGAGCGCGAGGGCGAGCGCGGGGGCACCGGCTCCGGGGCTGGGGCGCCTCCGCCATGTTCGCTGCGCAGGAGGAAAGGGCCGTCGCGTCCTTTGTGTGCGGCCCCCACGTGCGGCCGCCCAGGGCCCGCGTTCCCCGCCGGCCCGCACGCCGGGCCCGCTGGCCGCCCGGAGCCGCCTCCGCGCGGCCCGGCCTGCGCTCGAACCGCTCGCGGTGGCGACGACGTTACCCCGGGCGCCCCCAGCTTGGCGTCTTCTTCTGCTTTGTGTTTTGTTTTTACACCAGAGGTTGCAGCGATCACCCACCTAGGCGTCCGCGGTTTGGAGGCCGAGCGAGGGTTTATTCTCTGCACCTCTGATTTTGTCTTTTGACTCATAGCACTTGTTTGTGCTTTTCCGGGTCCCGGGAAGTGCCCCCTCCCCGGAGTGCAGAGCGGCATCCCAGGTCCACTCACCTGCTGACCCCGACCTCGGCCGCGGAGTTCCCGGAGCTGTGCTTTGAGCTCCACGTTGTAGCAGCGTGAGGACCGTCTGGTGGTTCCAGTGGGTCCAGCCGCGCCGGGTCTAATTTAGCAGAGGACCTGTGAATGCTTTCACGTGCAAGGTCTTCAGCCGGATGCTGCGGTTTAGGGCTTTATTTCCAAGACAAACTTGGCAGAAAACAAGGAAAACTCTAAAAGCAAATTCAGATATTCCAGGCTGACCTCAGCCCCACTAAATCGGAAAGCCTGGCGGGAGCGCCTTGCATCTGGGTCGTGAAATCTGCAGGGGATTTTTGACAGCCCGGTAGGGGTCTGAAGACCCGCGGTTTGGGAAGTAGTGCTGTAGGGAACACCAAGGGGCCCGAGACCCCAGCCTTAGCTTTCAAAGAGCCGGATTCTGAATGCACGTGATTAAAATCGAAAATGGCTAAAGTTAATGACTGGGGGAAATGCGGAGTGTCCCGAGAAGCGATGTTTGTAGTTCGTGGACAGTGGAGAGGGAGGCGGTGCTGGAATTGGGCCTCTGACATGGGCAGACTTGTGACCGAGCCTGCCATCGTGGGGGAGTAGGGCGACAGGGAGCCCCAAAGATGGTCCCCACAGAAGGAGTGGCTCTGCCCTCCTGGGGGCCTGGATCGGGGCTGTAACATGTGGATGGCCAGGCCGGTCTTTATCGGGCCACTGTTCACAGTAATGGCACCGTTACTTGTCTCCGAACATAATGTTTTTAGGTTTGTTTTCTAGATTGTTCCGGTTGTGAAAACTCTGGCTTGTGTATACACTCTTTCTCACTCTGTTGATGGAGTATAACTTTTGTCTCAGTATGTTTGGGGCAGAGTTTGGGTTTGTAGATGTGCCTGGAAGACTGTCATTTTCTTTAATCTCTGTAACTTTTTACCTGAAATTAATTTGAGTCCGTTGGGAGGGGCGGTCCCTAAAATGACACAAAATTTGACAACTTTCCTAAGTTGGTGCTTGGGAGGACACACCCAACCCGCCGAGGTGACAGGTACCAGGGCACGGTGTGGTGTTTAAATAAACCCTCTTCCCTGGAGAGTGAACTAGTGAACAGCACTGACACTGTCACGGGTCCTGCTTGACTGAACGTATTTTTTTTATATAGCTTTAAGAAAGAAGAAGACATGCTTTCTGATTTGTAGATGACAGAAAGCTGAGAGGGATAGGTACTAAAGTGAGTGACAAAAGTGGAACCCAAAGTAATCTTAACAGGCACTTAGTTAATACCAGCAAGATGAAACTTAACAGGTTAAAAAAAATCATTTGAAGAAGACAGAATCTGATTTCAGTCTTGTGAAAATAATTTTGATTTTTGAAACCTTATTTAAGTGTCATACTTTGTTTCCAAAAAATTGGCCGTATTGATTGATTACATTGAACATAGAGTGAATGAAAAGAAATGATTGACATTGGAGTTCCCGTCGTGGTTAGGTGGGTTAAGAATCTGACTGCAGCAGCTCAGGTTGATGCAGAAGTGCTGGTTCCATCCCTGGCCTGGGGCACTGGGTTAAAGGATCTGGTGTTGCCACAACTGCAGCTCGGATTCAATTCCTGGTTGGGGAAACTTCCACATGCCAGAGATGGGGCCATTTAAAAAAAAGAAGAAAAGAAAAAGAAAAAGTTGGGGAGTTCCCGTTGTGGTGCATTGGAAACAAATCCAGCTAGGAACCATGAGGTTGCGGGTTCGATCCCTGACCTTGCTCAGTGGGTTAACGATTGGTGTTGTCGTGATCTGTGGTGTGTGTGTGTAGATCGCAGACACAGCTCGGGTCTGGCGTTGCTATGGCTGCGGCGTAGGCTGGCAGCTGTAGTTCCGATTCGACCCCTAGCCTGGGAACCTCCATATGCCGTGCGTGTGGCCCTAAAAACAAAAAAACAAGAAAAGAGTTCTCGTCGTGGCTCAGTGGTTAACGAATCCGACTAAGAACCATGAGGTTGCGGGTTTGATCCCTGGCCTTGCTCAGTGGGTTAAGGATCCGGTGTTGCCGTGAGCTGTGGTGTAGGTTGCAGACGCGGCTCGGATCCCGCGTTGCTGTGGCTGTGGTGAAGGCCGGCGGCTACAGCTCCTGTTAGACCCCTAGCCTGGGAACCTGCACATGCCGCGGTGCAGCCTTAGATAAGGGAAAGAAAGAAAGAAAGAAAGAAAGAAAGGAAGGAAGGAAGGAAGGAAGGAAGGAAGAAAAGGTGGTTTCATAAAGTAGATGGAGCCATGAGGCTAAACTCCATCATGACCCTCACACATGTTGCACAGGTGCCGTTAATTTCTGAGCTAATGCAGGGAACAGTAAGAGACCTGGTCATTTTGACAGTCTCCCCAGTGTGGTTCTGGACACCTAACAGGCTGCTTGGTTTCAAATCCCAACTCTGTTCCTGCTGCCTTCTGTGGCTCTTCCTGCGTCTGTGAAACACAAAAGTCACCTCCTGCTGCTTAGCCCGCAGGTGAGCGCTGTGTGCAGGACTCAGCACAGGGGGGAGCACCTGGTCTCTGCTTAGTGGAGGTTACTCCTTGAGTTAACTTTAACACCTGTTCACTGCAATCTTACGTGGATTTTGTGAAAACACTGAGCGTCCAAAGGGAGGAGGTACCACACTGCTCAGATTATTACGTCAAGTGTATTTTGTTTAGTTCTTTGATTTTTGTTTTAAACATCACATCTAATATTCTTACCTCACGCCTCTGAATCTGTATGATCTGAAGAAAAATATAGAAGGAGTGCATTAAATGTTATCAGATTTCGTGCTCAATTAGGAGTTTTCATCCCAACACTTACTAGGTTTTGATTGCTGAGTAATCGGTTTTTAATATGCAGTATACAGAGCTTACCTGCTAGAGGAAGTATGTTGTTCATATCAGACAGAAACGGAACTTCTCTGGCATATCATACTCATGAAAGTGCTGACTTGATGTCTTTAAGGATGGACAGCTTGTATTTGGCCATCCAAACACATTAAAGGTGTTGTGGTTTTAAGCTGTTTCAGTAGTAAGGTGGTCTCAGTTTTATAGGGTGAATCTTTCACTTACTAGGTTCCTTTACTCAGTACACTTTAAAACTGAAAAACAGCTGTGAAGACTAAATAAATATTTGCTTGTCAGACCATCTTCAGAATATTTCTTTTTTAAAAACTGGAGATCTAAATGTAAAATAAAGGTGAACGATATTAGAAAAAACTTAAGACCAATTGTGAAACTTCAGGGTAAAGTAAGAAAAAACTCAAGGCATAGGAAACTAAAATGGACTTAACTATGTAAAAGTAAAAAGTTTCTGCACGCAAAGCACCACAGAGGCAGAAGACAAGCTGAGAGAGAAGCGCTGCGGTACGCCTTACTCAGGGTCACTGTCCCGAGTCAGGGAAGGCCTCTGACGGATTAACGAGGAAGAGAGATGTCCCACTGGAAGACGGTCACGGAGAAGAAGTGTAAACAGCCCATCAGCAGGAACCGATGCTCGGTTTCCTCAGTCACTGGGAAGGACAAGCGGATCCGCGCTGTGCCGTGTTTTTCACTCATCAGATTTAAAACTTGGCAAGATGGTGGTGGGGGGGGGTGTTGTCATAAGGTGTTTTGGGAGTGGAGGTTACCACAGCTTTTTTGGGAACACAATTTGGCATTTTTTCAAATTTATTTATTTACCTTTTGACCAGCCCCCACCTAACAGAGAAAATGATGATGTAAGTCTCAGGTTGTTTATCGTGGCACTATTTGTCATGCTGACGACCAGAATCATTCTGCCGGCCCATCAGTAAGGGATCCAGAGAAGTGAGTGGCACTGCTCCCCACCGAGAATATCGTGGGACTGTTTCAAGAGTCAGTAGCCCCAGTGTGCTGGCCTGAGCATGTCCTGACCAAGGATATATGTGGAGTGTTGGTCAGTGTGCTTCTGCCTTTTAAAAATTAAAATGCATGCGCACAAGTTCACGAGCATAAAGGAACGTGGAAGCTAAACTGACACTAAACTTACTCGGGGTGGGGGGAGTGCAGGTGAGGCGGGCCCTTTTTTAATACCTCCGAGGAGTTTGGCAGACACGCAGAGCAGTCCATCAGTATCTGCGGGGGACTGGTTCCAGGGTCCCAGTGGCTACCGCAGTCCTAGGATGCTCAGGTCTCTTATCCTAGGACAGCTGGCCCTCTGTAGCCACCTCCTCAGATGAGGGGGCTGACTGCATCACATTTGTAGTTGAAAAGAAAGTCCAGATGTAAAAAGCAATTCAGGCAAAAGATTTAAAAGCTTTCTGTGACTTTATCGTACATAGCAGCTTTTAGCTAACCTGAGTATGATTAGCCCAGGCGTGGAGTACATAGTATAACTTTCAGTAGACTTAGCTTCAGAATGTGGAGAACCTTTTTTAAAAAAGTCCTACATGAAATTAATTGTAATGAAAAACTTGTTTTCTGTCTTGTTTCTTTATGCTAGAGTTCTTATATCGAGAACTCAAGGGCCTCTTCCAGAGTTTTGGGTCAAGGTCACACGTGGCCCAAAGATTGCAGCCGCACGTATTTTGATTTGCTGTTTTTCCAAAACAGAATGTAAGGTTCTTGTTAACCAGAAGTTCCCTATATAGCATCTATGGCCTGTGCAGTTTTTTGTTTCGTTTCTTTAAGAATCCGGATGCAAGCTATTCTAAATGTGATCCTTTTGATGATGCAGAGAGGATTTCAGAGGTCTTCAGAGCCTCGGGAATGTCTTCGTGGGGCCGTGTAAGGGTTAAGTGAAGCCTGGCAGACCGATGCGGGGCAGTGCAGCTCCTCGCTGAGAGCAGCCAAGCCAGCGAGCAGCCAAGAAGCCCGTGCTTGGGTGTGGATCCCCGCTCCTCAGTCAGCTCTAGGACGGTTGTTTAACGCGCGTGCCTTGGTTTCCCCGTCGGTAAGACGACAATAATGGTACCCATCTTAGAAGGTTGTTGTAAGGATCAAATGTATTTGAGGAGGTAGAGAGCACTAGAACAGTTCCCGGCAGGCAGTGGATGTGAATTATGTATATAAGCCATTGGCAGTGGTGGCCAACGAAAACATGAAATGATCTCATTGTGTTTAACTGAAATAGCACTCACGGTATTGCAGAGTGACAGAGGTGAGGACAGACTCACAGTGTTCAGTGTGGGAATTCATGTTCGCTGGGCGATGCTGGGTTTGGGGCACTACGCTAGACTGAGCTGCAGCCAAGGGCGAGGGCCAGGCTGGCGCTAAGCCGGAGACTCCGTTAGCAGGAATGCGCACCTGGGTGAAAGAAGACTTCCCCCATTGGACGTTGGCATTGGGAAGACCATTTAATTCCAGAATTAAAATCTGACCTTGCCCAAGTGGAAGGGTCGGCTGTTCTTCAGGTTGGCCTCCACCCTGAAATGTCCCCTCTCCTGAGATGCTGGGACCCTGGCCCTGCTGGCGGCAGTGTGAGTGTTCTGGGTCCATGTGTTCAGTTTGAGTCTGCTGGAGTGGGCGTGTCGGGGTCAGACGTCAGACCAGCACAGTGTGAGTGGTCTGTCCCCCTCGTAAGTGGCCTGCCCGCCGGAGTATTAAGGAGGGACTCTTGGAGGAGCATTGATACAGTGAGTAAGTGGTTATCCTAAGTGCCCTTTTTAATTTAATTTAATTTATTTTGCTTTTTAGGGCCACACCCGCAGCATATGGAGGCTCCCAGGCTAGGGGTAGAACCGGGGCTGTAGCCACCGGCCTGCATCACAGCTCACCTCACAGCAGCACCAGATTCCCCAATCCGCTGAGCCAGTGAGGCCAGAGATCAAATCCGCGTCCTCATGGACACTAGTCAGATTCGTTTCCACTGCGCCACAACAGGAGCTCCCTAAATGCCTTTTAATGTCCTAATGCTGTTTTTTGAGTACTGCCCATAGGGTCTTTACGTCACATATGATAACAATGAAAGTGTTTGCAGTTACTTAATTTCTTCAGGGTAATCCTGAGGGGCAAAATTCTGTTTAATGGGATAGACATTTCCCATTTGCATTAAGGATATAAAGCAAAGGAGTTACTTTTTGTTAAATCAGGAATTTATCAGATATTTAATGTTCTTCTGACCTAAAGACTCCTGCAGAAATTTCCCTCTTTGGTGGTTATACTTTTTTTTTTTTTTTTTTTTAATTTTATGGCCACATCTGCCGCATATGGAAGTTTCTGGGGCAGGAATCGAATCCGAGCTGTAGCTATGGCAATACCAGATCCTTTAACCCACTGTGCCAGGTCAGGGATCAGACATGCACCTCTGCAGCAACCTGAGATGCTGCAGTAGGATTCTTAACCCACTGCGCCACAGCAGGAACTCCTGGAGGTTATACATTTTTATTAAAACTTTTTATTTTTTAAAAAGTAGAATTGAGGCATTCCCTTCGTGGCTCAGTGGTTAACGAATCCGACTAAGAACCATGAAGTTGCGGGTTTGATCCCTGGCCTTGCTCAGTGGGTTAAGGATCCGACGTTGCCGTGAGCTGTGGTGAAGGTTGCAGACGCGGCTCGGATCCCGCATTGCTGTGGCTGTGACGTAGGTCGGCGGCTACAGCTCCTGTTAGACACCTAGCTTGGGAACCTCCATGTGCCGCGGGTGCAGCTCTACATAAAGGCAAAAAGACAAAAAAAAAAAGTAGAATTGATATCAAGATTTCTAGGCAAAAAGATGGGTGAACATTTGAGAACATTAAAGTTGAATTGGTTTTTATTTTTATTTTCTAATTTATTTATTTATTTATTTATTTTGTCTTTTTAGGGCCGCACCGCAGCATATGGAAGCTCCCAGGCTAGGGGTAGAACTGGGGCTGTTGCCACCCGCCTATGCCGGAGTCACAGCAACGCCAGACCCGAGCCACATCTGCGACCTACACCACAGCTCACGGCAACACCGGATCCTTAACCCACTGAGCGAGGCCAGGGATCAAACCCGCAACTTCATGGTTCCTAGTTGGATTCCTTTCCACTGCACCATGATGGGAACTCCTGAATTGGTTTTTAAGTGAGTTAATTTCTGTACGTGAAATCTGAGGAACAGGAGGAGTGTGTTGAGCTTCATAGGACGTGAACATCTCCACCTCCGTCTTTGGCCCTTTGTGTGTCCCCCCGACCCCCACGTTCCTGTGGGCCAGTTCATCTGTTTCGTAGTTTCAGTAGAAATTTTGGGGAAAACTGGAGGAGGAGGAGTGGTGAAATTTTATACGGGAAGGAATAATTGAGTATAAAACATTTAAAACAAGTGCTTTTGGATTGTTAATATTTAGGATTTTAGATAATTTTCCTGGCTGTCTTCTGAGTTTATCTTGGAGGATCTGAAATTCCTGCTTTTCTTCATACAAGTCTGTTGAGTTAAGCACTGTGCCGGGGACGCCAGGTTAGCACGGATTTGCTTGCTTCCCTCAGCCTCTCAGCGTCTTGGTGCTTTTGTGTTTGAGATTCTCCTTGGTGTTGGTTGAGAATGGCATTGAAATAGGATTTCTTTAAAGACCTGCAGATCTTTTGAAGAGGCCCTTTATCCCTGAAGTTCTGTCTTGATTGAGGTGCCAAGGCAGAATTATTGTTTTGCCCTAGAATTAGTTTTTTTCTCCGCAGGATTCACTTTTTTTTTTTTTCTCCTGTTCTCTTTTATTATCATCATAGTCTTTGTATTGATACATATCAATGATAGAGGTTTCTTTTTAAAGCTTAGTATTAAATATTAAATATCTTTTCCCACTTTAATTTTACATTACTCTACCAAAAAAAAAAAAAAATTAAAACTCAAGTTATCTGAAGCCTGGACACACTTCCACAATTAGCCGGGCTGTGTGAAAGTTGGTGGCTTTGTTCTTCCTGCTGTGTGAGCAGGTCCAGGCCCTAGAAAGATGGGACCAGGTCATAACTGTCTTTGAAGTGTTCTACAAAAACGGATGGCCTGTTACAAGCCAGGTTACAAAGTAAGGTCGGGGTAAGAGAGGGACATTTTCTCCCAGAAATGTGATTTCTGAAGAGTCCCAGTCCATCGTTGTTCCCCAGATAGCTGGAGGAGCGGTACAATCTCAGCCTGAGCTTCAAAGTCCTGTCTCTCTGAGGGGACAGTAGTTGCCCTGCCAACGGGGGACGGCTGAGGAGGGGAGCCCGCGTCTGTCCACTGCCCCCTTCTCAGCCGGGGAGCGGAGAGCTTATTGCCCTGTGTGTGCGAAGTGGGCTGAAGCTGGGTTGGTACTGAAAATTCTCTAAAGAGGTTTCTTCTAGAGACAGACAACTCAGACTCTTCCTCTCACTTCAGCAACGAAGTTACCTTAAAAGCACTTGGGATGCTCCTCCTGCGCCCGTGGGGTGGGGCTCAGGGGAGGGCGTCGTCCGTGCAGCCGCCTTCCAGGCCGAAGGCCGTAGCGGAACTCCTGAAGGTTGGAGACCCCATAAAAGTGGACAGAGGCTGCTGCCGCCACCAGGACATGGAAGATCTGATGAGACTGGAGCCAGATGTCGAACTTTCCAGGGAAGAAGCGCTCAGGAATCCGCACAGCGTAAAGGCTGGCCCCGGTGATGTACATCACGGCCATGAGGAAGAGCCAGTCCATCCGGCCCACCGGGGTGGCCTTGACAAAACCCTCCGCCATCGTAAAGTGCACGGTGGGCACCAGCCACTCAGGCCAAGCCCCGGGAACACGCCTGCTCTCGTCTGCCGGTGCTTAGGAGTGGCCAGCCGGTCCCACTGCGCCACGATGATGGCGGAAGTGCCCAGGACGCGGACGATGGCGAGGTGGAGGAGCTGTGGCTGTGGGGAGCAGTAGAAGGAGTGATGGAGCCGGGGACGAAGCTCCCCATGATCAGTAGGGCGATCCCTGAATAATCCAGTTTGGAAAAAGTCCGAGAGACTTTCTCTGAATGACAGTAGATGGTATGGAAGAGCCAGGAGAGGCTGAGGCAGAGCACTGCACCCAAGAAGAACATTCCAGACGCCACCTTCTCCTGAAGGGGGGCCCTGAGGTACATACTTGGTCCGAGCATCATCAAGATTCCCAAAGAAAGAAACAGCACAAAACCAAGCAGATGGGTCCAGATGTTGCCAGCCTCAGTGTGGATGCGGAAGACGCATGCCCGGAAGGAGGGCGTGGGCGGCCTGTGGCCGTGCAGCTGGGAGTCGTTGTCCTGGAGCCAGTCAGGGAGCTTGTCGTGCGGGATGACCCTCCAGCGACCTTCCCAGACCTGATACACAAACTCCTCCATCTTCTCCATGGCATGGTGGGCTTGCAGGGGAGGAATCAGCACCCGCACCTCCTCCTTTGCACTGGGCACGCCGGCTCTTCTGCAGCTTTGAGTGGGCTGGTGACGCCCCGGGTGCCCTTCTCTAGCAGGGGGCCCAGTTCAGCCAACTCCACCGTGTCCACCGTGTCGGCCTCCCTGCTGCCGGCGGGAGCCCCATTGCCCTGGGCCCCCGCAGGTCCTTTGTGAGAAGATATCTAGCTGGTGCCCCACCAGGCCCTGCAGCTTCAGCTTGGGGAGAGGGCGGGGTCCCTCGGCCCCAGGGGGCGGAAAGCGCCCTGTGATGGAAGATAGGTGGGCGTCAGGCTCTGCTGGGGGCAGCGGACCCCACACTACATCCCAGAGCTGGAGGCGGCCTGCGGCCGAGCAGCCAGGATCTTCTGCCTCCTCCCCTCGCCGGAAGGGCCGCGCAACCGCCCAGGATTCACTTTTAAAGAAAGATTTCAAAATATTTGTTCCTTTGAGTAGTGAAATTATCAAGAACAATTCTTGTTTCCCTCAAAATACCCAATAGCCCTTAAAATGCCTGTTGGGTCATCTTTCATTGCTTTTACGTTGGCTGTAACTGTCGGAAACAAATGTTGATCTTAAATGGCTGTCAATAAAATATTTTTTTAAAAATAAGTTTTGTCCAGCAGGGAGGAGAAATCTGAATTTAATAGCAAACACGTGTCAAAAGATCTCCCCCTTTGCAAGGCCCTCTGGCCGATGACCACATGTGTCTAAGCGGGCGTTCCGTCTTCCAGGGAAAGAAGCTCAGCAAGGACCGCTGCTCTTGGACGCTCTCCCTCCAGCCAGCAGTGCTGACTCAGGTACAGTCTTCAGGCTCTCCCAGGTGTGTGTCAACGTGTCATCCTGGGATTGTAGTTGTCTCAATCTTTTTCCCTTTCCCCCATTTTCAACACACAGATGTTTTAGGTGTTGGACTGTCTTAAGTTTTGAATCCATGGCGTCAGGTAAGGCAGAAAAATCTGCTAGTCGCTAGCCCTGAGAAACTGCATAAAAACGTTGAGCAGTTCTCTCTGGTTCATTTGAGCGTTTATTTTACCAGCTGAAATAAGATTTAACTCTGTCAGGCAGGTTTCTGTTTCCTTTGAAATATGAGGACTTTAAAATAGGTTCAAGATATTGTTTGGCACAGTGTGACTTGCCATCGGATTGCCACAAGAGTTTCGAGTCGATTTCGATGACCCATGTAGGTTCCTAGTGGGATGGATTCTGAGACTTGAGCCCCGTCCTGGTTTTGTGGGCTCACCCAGTGTTCTGTGTGTTTCAGGGGCAGGGGGACCTTTGCTTTTTGATGATCTCCCACCAGCCAGCAGTGGCGATTCAGGTAAGTGGTTGGGAAAAAAAGTCCAATATGCTGACGGAAATAACACAGAATGTTTTACCTTTATGTACAATTAATTTATACTTTTTAACAACCTCTTGCAACGACTTTAAGAAATAGGAGTTTAGGAAGTTCCCGTTGTGGCTCGGCAGTAACAAATCCAACCAGTATCCATGAGGACATGGGCTTGATTCCTGGCCTTGCTCAGTGGGATCCTGCTTTGCTGTGGCTGTGGTATAGGCCAGCAGCTACAGCTCCAGTTCCACCCCTAGCCTGGGAACTTCCATATGCTGCGAATGTGGCCCTAAAAAAAAAAAAAGAATATGAGTTCAGTAATTTACTTTGATCTATGTTATTAACTTTAAAAAAAAAAAGCTCAGAGTCTGTCATTCTGGTTTTGCCTGTTATATTCCTGACATATCTAAATGTATGCAGTAGAAGTGTCTGCATATGAAGTACAGTTAAAATTTAATTTCAGTATCACTGAAAAATTGAAGGTATCCCTGATAAATTAAGTCTTCTGTTTTATGCCACTTATATTAAAAAAGAATTTTGATCTTAAAAATAATTCAGAATGGCAGTGATTATTAACTGGTAAGAGATCATGTACAGGAATTTTCTTGAAATTTAAGACTTAGTTAATTATTTTCCAGTCTGTCCTTTCCTGTTCTCAAGGTTCTTTTTATTGATGTGATTTCATTTTTTTTAAGTCTTACTATTGGCTCAAGAGTTCTCTTGTGGCACAGTGGGTTAACTGGCATTGTCACTGCAGTGACTCGGTTCACTGCTATTGCATGGGGTTGATCCCTGGCCTGGGAACTTCCACATGCCGTGGGCAAGACAAAAAAAAAAACAAAAACAATTGGCCATACCTTTTCCTGTAAATATTTTAACTTTTCCTTTTCTGTTCCAGTTAAACAGAAGGGGCAAATAGAGCAGATTCTCTAGGCTGTCGTATGTGACATGTGTGTTACTCCATCTCCCGGAGAACTTCTTACACGGGATCCCCGAGGGGAGGGGCATGGAGCAGTGGTGGGGACAGCGCTGGTGCGGGCTGTCCTTTTTCATATGCACCTATCTTCTAGTGTGACAAACCTTCCTTGTGTTGTCAAATCAGACGTACTTGCTGCTTTTCAAGTGTATTTTTTATATCATAATTCTTTACCATAAAATCATTGGTCTAGAAAGTATGAATTAAATTAGTATCACTCCTATATTTAAAAAAAGTATCACAGTTATCTTACATAAGAGTTCTCGGTTTTCAAACTTTGTTTCCTCCCAGTTAACCTTAAAACCTTCCCAATAAAGACAGTACTCTAGGTTATGATGAAAGTTACCGTGTGCAGCTAGGGCTCTTAACACATTTAATAAAAGAGAGGAGGGGTCAACACAGTTATGTCTTGGTTATCTGTAGAGCTGGTGGCAGTAAACTAGCAGTAACTTAGAAGATGTCAACACCACTTGCTTGGTTTTGGGGGGAGGACGTAAAATCCAGTCTTGTACCCAGTATTTTGGGTTTCTTGAGAAGACACTCTTCTTTTCAAGCAGGCAAGAGCCATTTACAAAAATTGACTGCATCCTAGGCCATAAAATAAGTCCCACTAAAGAGTCAATTTCATCTGTAGACCACAATTTCCAATTACAGTGTGATTCAACTAGAATTCGGCAACAGTTTAAAAAATTTCTCTGGCAACTTAAGAGAGGTAGATTCTTTTACGTTCACACTGGGGGAACCGGAACACAAACAGTAAGGGACAGGAGAGTAATGGAGTGGCCATTGGGAGATCCGTGACATTTTCGCAGTGAAGCTGCCTTACCGTGTGGGGTGGGGTGTGTCTGTTACCGAATGCTGTCGTGGAAATCTCTCCTTTGCAAATCGTTGACTCTTCTTGAGGGCAGGGGCACTTCCTCACTTTTCCCCTTGGTACTCAGATATGCCTGGCAAAGAGTAGTTGAATAAATAATGAACGCTTGCCTAGTTTTACACCTAAATGCAGAGAATACCTAGGGCCATTTGTCATGACAGCGGTGGCCATATATTGGACACCTGGTGGACCGGGCGCTGTGATGAGTGCTTCACCTTCTTTCTCCCCATCAATTTTCAAACAACTCTGAAATGACGGTATTCTCCCTGTTACGGATGAAGAAACTGAGGCTGGAAGGTTAAGTAACTTGCCTTAAGGGCGCACGCCTTGTACCTGAGATTTGAAACTAGACTTTGATCGTATTCCAAAATGCACATGCACTGCGGCGTTGTTGTCTCTGGCTTTGAATACCAGCTCGTCCTTTGCAGATTGGAGGAATGGCCTCAGCAGTCCTGTTTTATCTTTCAGGATACATGTAATTTTAAAAGCCTGACATTGACCTCGTTTTCAGCCTTTTGGGGCACTTACTGCTTTTTTGAACTAGTTTAGGGTGTTTCACTTTACAGATTTGGGGAACTTATTTATAAATAAGTAAGGGCTTGTGGTTGTAAAAGCGCCTGTGCCACAGCCCCGCAGTAGGAATGGCTTTTTACCACCGAGAAGCCTCTCCTGCACGTCCTCTCGTGGTCAGCCTGAGCAGGGCTGGCTCTTGATCGTGGGGTCCCCCTGTGGGTGCCCAGCCACTGCCCCACCCCGCGCAGTCAGAGCCCTGACTCCCGGGCCTCCCTCTGTGCCTGGCCTCACATGAATGTCCTTCTGTCTCCAAGGGCTGGGAGGGACCTGGTCTGCTGGCGGCTCTCTCTCAGTCTACAGCGGTGTCTCTGTCTGGCTTTTGCTTTGTATTTCCAGGTGCTCTTGACACTCCGCTGTCCCAGATGGGGAAGAATGAAGGGAAAGGAGCAAAGAGAAAAACCTCTGAAGAGGAGAAGAATGGCAGCGAAGAGCTTGTGGAAAAGAAAGTTTGTAAAGGTTTTCAGACAGTTTGAAAACAAATGTATTAGACTTCATATTTTAAAAGAACCCAGAGCAAAAGCAAGCCCAGCTTTCCGATGACAGTACTTCCTTTTTGTGTCTGTATTTAGGGAGAGGGTCGGGCTCCTGTCTTGCAAACGGATTTCTAAGGCTGCTTTTGCTTCCTCCCTCTGCTCCCCAGGCACATGTCCTCCTCGCCTTTGGTCAGACAGGAAACCTGCATTTGTTTTTCAAGGGTTAAAAGACACAGGTAGTTTTTACTTAGCTTTCCACAGTGAGTGGTTAGCTCATTAACCCCCCAGTTTCTCTCTGACCACATGTCATTGTTCCCAGCCTGGTGATAAGGCCTTGGGATTCTATGACGAGCTCTGTAGGCAGCGTCCCAAGAGAGTGCCTGAGGCTGGAAAAGGCAGTTGTTGAAATTTGTAGTCAGCTTTCTAACAGGAGGTCAGAGTCAGTGGGGAAGAAATGAAAGTATCAGCTAAAGAGGAAAAGTGATGGGTCTTCATCTCTGGCACCGACCACTTTGGTGCCGTAAATGGCCTGAGGCAGAAGCATAGGCTGCGTGGGAGGTGTGGGAAAGGGCGGCCCCAGCTCTGCCAGGGAGCGGCCTCCGCTCGGCCCCGCGCCTTGAGCCTGGGGGGCCTCGGCTTAGCCCAGTGCCTTGAGCCTGGGGGGCATCAGTCCGGGCCTAGCACCTTGAGCCTGGGGGGCCTCAGCCCGGGCCCAGCGCCTTGAGCCTGGGGAGTGTCATGCCTGCGGCAGCAGCTCTTATAAAAGGGCTCCTTGTAACACGCACATGGCTCTGGGTATCAGGAGACGAGCTTCAGCCAGCCTGGCCATTAAATAGAAATCTCTCTGCCTCCAGTGGTCTCCTTCCTTTTCTTTCTCTGTTAAGCAGCTGATGTCTGAATAAACTGTAAGATCAGTTGCTCACCTCAGGCTGGAAATCCCTGTTTCCAGTGTACCAGTGGGGCCTCTGGGATAAACTCCACTTCCCTGCGTTTCTCTAAAGTAGGGATTTTCTGTCCTCGTTGAACTGCTGACAGACTAGACCCACACAGAATTCTTTGCTCCACTTCTGTGCAGTGACAACACATTCCTCGCTCTGGTGCTTTGACTTCACACCCTCTTGAGAGGAGCTGTTCTGTACTAACTCGCTGTCGTCTGCTGTCTCCTCTGCACTGCTGGGCCTTGCAGAGACTGGCCCCGCTGGACAGTGGCCCGACTGCTAACAGACCTGCTGCTGGGGAGGTGCCTTGAGGGTGCAGCTCTTGTTCGCAGCGTTAGGGCGTTGCTGAGTACCACAGCCGTAGTTTCCCCACTTGCTCTGGGACTAGGGCTTCTGGAGAGAAGGGCACAGTTTTGTATTGGCCTTTTGTTCTCTTGTCCTTAGCCTCTTCGGTGATCTTTGGTTTGAAAGGCTACGTGGCTGAGCGGAAGGGCGAGCGGGAGGAGATGCAGGACGCGCATGTCATCCTGAACGACATCACCGAGGAGTGCCGGCCCCCCTCCTCTCTCATGTGAGTGTCCCGCAGCCTGGAGGCACAAGGTCTGTGTTCTGATGAGAACTCTGGACTGGGTCCAGCTGATTAGTAACGGAAGAGAAGACGTGTTCCTCGAGCTGCTGGGTTCAGCATCTGTAGTTCTCGGCTGGGTTTGGGCTTGCCCGCCGAGGGACCTTTTTGGTTTTCACAGCAGGGGCTGTACCACCTGCACCTGGTAGCGGGAGGCCAGGGTGCTTCCCGCAGCCACAGCTTAGTCCTGCGGCCGAGGGTCGGGCAGCTCCAGGTGGAGTCAAGGAGTCCTGCGGGAACGACCCTCCGCTTTGGGGGTCTTTGGGGGTCGTTGCGTTCTACCAGTGTCTGGAGACTCCTGGCCTGGGAGATAGAGGCAGAAGCCGCTAATTATGGCGGTGAGTGGTGCTCAGGGAGAGCCAGCGCAGACAGCCCAGAACGAGAGCGGAAGAGCAGAGGTGGCACCAGGAAGATGTGCCAGTGAAAGTGAAGCCTCTGGGTAAGATCCGAGGCGTGGAGCAAGAGTGGCCAGGGGGTCGGACGTTGAGTGGTCATTAGTGAACGCTGTGTCTGCATCCGTAGTAACGTGTATGTTACACACACCAGCTCCTTTCCGCAACTTCATAGCCTTCCTTACATTCGCTGCTGACACCACGTGGTGTGCTGGAGCCACTGGTGCCGGTGCCTCCGTCCGCCAGGCGAGGCCTGGTCGAGGAGGTGAGGCCCCTGCAGGACACCTGGTCACGCGCAGAGACCATAGTCCGTGTCGCACACCTCGCTGCTGCCAGGCTGCCGTTGTCGCTGAGAGTAGGAGGTGCTTTCAAAGCCAGGAAAGGGACTTCTGGGGAGCCCCAGGGAGAGCTTCCGGGAGAGACTGGACTCAGGGACCCTGAACCCTGGCTAGCAGACACTATGCTGTAAGACTCTGAGTTATAAACCGCGTGAAGTTGATTTTCCTGGGCGCTTGTGATCCCAGATCGAAAAGGAATTCCAAAAATATTTGAAAAGAGAGCAGCTCTGCAGAACAAATGTCATTTCCCATCGGATTTCTGTTCTTTCCTTTATTTTTATTTTTATTTTTTGGCTTTTTAGGGCCGCACCTCTGGCGTATAGAGGTTCCCAGGCTAGGGGTCAGATTGGAGCTGCAGCTGCTGGCCTGCACCACAGCCACACCAGATCTGAGCCACAGCTGCGACCTACACCACAGCTCATGGCAATGCTGGAGCCTTAACCCACTGAGCGAGGCCAGGGGTTGAACCTGCCTCTTCATGGATACTAGTCAGACTCGTTACCACTGGGCCACAACGGGAACTCCCTGTTCTTTCCTTCTTGATTCGGTTTTTTTAATGCTGTTTATTCTGTGGATATAAGTTTTCTGACAACACTTGGAAGAGGAATATGACTGGTGCCACAGGCTTCGGGCTTCTGTATCGGTCACAGGTGGAGCAGCGGTCCTGGAACTGCCCCTTCTTTCAGAGTTTTTAACTGTCTTGTGTCAGTAATTGTTTATCTGAGCGTTAGTGTTTAAAACGAAGTCTGGTTTATTTATTAATTTGTGTTTTGGGCCACGCTTATGGCATGTGGGATTTCCCCGGCCAGGGATCGAGCCACGCCATAGCAGTGACAAAGCCGGGTCTTTAACCCACTGCACTACCAGGGAACTCCTAAATCTGGCTTAAATAGAAAAAAGTTCTGAGTTTTAGTTTAATGAAAAAAATCAGTTAATAGATCTTAAATTTTGAAAGAAGTCTGAGTTTTTAATTCATTTTAAAATGTCATGGCAGTTATTTACGTATTTGTACCAGTTAACATTTGGTGTTTAAGAGTCACGGGCTGTAATGGTGAAGAGTGATCTTTGCTGACTCTCAATTCATTGTTCCAGTACCCGGGTTTCATATTTTGCTGTTTTTGATGGACATGGAGGAATTCGAGCCTCAAAATTTGCTGCACAGAATTTGCATCAGAACTTAATCAGGAAATTTCCTAAAGGTGAGACTGAGAACCGAGACAGTTCTCATCCCTCTCAGTGTTGGCTGTTCGTGTTGGTCAGTGAGATGTCGTTAGCTTTTGTAAGGAACCGTTGTCAGAGCTCCCTGGTGGCTCAGCGGGTTAGGGATCTGGCGTTGTCACCGCTGTGGCTCTGGTTACGGCTGTGGGGCGGGTTTAATCCGGGCCCAGGAACTTCTTAACGCCACAGGCATGCCCCCTCCCAAAAAAAACAACCCGGAAAACAAAAAGGAAGATAGGAAAGAATCACGGCTGAGTGTAAACGAGCAGGACTTCGAGGAGGGCAGGCGAAGCGGCCGGCTCTGTGTGTTTGGCACCTCTTGGGAAATGTCTTTGGGTGCAAGTGAGTGTCCTGTCTTTATACTTGGGAGACTTAAGAGTTTGTTTTCTTTGGTTCCTTCTGTAACAGGAGATGTCATCAGTGTAGAGAAAACCGTGAAAAGATGCCTTTTGGACACCTTCAAGCATACGGATGAAGAGTTCCTTAAGCAAGCTTCCAGCCAGTAAGTACAGCCACGTGAAGACGTGCGAATGGAGTGTGTGTCTTTTCCTAAATGCCTTTCAGACCTGATACAGTTGAATGCTAATGCTCAGTGTCTGAAAAGTTCCTAGTGCTGAGGAGGCTCTTGTAATGGTTAACTCATCTGAAACAAAAAAACACCTATCGAGGAACGGTCCGTTTTAAAAGTGTAAGGCACTTCCCATTCAGCTCTGGCAGCTGGGCTCAGAGCGCTAGCATGTTGGTGGTGAGCGTGTTTCTGATGTGTTTTCCCCGCAGGAAACCCGCCTGGAAAGATGGGTCCACCGCCACGTGTGTTCTGGCTGTAGACAACATCCTTTATATCGCCAACCTCGGGGACAGTCGGGTACGTGGCTCGGAAGTCACCCACTGAGATGTCAGCGTGTGATGGGGGGGAGGAGCTGGAGGCAGCACTTGCTGAAGAAGATTGCGGTGGTGCTGGTTGGGTTGGGGTCTGGTGGGGTGGCTGCCAGGGCTTCTGCTGCAGAATTCAAGTTCTAGGTCAGGGAACAGCAGCTCAGTTGGAGGCAGTTTGTTCTCTGGGAAGACTTATGCCCCGTAACAGACCTTTTCTGCTTTTTTCTACGTTTTTTCCCTCTTGTGTGTAATGTCAGACAGATACGATGCTGTGCGTTGGAATTTAATCATCATTCAGGTAGCTTACGTAGTCATCTTCACTTTCTGACAGTAATGCATGGAAAGTAGTAACCCCTGCCTCTCAAAATCCTGTGATTCCAGAATAACTCAAAAGCCGTAGCTAGAACAGTGGCAGGTGCTGTGACATCTGTCCACTGAGCCCAGTACACATGGCTGAGGGGCGATTATTTCCCCCAGTGATGGCCCGTGTGCCGGTCACCGTGGTGGGGAGTGGCTCGCAGCTGGAGGCCGTGTCTGCAGGGCCTCCCAGGACCTCGCCCTCCTCCGCCGGGGCCCGCCGCTCTTTCCACCACCGCCCCCTTTGCAGCCAGCCCCCATGTTGTGCGGTGGTCACGGTAACAAAGTGACCTCCCCACTCTTAACAGCATCTTCAGGCCTGGAAATAGCTGATCCCCAGCCCCGCTGTTCTTAGGGTGATTTATAAATACGGGGCACTGGGAGTTGGGCCCTGAGCATCACAGGCACTAGCCCTGCCTGGTGGTGCTTCGGTCTGGGGCCCTCGGGTGGACTGCCTCTAGTATATAGGTTTAAACCAAAGGACAAAGCAGCATGAGTAAAACTGGCCGAGAAGAGAGGGAGAGACTTTGGAGTCAGGCCCCAGCTGGACTCCTGGAGCTGCTCGGGGACATAGTGGTGGGCGTGCACGGAGGGGCACTTGGTCTGCCTCGTCGCGCCGCCCGTAGACTCTTGAAATGGTGATGCCTGCAGGGGCCTTTCATGTCACAGAAGACAGCGGCCGAGGGTGAACATCCACCAGAGTTTGCCCCAGAGTTGAGACGAAGCCCAGGGCTTCTCTCACCGACTTTTTCTATGACACCCCTTTGCTGCTTGATGCTTCTTTGATGCTTGAGCCTCTGAACTCAGTTTGTCAGCAGGAGGCTGAATCTGAAACTCCATTGTTAACCTTATTCTTTAACTGTCAACCTTGGGTGCTGAGCTCACTGAATTTCACAGCTGTTGTAATCTCCATCTTCCCAGGCAATCCTGTGTCGTTACAATGAGGACAGTCAGAAACACGCGGCCTTAAGCCTCAGCAAGGAGCATAACCCAACCCAGTATGAAGAACGAATGAGGATACAGAAGGCTGGCGGGAATGTCAGGTAACCCAGGGGTGACAGGTACCCCAGAGAAGGAAGGCTCACCATAAATTAGGCTGGGAGACTTCCGAGGCAATCTTCCTGTGTCAGGCAGCCTTCCGTGGTCTAACCTGGGGAAGTAGGTGAGCGAGAATTGAAGGATTTCATGTATGTCCAAGTGGGAGCAAAAAATCCATGCAAGGAGTTCTCATTGTGGCTCATTGGGTTAAGAACCCAACTAGTATCCATGAAAATGTGGGTTCAATCCCTGGCCTTGCTCACTGGGTTAAGGATCCAGCATTGCCATGAGCTGCAGTATAGGTTGCAGATGCAGCTCAGATCTGGCGTTGCTGTGGCTGTGGTGTAGGCCGGCAGCTGCAGCACTGATTGGAGCCCTGGCCTGGGAACCTCCATATGCTGCAGGTGCAGCCTAAAAAAATGTATGGAAGAAACATGCCTCCCCACGTGGCAGAAGAAAAGCTGTCTCAAATTGAAGTTGACCATATGCAGCATTTTCTCTGGTCCTGGGAACCTTCATAAAAACTATCATTTGTCATAATTGGATAAGCTACAGTTTTAGGCGAATTGTCTAGAGAGAAAATCTGAAGTGGTTAAAGCAGTAAATGTCAGACAGTCTGTGCTGTTCGTCTCTGGGCTTCCTGGGGAACAGCTTCTCTGGCACAGAGGCTGCTCTTAAACCTGGCTTGTCCGCAGCCATTCCATAGTCTTCAAACTGGACAGCTGTGTCCGGCCCTTACTCGATCATTGCTGTCTCTCAGGGAGATAGAGGAGGGCGGGCCTTTTCTGTGCTCAGGAGAGTGACTCTTCAAGGACAGTGTATGTGAATTTGACCAGAAGGGTTTTCTGGTTCATCCCACAGTTTGATCCCACTAGGATTTTATTTCCTGTCGGAGATAAGCAACATATCAACATGAGACTGCAGTTATTTGTCTTTGAAAGTGTAGTTTCTCTTCCGTTCTTTGTTACTGCTCCAGGCTGAACGTAGCCATTGGTGCAGGAAAGTCTCTGGAGAGGAATCTGAATTCTCTGGATTGGTTAAAAACCTCCTGGGTTAGTGAAAGGTGATCTTGGTCTGGGTTGTGGCTATTTACCTGAGCACTGATGGACCCGTAGGCTGGGTTCAGACCTTGGTCAGTGCTGTGTGCCTGATTTTTCCCTCTGCCTGCTGTGGAAGTTAGTGACTGAGAATGTGGCCCCAGTGTTAAATGTCAGCATTACCTTTTCTGCCGCACCCCCACCCCCCCCCCCCCCCCCGCCCCTTAAGGGCTGTGCCTGTGGCATATGGAGGTTCCAGGCTAGGGGTCAAATGGGAGCTGCCTACACCGTAGCCACACAGGATTCAAGCTACATCTGCAATCTATACCACAGCTTATGGCAACACTGGATCCTTAACCACGTGGGGCTGGGGATTGAACCCGCATCCTTGTGGATACTAGTCAGTTTCCTCACGCACTGAGCCACAATGGGAACTCCTCTGCCTTTGTTTTATAACTTCAGCATTCTGCTTTCGCCTAAAGTCCTTGAAAAGATTTTGACATTGCCAGTCCTATGGCTGAAAGTAAGGTCGGCTGTGCTGCATTTATTTCCTTTTCCCAGTCCCCTTATTAATAACAGTGTGTGTTTAGGGTGAGCCCCTCAGAAGAGGGGTGGGAGGCAAAGAGGTGGCAGAGGGGGTGCTTTCTGTCATGGAGCAGCAGGGACAGGTTGCAGTCTTTCTCCTGCCTGAGGCTGGGGTTGGCATGCTTTTCTTTTCCTCCACTCCCGCCACTTTGATTATTAAACTTTCTGGACGTGCAGAAAAAATTCTACAGTAGGAAACATTTCAATATCTGCCACCTAGATTCAGTAAACATTTTGCCATATTTGTTTTGTTATATGTGTGTTAAGCTGAACTATTTAAAAACTAGTTGCAGTCATAACACCTAATAAAGTCATAATTAGGTTTAATTATTTCTTAGGTTCTAAGTACTAATTAGAATAATTCAGTTCTGTTAGGTTCGTAATATCACATATATGCTCATGTTTCCCCACGTGTCCCCGCAGTGTCTCTGCCTGAAACCAGGGCCTGGTCAGCGTTCACGGTTACTGTGTACTCCCATCTTGCAGGTGTAGAGTGGTCCCCTCTCCCTGGGCTTGGGTCACGGCCCCCGCCCCGGCCGGCAGTTGTGTGGGTCACCAGCACTGGTTTTTCGTGGCATCACTTAAGTTGCTTGCACGTATTTCTGTGCACCGAGAGTAGGGTCTGAAGACCTTTTTAGATTTAGACTAAATGCAGGATGTTCGGTGGGGGGTGCAGCGCACTTGCGATGGGCCGGTTGCTGTAGGTGACACTGATTCCCACGTTGGCTGCTGTTGGCTGCCGCGTGGTGGCAGCAAGTGGCTGCAGAGTGAGAGGACGTGTTTCTGGTGCGATCGGCGCTGGCCGGGGAGCTCACAGTCTGGCCTCGGGCTGGCGGTTTTCACATTCCTCCGTGCGAGTCCCTTCTTTCGCAGGCTGCCAGAGAGGGCTTCTTGGGGTCCCTCCCGCATGCCTTACTTAGCGGGCGGCCTCGGAGGGGAGGCTGTCCTTCCTCAGCAGGGAGGACCCGCAGAGAGCGGGTGGAGGGCGCGTTCCTCAGTCACCATGTGCAGAGCGAGGCGGCACCGCAGCTGGGAGGCTAGTGTTTTCCTTCCCCTTCCCTGCCCTCCTGCCCCTTTTCCTTCTCTGTGAGTCGCCACTGGTGGCCTCATGTCTTCCCTGGCTGACCCTCGTCGTCAAGGCCGGTGCACTTCCTCCCACCTGTCCTTGTCCGCGGCCAGCGGGAGGGCGCCCGCCTGCCCACTACGCATCCGCCCACCCGCCACCCGCCCGCCACACACCCGCCTGCCCGCCACGCGGAGAGCCACCTGCGGGCGCCCGCGTCTGTTTGGGGACAAAGCCAGGGAGGGCACACGCACACACACCACTTTAGGCCGTGAGCTCAGATGGCTGTTTCACATTCAGCTTGAACATTGGTAGGGCTTTCTTTTAATGTCTTTAACTCGGTAGCTGTAATGTTTTTATGCTGAAAATCTGAGTTCCTAATAACAGCACTTTTTTTGCCAAAATAGCTTGAAAATCCTAGTGTCAGCATTATCATATTAATGAATTTGAGTTCCTTGTGGCTCTCTAGTTCTTAGACTGCCTCTCTGAGGATGCACAGGCTATTAGGTGCCAACACGGAATAATTGCTTTCACTGCGGTCTCTTCCACTTTGGTTATTATGATCATTAATTTCATTTTGTCGTCAACGTCAGGGCTTTTTTTCTCTATTATAAAGCACGTAATGGTGAATTTGGACCCTCTGTGCACTGTTGGTGGGAGTAGAAAGTGGTGCAGCTGCTGTGGAGAATCGTGTGGCGGGCTCCTCTCAAATTAAATAGATCCGCCATCACAACATTGTAAATCAGCTATACTTCAATAAAAAGTAACTTAAAAAATTAAAAACAGTGGATCTGCCACATGACCGAGCGGTTCTCCTGCTGGGTGCATTTGAAGCAGTGGATTTGAACAAAGCCTCGTGTGTTCGTGTTCGCATCAGCATCAGCCACAGTAGCTGGAAGCTGGAGGCAGCTGAGTGTCCGTCGGCCGATGAAGTGATGGACAGATGAGGTCTGAGCTGCACAGCCTCAGCGAGGAAGCAGGCCCGGGCGCGGACTGTGCCAGGTGGCCAGTCACGAGGGGTGAATGCTGGGCGATTTCACTTCTCTGAGGTCCTTGCGTGTCAGAGTCATCATGGGGACAGGCAGGAGAATGGGCTTGTCACTGGGGCTGTCGTTGAAGGGGCAGAGTTTCAGTGTAGGGAGATGGGAGGGCTTTGGGGGGAGCACAGGTCTGTGCTGGACGCCACTCAGCTGTACAGTGAAATGTGGCTAAAGTGGTAAGTTTTATGTTATATATATTTTTACCGCAGTTTTAAAAGTGAAGACCCACGTTTACATGGTTAAGTATCTAAATTAAAGAAAAGGCACGGTTAGACCACGTTTCATCCCTGTTCCCTTCACCCCTTATTCCTGATTTCTTCCCAGTGCTGCTGACAGGAACAGGCAGATCTTGTAGGTCTTTTTCTTTCCCGCCTGCTCACACTGGCGGCAGCGTGCTGCGTGCCCCCTGCGTGCGCTCCCGCAGCTGACCGCCTCCGAGACGGTGGGGACAGTTCGATGTTTCTCTTACGAGGAAGCAACTGAACAGATGGAGGGAGCTTGCCCGTGTAGCTCTTCAGTTTCACATACACACCGTGCGCCGGGACAGGGCTCCGAGGACAAAGAGCAGGTCGGGATCACACTCCCAGCCATCCCTGTGGTGCCCAGCGTACTGATACGCCGACCTTGGTGTCGCTGTCTTTGGATGGTCACAGAAGATGGAGGTCCCGCCTCCCCACCTTGGCTTCGTAGGCCCTTTAAGGCCACTGTGTCCTCGCTTTGCTCACGCGCTGGGTCGGCTAAAGTCAGAGCGGCGTCCAGCTTGTCCTGCAGCCAGACCGGCCTCTCAGTGCCGCTCTCCCCGATTGTGGAGGAGGAATCGGAACAGAAGCCGCCAGCAGAAAGGGCTGCGATCGGGGACCCTAGTGAGCGACTTTCCCACCGTGGGACCAGTTCTCAGATGGGCAGCCTGATGGAGACGGGACGAGCACCACAACCCGGAGTGAAGTTGAAAGTGCTTCCGGGCAGGAGGCCAGTCCTGTGGACGCCTGGGACTAGGGGACGGGCAGATCGGCCCGGTGGGGGTAGGACCTCAGCAGGACGGTCTTGGGGACAGTCTGGGGCCAGTGGGAGGAGAGTGGACCTTCAGCAGTTCGTTGGGGGTGAACCTGCTGCAGGACGCAGCGTCCCGGTGCCTCCTGGAGGCTGGGCCATCCGGGGCGGGCGAGCGATTCTGCCGAGGGGGCTAGCGCGGAGGTAGGGCGCCCTGGGGCTGCAGAGCCCGCGCGCCCCGTGGCTGAGCCGGACCGGCCACTGGGAGGTGTCCTGCCAAATCGTCACTGAACACCAGGGGCAGGTGGCCTGGCTTCGTGCTCTTGTGACCCGACTCTTAGCGCTGGTCCCCGGGTCTCTGGCTGGCTGACATCGCCTGAGCTCTGAGCTCAGGCAGAGTGACAGCCAGCTGGCTGTGTCGTTTGCTCAAGTGTAAGTGGCTTTTCTTGGGCCTGTGATTCTGTTTCATTGTCCTGTCTCTCCAGCAGTTGAGTTCCGCTCTGTGGAACTTCGCTCAGCATGTGGGACTGGAAATGGCAGCTCCTGTGTTGTGGTGCAAACGCTTTCCCCATCAGACTCAAGAACTGCTCTGGTTTCTGTGCTGAGCTGTGCTGGTGGTGACTGGGTCTTCCCGGCCCTGCCGTTGGGCTCGCACTCCTTGAAACAGGCTGGGTTTATGACTCCGGGGCAGTCACATGGCTTCTCCTGGTCCCTGCGCTTTGAGCTGGGTTGTGGCGCCTTCGGGCTGAGAGGCCCCCAGCCCCCTTTCCTCTTCAGCTCTGTGCTTCCCTCCCCCTGGCTGTCGTACTGTTTGTACTCAAGAAAGTTCACAGACACCAGCAGAAGTCTGTTGACGATTTAGCTGTGACTACTGGGAGGGTGACGGGGGCCGGGCAGAGTGAAGGGCCAGGAGCCAGGCTGGATTCTGACCCCGAGACAGCGGCCCAGCACAGGAGGCTGCAGCTGCCCGGGCCGTGAGGCGAGCACACGCCGGATCTGTTGCTGGGGCCTCAGGCTGGGGCCCACTTCGCCCGCTGACAGGCCTGTCCAACGACATGGCGTCTGTGTATGTGGGAGTCACGGCCCGGCTCCGTGCCCCTCACCTGAAAGAGAAGATCATGCTGTGCAGGTACTGCAGTTGGCCTTTGAGTCAAGTCATAATCAGACCCAGCGTCAAGAAAGCTTGCTTCCAAATCTGGGAAGAGCCACTTTCTGGTGTTTTCCAAGTCTAGTTAGATTGAAATGCTTCATATCCCTCGATTCCAGCTATTCTTAACCCTGGTGCACGCTTGACTCAGCTGAGACACTTCAAGATAAAAACAAAACGGAAAAAGGAAGCCAGGCCCCCCACCCAGGCAGGTGTGATGCTGGGCTCTGGGCACGTCCGCGTGCCAGCCGGAGGGGGCGCTGTTGCCGTCGGTGTTAATGCCCAGGAGCAGTGAAGACTGACCACAGAGCTCCTGGCCTCGCGGGACACACGCCGTGTCTGAGACTGCGGGTTCCCCCGGTTACGCCGTCCGCTCTCCCCATTTCTCTGCTTTTTAAGATCAGGTTCTAAGCTCTGAGACCCGTGACCTGTCAGGCGGAGTCTGAACGGTTTCCCCTGTTTAGGGACGGGCGCGTCTTGGGCGTGCTGGAGGTGTCCCGGTCCATCGGGGACGGGCAGTACAAGCGCTGTGGGGTGACTTCCGTGCCGGACATCAGACGCTGCCAGCTGACCCCCAACGACAGGTAACGTCCCTGAGTCTCTTCTCCTGAGACCCTTCCAGTGGGTGCGGTGGGCCTGGGGTGGCCAGGGCACCGGGCTTGCCCTAGAGGCGCAGGGGTTGATATGACACCGTTTCTGCTCTCGTGGGGCCCGCGTCTGGTCGGGAGCACACGCGGCTGCGCGGGGAGACCTTGGCCGTGGAGGAGGAGAGACGTCCCTGTTGGAGAAAGGGTTTCTGGCAGAGAGCGACACACACAGGGACATTGAAGTAGGACGGGGTGAAGATGGGCCAGTCCTGGGGAGTCCTGAGAAAATGGTGGCATGGTGCTTCGGGGACAGATTGGGAAGGCCTGGGATTCTGCTGAGAAGTTGGAATTTTAGCTTAAAACAGAAGTGCGGGTTTGTAAGGGGAGCCAAGCTAGGCTGATAAAGAGGCCCTGCTGATTTGCCCAACCTGTAATTCTGAGGACCCAGGCAAGGCGACAGCCCTCGGCCAGGAAGTGTCCCCAGTAAGTGTCTCGGGAGGGGCCCGCGCAGGCGGTGGGCTGAGGCAGCGCTGGCGGACGGTGCCAGCCTCTTTTGGGGAGCCTGTTGCTCCCAGTCTGACGCCTCGGGAGGGGCACGTCGGCGCCCTTGGCTCTGGTCGGGACTATGTGTCCACGCGGCCACCTCCAGGAAGGGGCAGGTGCCTCCTTGGACCTGTGCCCTTTCGCAAGCCTGAGCCACGTGCCTGGTAGATAGTTGCTGTCTGAACGCCGGTCAGGAGAGGAGAACCGGGGCCTGGGGAGTGAAGTGAGGGAGGAAAGGTCCCCACACCAGGGGACCCACAGCAGTCCCGCCTCAGCCATCGCTGTCCAGAGGGCCTCCCCGGGACATCTCGGGGGCTTGAGGGAGGTGGTCCCGTTCGCAGACGGTGACGGCGGATGGCTGTCCTCCCTCACGTGGTGGTGCTCGAGGACAGTCCCGAGTCAGCCCGGCGTCCGTGCGGCATCTGAGCAGGGCTCGAGGCGCCCGCTCAGTCCCCTGACACCCCATAACTGTTTTCGGCCGTCTTCTTAGAGTTCACTAAGAAAGGGCAGGGTTTGGGTTTTAGTCTGTCACTGGGGGGAGGAGTGTAGTCCCGGTTTTGATAGGTAATGTGTCACCTGCACATACTCGTGAGTGCTCCTAACGCTTGTCCACGGAAGTGAAATTGGTGTGCAGCGCTTGGCCTTTGAGCAGTTGGATGCGTATTTTTCACCCCAGCTGCCCGGCCGTTTTACAGGTTTGCTGCTAAGACCGTATCTCTCTCCTCCGTGCCGCAGGTTTATCTTGCTGGCCTGCGACGGCCTCTTCAAGGTCTTCACGCCGGAAGAAGCCGTCAACTTCATCTTGTCCTGCCTCGAGGTAGGACGCCTCCCGAGGCAGCGAGTGCGCCGGGGCCCGAGAGGAAGGGTCCCTGCAGGGCAGTGTCAGCGCCACCCAGGGGGCTGGCCCGTCCCTTTGTCCTGCTGCCCGGGCGTCTCTCGTCGTGGCGGTGGTGTCTCGGGGTGCAGGGCGCCCTGCTGACCGGCACCCCTCTCCTGTCCCGCAGGACGAGAAGATCCAGAGCCGGGAAGGGAAGCCTGCTGTGGACGCCCGCTACGAAGCCGCCTGCAACAGGCTGGCCAACAAGGCCGTGCAGCGGGGCTCTGCGGACAACGTGACCGTGATGGTGGTGCGGATAGGGCGCTGAGGCCGCCGCCAGGGCCCGCGCGCCCTTGCTTCCCAAGTTCGTTTTGTGTTAAGTGCACATTATGTGTTCCGTGTACTCCGGTGGGATGCCCGTGGTTGTAAATAAAGGTTTCTTTGTTTTTTTTTTTTTTCTAGATTTTGAGTTATTACATTTTGAGCAACTTCTGACCTTCCAGAGGGTAACTGTATTTGCTTTTCAATGTGTTCTGGGTATTTCCTTGTTAAATCCATTGGGGGCATCTTGGATCGGCCAGTACGGTCTGTACGTTGCTGGCTGTGCAGAGCTTGGTGTTTTACGAGCGCCTTTCCTGGGCTCTTTCCCCCTCGTGGTAACTGGTTAGGGAAGTGGCCTTTTGCTGGGACGAGTTCGGGAGACGGGTGTCCCCAGGCTAGGACCAGAACCCAGGGCTGCTGGAGCGCTCTGGCTGCGTTGTTTTCCGAATGAAAATGAGTGACAAAACATTAGGAAGTGGGATCCAGGCTTAGCTGGGAATGCAGACTGACGGATGAGCTCATTACTCAGTACAGCCCAAATGTGCCCCGATGGGCCCTCTGGAAACACCACACCATCCAGCCTACTTCTGCCTCTGCTGACGACAGTCTGTGGAGGGCTGGGACCCCTGGGTGTAAAATATGCACTTTCTGGGTTTGGGCAGTCAAGCTGCTGTTCAGCATGGACTCTGAAGTCCAGCTTCCTGTTTTAGGAATGTGGAGTTTCCTGGTGGCTCAGCAGGTTAAGGACACGGCCTTGCACTGCTTTGGCTCGGGCTACTGCTGCAGCACAGGTTTGATCCCTGGCCTGGGAACTTCCACATGCATTCACTTAGTCCTGTGCTGGGCTGAAGTTGATCTTCGCAGGATCGTGTCAGAGAGGTTAAAGCGCATCTCAGCCTGCTCAGAAAAACAAACTCTATTAAAGTACGTCTCGGAGTTCCTGCCGTGACACAGTGGAAACAAATCCAACTAGGAACCATGACGTTGTGGGTTTGATCCCTGGCCTCATTCAGTGGGTTAAGGATCCGGCATAGCCGTGTGCTGTGGTGGAGGTCACAGATGCAACTCGGATCCCACGTTGCTGTGGCTGTGGTGGAGGCCGGCAGCTGTAGCTCCGATTGGACCCTTAGCCTGGGAACCTCCATACGCCGCGAGTGTGGCCCTAAAAAGGCCTGCGGAGTTGCTGTAATTTTGTCTTAGTAAAGCAGCTTTTAGGTCTTTCTCTGTAAAAGCCTGCCTCGGATGATGTAAGATCCTGAAAATTTGCTTGTGAAGCTGTCTGGTCACATGTGCGGCCCCGCCCAGCCTGCACACCCGGCCTTATCACCGCGTGAGTTCTGTTGATGGACCGGCCTCCCTGCTTCAGATGCCTCGGGAAGGTTTTCTGACACCCCTTCCCAGGGCGCTGAGAGCCAGCCTCCGTTTCTGCCGAGTTCAGGGACAGCACAGGGTCCCATCGCTGAGGAACCTCAGCATCTCAGAACTGGGAAGTAGAACCGTTTATTCAATCAGCACCTTCCTACAGCAAGCCAGGCACCAGTCCGTGACCCTGTCCCTGGCTGGGCCCTCCCCGCCACCTGCTCCTCGGGGTCTGAGGGCCTCCGTGGCTGGAAGCCACCCTCTCCCCCGCCGCAGCACTCACGCCTCCATCCTTAGTGAGCCTGATCCAAATGACTTCAGAGTCTGTGTTTTAAGGTCTGCCCTTTGTTTCTGTAACTTTGTATAATCACAAAAAGAACTCCCCGTAAGGCCAGTTTTTGTATATTCATATATAAATATATTCCACCTGACAATATTACACAATAAATACTTGAATAAATTGCTGTATAACACACTTATATTGAGAAAAGGGAAGAGATCTGTTGCTGTTTCGAGAGTAGAAGGTTTTTCTCGGAAGCATCTGCCCACTGGGTACAAAGCGAAATCCAGAAAAGGGTGTAGCCACCCCCTTATCACAGAGCTGGGGAGGCAGGACCCCGGCCAGCTGGCTTTTCCTGGTAGGGCGGGTGCGAGCCCTACTGAGAACTGTGCCAGGCCTGCCAAAGGGCTCAGTGGCCTGTGTGCGCTGCACCTGCTCCCTGGCTGGGAGGGAGATGCTTGGTTTTTACAGTGGGGATGGAAGCTTAGTGCTCCTGGGATCAGCAGGCCTGGACCTAGTCACGTGCTCACCCCAAGGCCAGCCAGGCTAAGGTGAGAGGTGACTGCAGCCACTGCCCCTTCTCAGGCCTGCAGGCACCCCTACCCGGCCAGCTTGGTCCCTAGGACATCCCCTGCTACCGCGTTCCTGTAGCCTGTCTTGTGCGGACTGCAATAAGGGGTTGGCATAACTTATCCAGCAGGGGGGTGGGGGGCCACATCTTGGAAGAAATTGCAGACTCCCAGAAACCCTTGTTTCTTCTCAGAAGCAGACCCCACCCCCACCCCTACCCCATCACTGCTACGGCAGCAAAGAGGACCCAGGACCCAGCACCTTCTCCACCCATCCGAGCTTGGAGCCACGTCTCCATCCAAGTGGGGGAGATGTTTCCAGCCCCCGTGCTGGATGGACCCAGCCAGGCCACGGCGCACAGGCAGAGCTTGCGTCTGTCCCCATGGCTGGACAGGGCCCAGCCGTCCCTCAGCTGCAGCCGTGTTCTAGCCCCCACTTCTAGCTCCCATCCAGTGGGTGGGTCGTGGCTGTGAGCCTGAGCCTCGAGGGCCTGAGGAAAGGGACCTCGCTCGGGAGAGGTTCCGCAGCGGGGAAGTGCAGCTCCTACTGTAGGCCGGGGGCGCTTGCAAGCGTGGCTTCTATGTCCACGGATACAAGGACAGGCTTGGGCCCCTGTGGTCATTCAGGCCAAGCAGTGCCCTGAGGTCCGTGGCAGGCTAAAGGCATGGCTGGGAGAGGGGCGGGTGGGGACCAGGAGCTCCGGGTGGAGACTGGTGGCAGTGGGAAGGCTGCCACCCAAGCTAGGTGGCCATACACCTGGCTTTCCCTGGGAGGGGTCCCTCAGCCCGGTGCAGACGGCCCTCCTTCACACGGCACCCGGGCTGGCTGGGCAGCCTTTCCCCTGGGTGCTGGCACCCCTGCAGGCAGCCCCTGAGAACACAGGAGACGCTGGCCCAGCTGCCCGATGGGGCCGGGAGGGGCCAGGTCTGCAGCCAGGGAGCACAAAGCAAGTACTTGTGTGCTGCCAGCCCAAGAGGGCTTTCCCCTTTCAGAGATGACATCCTGAGGTCACGCCCAGACCTAAGGGGGTTCACACGGCCACTGCCCAGGCCGCCTGCAGTGGTCCCCTCTGGGCTGAACTGCGGTGGTGGCCAGTGTGAACACTTCGGTGCCTCTGCCCTGAGACTGCTCACACTCCAACTGCGCTGGCCTGGCGAGAGGGTCTGGGTGGCCAGTCACACGCCGAGGAGGACAGCGCTGAAGTGGGAGCCACTGCGCACGGTGACGGGGGAGCCGCTGGCGTTGTCCAGGAAGACGGAGGTGTACTGCCCCTTCTGCAGGGAAGGTCAGAGTCAGCCTGGATGCTGCCCGCCTGCGCACACCCAGAGCCCCAGACCCTATTCTAGTGCTTTGTCCCCGGCTCCATCAGGCCCCTGCGCCGATGGGCTCCCTGTAGGTCACGTGCGTGGGAGCAAACCTCTGCTCAGGGCCAGAGTGGGGTTCAAGGGTCAAACAGGTTTCCTGGCTGCACTTGAAGCCTGAAAAGGTGTCCCCTCCTTCACAGGCCTGGCCACTGACCCACGTGTTCCGGTACTCTGGCCTGGCTGCTCTGAATGTGGGCCAGGCACCAGCAGGGACACACATGCTGGGAACCCCCAGAAATGCAGAATCTGGGATTCACGGCTTAAGACCCCAGGCACACCATTGTCCTATTTAAGTTTGAGCAGCGGTGCCTGGAACCAGACCTCTAAACACACTGCAGCACCCGCAGCCACCTGCGGCCACAGCTGGACCTCCAATCCGGGCTTTGCTGTGTGAGTTTAGGCAAATTACTCAACCTTCTGTGCTTTAGTTCCCTTATTTGTTTTTGTTTGTTTTTGTTTTGTTTTTCTTAGGGCTGCACCTGTGGCATATGGAAGTTCCCAGGCTAGGGGTCAAATCAGTGCTCTAGCCGCCAGCCTCCACAGCCACAGCAACTCGGGATCCGAGCCACATCTGCTACCTACACCACAGCGCCCTAACCCATCGAGTGAGGCCAGGGGTTGAACCTGCATCCTCACGGATACTAGTCGGGTTTGTAACCTGTTGAGCTCCAAAGGGAACTCCCTAGTTCCTTTGTAAACAGGGAGTAACAATAAAGCGCTGTGGGAATTAATGGGTAATTTCTGTAAAGTGCTTATGAGAACTGCCCTAGTCACGTGAGCTGTTATTGCACCTAAACTTTTTCTTTCTTTAGGAAATCCCACCTTTTCATCAGTTTCTCAAGCACTTGCCCAAATCCCCACAGTTCTAGAAAGAGACTGTCTCTTGGGGTTTTGTGTAGAAATAACTGCATCTGCTTCCCACTATCTCAGCGGCCAGGGGGTCGTGATGTCGTCCTGCGCAAGAAGCTGACCTCTGTCTGCCCCCTCACCCCTCCCATTGCCCACTGGGTCCCTCTGAAGGGCCAGGAGCACCCATCCTCCGTGTGGGACACTGGGGAGGTCTGAAAACAGGAGACTGAGGAGCAGAGCGGCTGCTGTGGGGCCAGGGTTTGGGGAAAGGCGACCTGGTCACGGCCCGGCTCTGCCCAGACTAGCATGAGTGCTCTGCGTGGCCCTGGCCCTCCCTCGGGGCCTGGAGGCTGAGGTTGCTGCACCCAGAGCTCCTCGGCACCCACCAGCACCCCTCCCTGCCCGGTCATCCCCACGGCTGGGCCCAGGTGGCGGTCCCCCAGAGCCGAGCGCACACCTGCAGGTGTAGGATGCCGTTTACAGAGATGGTAAACAGCTCGCTGCTGCTCTCCAGCCCCACGACAGCCTCCAGGGAGCTGTGGCCAAAACAGAAAGACGGTTGCCCGAGACCCCTGCCCCAGACACACCAACTTCACCCACCCTTGCTCACAATCACCCTAGCAGCTGACACCCGGCCCAGTGCCAAGTGCCAGTCTTGACCAGGTGGGGAAAGGCAGGCCTGGGCCACAGCCGGGGGGCAGCAAGCCTCGGTTCTGATGGGAAACAAGACACTGGCCGCTGGGGCTGGAGGTGCGGGGGTGGCAGGGGGAGGCTGGGTTCAGGCCAACCCGGGATGGCTTTCCCAACCAGCCAGAGGTTCTGAACTTCACTCGTGCCTGCCTTCTGCAAGTACTGGGGAGCGCCTGCTCTGTGCCGCGGCTGTTCGGGGGCTGCGAGTACAGAAGGAGCCCCTGTCCTCTGGGATAGCGGCGGGAGAGTCCCCGGGTAGGGCCCGCACTGGGTCAAGAAAGGCCTCCGGTTGCTGGATGGCTGTCAGTCCCCCGTGGGCATGGGCAGAGGGGGAGGCCAGGCCGCGCCCTGAGTCTGGGTCTGAGGAGCGGGCGCGGGGAGGCGGGACGAACACTTGACCTTCGATGGGGGAACCTCCGAGGCAGGAGGCAAGAGCCCCGCTGCGCCCCGCCCTCGCCCACTTACGCGTGGTGCTGGCATCGGGACTGGATGCAGATGAGCAGGCGCAGGCGGTCCCGGGGGCGCAGCGGCCCCAGCCTCGGCTGCTCGGCCAGCGCTGCGGGGAAGGCGCGGCGGCGGTCACGGGCCGGCGGGAGCCAAGCCCGGCGGCGGGGCGCCCCCCTCCCAGCCCAGGGGCCGGGCCTCACCCACGTGCAGCGTGGCGGCGAGCGCGTAGAAGCCGGCGACGGGCGCCGTGTACTGGCCGCTGGTCAAGTTCAGGCCGGGGCCGCGGCGGAAGGCGCCCTCGGCGTCGGGCTGCGGGCACACGGCGGGTCACCCCGGGCCCCCCGCGCCCTCCCCGGCCTCCCCGGCCGCCGGCCCAGACTCACCACGTAGTAGGCGCCGAGCTCGTGCAGCGCGCGCCGCTCCACCGACGCGTCCCGGCGCAGGCGGCAGTGGAAGGCGGCCTCGACGCGCGGCGCGGGCGGGCCGGGGGCCAGGGGCCGGGTCAGCACGGCCAGCACGCCCGCGCCCGCCACCTCCTCGTCCTCCGCGGGGCCGCGCGGGCAGGGCTCGGGCTCCGCGCACTCGCGCGTGCGCACGGCGCCTGGCACGGAGCGAGCGGTGGCCGCGCCCGGACCCCCCTCCGCCCCTCCGCGTCCGGACCCGATCCCCAACCACCCCCGCGCTTCTGAGAGCGCGGGGAACCATTACCGGTTACCCCGGAGCCGCACTCCCGGATCCAGAGGAGACCCGCTCTGGTCTTCAGGGGCTTCGGAAACTGCATCCTGAGCCTGCAGCTGCTCCTGTTCCCCTTCACGCTCTGGCTACCGGGCAGCTCAGGGGCTGATTCATTCCCAGGGCCCTGGTTCTCCTGCCTCCCCTCTCTCTCCTACCCCACGTCCCCCTTCCCGTTGCTGGTTTTTCTCCGTTTACATTGTTATTGTGTCAGGGAATGCAGTCATAGAAGCGAGACCGGTCATTTTGTGAAAGAAGCTGAGTATAAAGAAGTAATTATTGCAGCTGTACCGGAAGTAATATGGAAGCTTCACCAGCCGCCAAAGCTGGTCTGTTTAAAGGAACAGTACAAAAGTTACATCCAAGGGGGAAAAGACTCTCAGTAGCCCTTAAGGAAACCGACTCTAGCAAAAAATTCCCTGAGCCACCACTCTGCACTGCTTTCTCCCTCTGCGGCCTCCAGCTCAGCTGCCTGGCTGCTCCCCGCTGTGCTGCCCCCAGACACTGTCCCCCACCCTGCCCCATGGGGGCAGCCTCCTGGTGCCCTCCCAGGGGCTCTGCAGCCAGCAGCTGAGATCTGTGGAAGAGGCAGGCGCAGAAGGGAAGAAGGGGGCCCTGCTACAGGGTCAGACTCAGCTCTCCCTGGGGTCACAGTGGGGATCAGAGGGGCGCTTTGCAAACTTAAGGAGCCCCGATCCCTCCCTTGGGGGTCCCTTCTTGGGGGGCATAGGCTCGCCCGACTCCCAGGTCAGGCACGGACGCTGGTCCCCAGGCACCTACTGACACTGAGTGGCCAAGTCCACCCTCCTCTTTGAAGCCACCTCCTCACCACCCCCACCCCCTGGTCCTGACCCGTGGCCCTGACCCAGGCCAGCTGGGCGCCCCTGGGCCCAGCACCAGAGCAGGGGCCTCCTGGGAGACAGCCGGACAGACGAGGTCCAGCCCACCTCAGCTTCTCTGGGGTGCTCCCCAGGCCTGCTTGCACCGGAAGTATGTGTCTGGGGGGGCAGCACCCCTACCTTTCAGCAGCAGCTGGAACTCCTTCAGCAGCACCTCAGGTGTCAGGATAGGGCCTGGGGGGCCCTGGGGGCCGGGGGGGCCGGGGGGCCCCGGCAGGCCGAGCTGAAAGAGAAACTCGACAGTGAGGATGTCTGAGCAGGCAGGCTGGGGACCCCTGGCCTGCAAGGTCTTGCCACCAAGGCCGGCAAGGAGGGCCCCTGCTTTGACCCCTGAGGCGGAGGTCAGCCTCGGGGGGGTCCCCTGAGAGGACAGAGAAAGTTGCAGGCACAGGGCTGGCTGCGGTGGTGGGGCCCCTGGGGACAGGGCTGGGGGCAGGACGGGGCACAGGGGTGGGAAGCAGGGGGCTGCGGCGGCCCTGCGGCGGGGTTTCCTGACAGCGGAGGAGGGGAGGGACACTCCAGGCTGCTTCTGAATCTGAGGATCTGTCACGCATCGCTGGCCGGTCCCCCCGCGCCTGGCCCAGCAGAGCCTCGGGTCCTCAAGGAGCCCACACTGAGCTGGGCTGGGACACACCCCAGGAGCAAGGCAGTCCTCTGCAGGGAGGAGCAGGGGGGCCCCCGGACCCGCGTGGGGCAGGGCCAGGGGGTACAGAGGAGTGGCGGTGACAGGTCAGGCCATGGTGACAGCCCAGCGGCCCGGGTGCCTCAGGCCAGAGCCTGGCACTCGGCTGTTGAGTCAGATCTGGGGCAGAGTGAGGCCCGGGCTCAGTAAGGGCAGGCCCGCCCTGACCAGAGCACCCCAGGGGACACAGCCCTCCTGGGGGCTCAAGGCAGGAGTCGGCCATCAGAACCGGGTGCCAAGTCCCTGGCCAGGTTGAGTGAGAGTGGGAGGCAGCAGCTGCCAGAGACCCGTGTCCCCCAGCTGTTCGGAACCAGGCTGTGTCACTCCAGCAGGCCCCTCCGGCGTGGTCCCTGAATGCCCTACCAGGCTTCCTGTGCCAGGACACAGAGGAAAAGGAAAAGGGGAAGCCAGTGAGGCTGGCTGGCATTTTAGAGTAAATGGCTGGAACAGACCCCAAACAGGGTCACCTGGGCCCGGGCTTGACACTTGTGTGACCTGAGGGTAGGGGTCTGTGCTTGTCGGAAGAGCTCAGGGTGCCCAGTGGGGCTTGTGAGGGGTGTGGGGCTGGTGCTGGCGGTCTGGGGCTTTGAGGAAAGGCCCGCGGGTGGCAGCCGGGGGCTCCGGGGCTCACCTTTAGCCTCCTGGCCTTGCCTCGGGCGCCCCTCTTGCTGTTGACGCCCTTGTCACTTTGCCGGACGAAGAGCATCCAGGCATCACGGGGGTCGATGCTGTGCGCTCGCTCCGCCACGGGCTCCTGGAACACAGCCCCCATCAGCTTGGCGGGCCTTCCCCGGGGGGCGCCGGCTCTGCAGGAGGTCACTGCATGGCCTGGCCTTCGGCACCCACAGGCCCCTGTTCCTGTCCACAGGGGTGCCCTCTCAGATGGCGCAGTCCCGAACCCCTTCCTCCCGGCACATGGAGCACAAACCCTGGGGAACGGGGAGAAGAGGGCCCCGGACGTGGGCAGAGGAAGGTGGGCGCCCGGGCCCCTGCGGCCTCCCTCCCCAGGAGCTGCAGAGAGGGCGCCTTCCTGGAGTCAGAAGATCAGACCCCGGGACTCAGGAAGCGGCCCCCAGGCAGCCGCCACGGTCCGAAGTTCCAGGGAGGCAATTTCCGCCCGAGGCTCACAGCCCCGGGCCGCTGGGGGGCTCGGGGGAGGTGTCCAGCACTGAGACGTCACGACTCAAGGCCCATGCAACCAGGCCGGGGCGGGGGGGCGGTGGTGGCTCGTATCTTCCTTAGGACCGTTAAGACGCGAGACCCAAGCAAGGACAGTGATGGTTCCAGAAATGTCTATTCTCCCGCGCTGCATTCTGACCGTTCCTGACTCTGAGGAGATTTCCAGAAGGCGCTTTCCAGGACGAGGCTTCGGCCCTCTGGGCAGTGGGCCTCGGTCAGTCTGGCCTCCAGGCAAGGCTGCCAGTTCAGGAGGAAACTGGCTTACGAGGGCTTAGATGAGGTCATGGGCGCCGAGTCCAGTGGCTGATGGAAGTCCCCGGGCATCTTGGAGCCGGCTGGGCCCTTTCGCCAGAGGCAGATCCAGTGGTCTCCCAGCCACTCTGCAGGGATCCGGGCCTTCCCTGGGGAGCCAGTGTGCCGTGACGGGGGAAGGGGGCTTCCGTGATGGAGGAAACTGCGCTGGACAGAGAGGCCTCAGAGTGCCCGCGGCTTCTCCACATCTCCCTGGGTGCTGGGCCCCACAAGGCGCCGCCCCGCTGGTTCCTCTCCCCGGACACCAGGACCTGTGACCCCGCCCACAGCCGCACGCCACCCTTGGGGGAACACTGTGGCAGGGTGACGGGCTGAGCCGGCCACAGCAGCTGGACCCATGGAGGGACCCGGACCCCAGTTTGGTTAGGGGACAGAAGGAGGCAGAACCACAGTGGTCTGGGGGCCTGGGAGGTGGGCCTGTGGCCGTGCGGGTGGGCGTCTGGCAGTGCCGTGGCTAACCTTGGTCTCCAGCCTTGAGGGACTCACAGAAAAGAGCCAGGGAACCTCCGGTGTTGCCTTGGCCCCCAACGAGAGTTCGAGGCCAGAAATCCACCTGGGGGGGGGGTGTCTGGCTGCCTGGGGAGGTTTGCCTTTAGTCCAGAGGAGACGGGAACAAGGCTGGCTGCCACCTTCACCCATCTTTAGTGGGGTGTCCTTCACGGGGGGCCATGGAGGTTCCCAGTGTGGTGCTGAGAGCGTTGCCCCAGCAACGCTCTGCCCTCTGCACCGGCCACAGACATCTCCAGAATGAAAGAAACTCAAAGCCCCCCCCCCGCCCCCCACCTCGCGCTGCCCTCACCACCGGTCTGAAAGGCCCTGCCCACACCGAGGGCTCCTCTGAAGGCCCCCCCCACACACACACACCTGACCCCCGCCTTCTGTGGCCCTGGGAAGGAAAGAGCAGGGCAGAGCTAAATATGACCCTGCACAGCCAGAAATCACAGGTTACTGGGGGCCCCCGCCCCCTCCCAATTCCTCCGCCTCCAACTGGCAGGAAAGGCAGTTTTTGTTTTTCAGGGAGACTGCACCGAATAGATGGGGGGGCAGTAACTTGCTCACACTTTTACAAATTCGTTCTTCCCAATTTTATGACAATGGTTATTTACACTCTACTCACTTCCCACCTTAGAAGTCCCAGAAGAAAAGGCATTTCCCTGGTCTAGCGGGACCTGGCTTCGACGCTAAAGAACTACCCCAAAGCTGAGGTCAAGGCAGGCCTTTACAGCTTAGGGCTGTGCAGTGGGGCGGCGCCCAGAGCTCCCGGGTCCCCAGCAAGCTAAGCGTTTTTTTATGCCCACTTTACGAAGGAGGACACCCAAGCGAGCCCAGGTCCCCGCTAGGGACGCGGCGCCTGAACTAAGTGCCCACCCGCCCACCGCCGCCTCCGGTGCGCCCTGGAGCTCAGGAGGTGCGGGCTCCGGGTAGGCAAACTGAGGCCTGGAGGTCTCCGGGGCGCTGGGGCCGGGCAAGTCGTGCGGCTTCTTACCGGCGGGAGGGCAGCGGGTCCCGTGGGCAGCTCGTTCCCGGGCGGCGGCTCCTCGCGGTCGCGGCTCCTCGGGGACGCGCCGGGCTCCGGGGAGCCGAGGCTCGCGGCGGCGACCAGCACGCCCGCGTACACGAGCATCAGGGTTCCGGCGAGGCAGCAGACGGGGGCCATGCGGGCGACAGGTCCCTCCGGTCTCCGAGCGCGGCGTCTGGGAAGTTGTCGCCGGCTCCGCGCCTTATAACGCGCTTGAATCCCCCGCCTCGTCCCGAGAGCGCGCACTGCCGCCCGGCGCCCCCTCCCGGCTCCCGCGCGCGCTGCAGCTGGGGACCCGGTACGGGCAGGGACGAGGGCGGGGCAGCTGGGGGCAGGGGGCGGGGCATCTGGAGACCGGGTGCGGGCAGGGATGGGGCGGGGCAGCTGGGGACCGGGGGCGGGGAGGGATGGGGATGCTGCAGTGCGGCTGCGGGACCCCGCAGGGGTTAGGAAAGGAGGGCGCGGGATAAAGGGGGTGTGAGGAACACACTACGGGAAGGAGGGGGCTGGGGGAGCTCGCTGACGGTGGCCTGAGCGCCCCCTCGTGTCCAGGGCGTTTCCGCTCCAGCTCGTGGCTCCCGGTCCCTCCCTGCGCGCTGTCCAGCTCTTCTAGGTCCCGGCCCGGGGACTTCACATCTCCGGTCTCCATCCCACGCGCCTTCTGCGGGGACCTCGAGACGCCTCCTCTCCATTCTCTTGGCCGCGCCCTGCGTGTTAGGTTGAGTCTGTCGGAGCGCGAAGGCTGTCAGGGGTGCTCCTTGGCGCCTCCCAGGCGGTGACCCCTTCCTTCCTGGGCAGCCTTCCCTCCAAGGCTGGGCTGCTCTGAGCGCAGGGATGCGCGGTTCTTCCCCACCCGGGCGCACGCGCAGGGGCCTGAGGTGGGGGCGGGGCGCATGGAGCAAAGTTACAATCCCGCGCTGAAGCCGGTGCAGGGAAGCCCTCACTGGGAGGATCGATCCCTATCTGGATCAAGCAGGGTGGCAGGGGAATATCGGACCCGGGTCCAGATTGCCCGCTGCCCATCTGAATACGCGCGGGGCCCTCGGTGGACCGGACCTTGCGGGCCTGAGCTCCAGGCTCCTCCCTGAAAAGAGCCAGCGCCCACACCCCTCCGTGGGCTGCCTTGTTCTCCCGCATGCTCATTGCTTCTGCTCTGCCTAATGGCGAGTGCCGCGCTCCGGGATCCCGCGTGGCCCTCCTGAGGTGCCTGCAGAGTATTTTATTCCGAGGGTTTGGGGGAAGGGCACAGCTCATGAATGCACCTTGCAAGCGCCTGGCCCCCTCACCAAGGGACGCTTGTCACCTCCTCTAAGGAGAGCGGAGACCTCCCCTGTCATATTTCAGAGTGTGGCCCCAGGAACTTCACAAGTGCGGAGTGGGGGTTATGCTGCTCACGAGCTCACCCTGTCAACTACTGTCCCCCAACTCCTGCACTGTTTCTGGGGACAGGAATCACTTCATACTTCAGTAAAAGCCTGGTATCAGATGTTAATTGTTCTCTGTAATTCCTCCTCTTTCCTCGTAAGTTTTGGGAATAGTGGTAGTTTTTTTGGGGGGTGTTTAAAGAAAAAAATACCCTTCCTACCCTAAGAATGTGTTCCCCAGCAGTCGGTGTGTCCCCTAGACTCACTCAATAAGACTTAACTAAGATAAACGAGACTGGCCAAGGAGTTCTGGGGCCCCCCACAATTTTGGGGGGGAATTAGCACTGGAATTGAGAAAACTGAAATTCCTGTAGAAATTGCAGCTCTCCGAGAAAACATTTGAGAAACACTGGCTTATGTGATATGTAATTAACAAAATATATGAATATTTTTCATCTCTTTTTCATCATTCAGCAATTTTGTTTACAAATATGGACATTTGCTCCCAAATTCATAGGTGGTTCTGCTGGTAGACCATCAAAGGATTCAGGATTTCTTGGGTGGCTTCTCCTTTCTGGTCCCACAAGGAACAGCTGTTAGGAAGCTGCAAACTGGAACTTTGTCCTGACCTATGTGTATGGGCAGGACTTGTGCTTCAGCATTAGGTATTGCAACTTTGTTGTTTCATTTGGGGAGCGGAGACTTTATTTGGGACCACTGGATGCTGAGTGTGGGGTGTTTTCTCTGCTGAAACTGGAGATCCACTGGCAGAGGGGGCTTCTGGGCTCAGGAGACCAAGCTCTGTGACCAGTACCTTCATGTTCCTGAAAAGTCTTGTCCACATCCAGCCTCACAGTCACTTCCCACAGGCCCCACTGGTTCGCGAAGGGAAGTGGGGGCCGGCCAAGGACATGCAGCCTGGGCTCGAGCCTGGGGCATGTGCCCACTGGATGCGGTCACATCTTTGCAGCCATATATTTTGCCCGTTGGGATCTTTCCTATTCTCGATAATGCAGGAAAACATGAGCCACGCGACAATTCCCAGTGTTGCTGATAGCACGGCTCTGTCTTTCCCCTGCGATGGGTCCCCCTTAGGTGGGCGGTTTCCTGCAGGGCTCTGGCTTCGAGGGAAGCCCAGAGAAAGGCGTGCGGCCGCCCTCTTGAAACGGGGGGGGGCTCAGGCACAGAGCTTTCCCCTCCTGGGGGGAGGGAATGCCACGGCGTGGGGCGGGGGCAGCTGGACATGGTGGCAAAGGGCTTCACCTGGCTCTGCCCTCAGTCTGAGAGAGGTCAGGCTGTGCTGGATCTTCCTGGAGCCTGAGAGCTGGGCTCAAGGCACCTGTGTCCTCAGGCCCTGCTCTAGAATGTGCTGATCCAAGGCGGGGGCTGCGGGGAGCCGGGCCCGCTTGCCTTCCAGGCTGAACAGGGGGCGTCACACGCCCTGCCGTGGGGGCGGGGACTGCGGCTCAGACCTGCCTGAAGACAGAGGCTCTGGGCCATGGAAGCCTCCTCTAGGGGCGCTCAGCCCTCCGAGCCTCAGTTTGCTGTTCTGTACGATGGGTACAAGAGCAGCTGCTGGCGCTCGTGAGTGGGATCCGCTTCTGGGTTGCTGGCCTGTATTCTGTCCACAGCACGTGAGGCAGACTGGCCCCTGAGCCAGAAGCCATGGGTCCCAACCTGCACCCCGGGAAGCTGAGGCCCAGGCTCTGTCACCTTTGGCAACGCAGGGGACGTGTCGGGGAGGGTGGGACCGGATCTGGGGCATGCAGTCCTTCAGATATCCTTGTTGTATGGCCGCCACCTCCCAGTGGGGAGCCCCGGCCCCCGTGAAGCCAGCAATGAGGACGGGAACCGTTGCCATGTGAAAAACCATTATTTTCCCAAACAGTGAACCATCCTATGATGTCATAGGCCCGCCAGAGGGCCCGAATCAAATCGGTTCCGGTGCTGGTGCAGCCTCCTGTAACACTATCCCGAGGTGACACAGCCTGGCCCCAGGGCAGGAGAGCGCAGAGGCCTGGGCCGCAGGTGGGGCTCCCTCCAAGCTTCCACCCAGAGGAGGGGGAGCTTAGCAGAGAGTCACACAGGGCTGTGATGGCCCTGGGCGCCCCTTCCCCTGGCAGCACCTGCGGGCCAGTTAGTTAGTGGGTCCCAGGGGGAGGTGTGGGGGGTGGCCGCAGAAGGAGGCCAAGTGCAGCACAAGTGGCCTCCGCAAGCACCTTCGTGCCTGGCTGACATCTAATCCTTGTTCTCGGGCCCTCATGTCACAGCCTCAGTCTTGGCTTCCCAGGGGCCCGATGCCATCAAGCTGTTCCCACCCGTCTCTCCAAGGGAAGGACCTTGGCCAACGAAGTCATGGGAATCAAGCTCCCTTCGCTCCCCGAAACGGTGGGGGCCTGAAGCAGCTTGCTGTGTGGCCTCCCGCTGAGCCGCCCCTGCTGTCCCCTGGAGCCTTCCCAGCACGACCTCATCTAATCCTCCAATCACATGATTGCTCCCGTTGCACAGATGCGGAAACTGAGGCAAAGTCCTGGAACTGGCCCAAGGTCATGGAGCCTCGTCCAGATCCAGCCCTTACAACCTAAGGTCAGTAGCTCTGAAGAACCCACAGATTCGATTCAATTCAGTGGGCACTGACTCAGTTCCCGCTCTGTGCCAGGCACGTACCAGGGCTGAGAACCAGCGTGTGTGCACTGGGCTGGACTGGGGGCCATCTCAGCTCTCACAGGAGAAGCATTCTTTCTTCTTCTACCCAAAGGGTCTCTTGGGTTATTTTCCACTGTTCCCATGCTTTTAAGAGATTATTTTTTTTCGGCCATGCCCATGGCCTGTGGAAATTCCCAGGCCAGGGATCAAATCCATGAGGCGGCTGTGACCTGCCCCGCAGCTGTGGCGATGCCGAATCCTTAACCTGCTGTGCTGCCAGGGAACATCCTCAAGAGATTAATTTTATTATTTATTTATTTATTTGTTTGTTTATTTATTTATTTGCCATTTTAGGGCCGTACCCGCAGCATGTGGAGGTTCCCAGGCTAGGGGTCTAACAGGAGCTGTTAGCCGCCGGCCTACACCACAGTCACAGCAACGCAAGATCCGAGCCGCGTCTGCAACCTACACCACAGCTCACAGCAACACCGGAAACTTAACCCACTGAGCAAGGCCAGGGATCGAACCCGCAACCTCATGGTTCTTAGATTTGTTAACCACTGCGCCACAACGGGAACTTCGAGATTAATTTTAAAAATTAGGCCCTAACTGGAGTTCCCTGGTAGCTCAGCAGGTTAAGGACCTGACGCTGCTACTGCACTGGCTCTGGTTACAGCTGTGGCATGGGTTTGATCCCTGGCCCAGGAACTTCCACATACTGTGGGAGTGGCTGAAAAAAAATTAGGAGTTCTCGCTGTGGCACAGTGGGTTAAGAATCCGACTACAGTGGCTTGGCTCGCCTCTCAGCCTAATGTAAGAGGGTAGGTATCAATGGCCCTGTTTGCCATTTTGGTAAGAAGCACATTTTTATTCTTTATTTTTATTTTTTGCTCTTTAGGGCCGCACCTGCGGCATGTGGAGGTTCCCAGGCTAGGGGTGGAATCGGAGCTACAGCCGCCAGCCTACACCACAGCCACAGCAACGTGGGATCTGATCTGCATCTGCAATCTACACCACAGGTTACGGCATTGCTGGATCTTTCACTCACTGAGTGAGGCTAGCGATCGAACCCGCGTCCTTATGGATCCTAGTCAGGTTCGTTACCACAGAGCCACGACGGGAACTCCAAGAAGCACGTTTTAAATGTGATCATGACCAAATAGCTCCTAGGACAGCCTCTTAGCTCTGAAGAGGTCCCACTGCTGCCTGGGCTATTCATTCCGCACAGAAATTACTTCCTCCGTGAAGACTGTCACCACAGTCCCTTCCACTCTTCAAGGAACCAGCTTCACGTCTGGCTGTCCTACTGGGTACCAACTCTGCACAATACCAGTGGCAGCGACACTTCAGGCTGAGTGTCCAGCACTGTGCTGGGAACTGGGGATCAAAGGTGAGTGACACAGCCCCGGAGGAGTGGACACCTGCATCTTGTAGGCGACTATGAGCAACCCATTCTCAAGTCACGACCAGAGTCCAGGTCGGTACCCACCCTTTCCACTGGGCCAGCTGGCCGACCAACCAACTGGCATAGTGGTCCAAATTAACCACAGTGAACCATCATTTGAGCTGTCCGTTCAATTACAGACGTGCACTTGGGAGTGTCAGCTGCCTGATCCAGGAATCACTGTCTTTGCCTGGTACAGGGAAGATGCTCAGTAGCAAAAGTCGAGGAGTTACTGGGAAATCCAAGTCCAGTGGAAGTGTCTAGAAGCATCCCCAGACCCTGGCTTACCTGGGGACCCAAGAGAGCTGCACCCGGCTGGGCTGGGCTGCACCTGGCTGCCGAGGGCACTGTGGCCCCCAAATCTGGGGTCCTCTGGAGGTGTCTCAGTTTACCCAGCACTGTCTGAGGGAAAGCCCGCTGGCACCCACGGGGCACACGCGAGGGCTCTGGGCCTGAGAGCTCGGCGGGCTTTTGTGTATGTTCCAAGGTTGCCTGTTCCCCTTTCTAGATTCTGCATAGCCGCAAACCTTCTGATGACTCTTCTGGGTCTTTGAAAAGGGATGAGGGGGCCTGGGTTCTGTGGCCATCTGTGTTTGAGTGAGCATGTGAGGCTCCATTTGCTCCGAGAATCTCTTGTGGTTGATTTGCGGGCTGGGGGTCTCCCGGTGTCCCACCCGCCCCTCCCCGGCGCTCCGCCCGCAGGCCGGCCGCTGGGGACTGTGTCAGAGGCCTGTCTTCCCTGTGATTCTGACGGGGGCAGGGGGCAGGAAGACCAGTGGGGCTGGGGTGTCCATCCTGCCTCTTCGTTCTCGCTGGGGCAGCGGCAGGGGCAGGGGCCACCGTCCTTTAGCAGAGGCCCCCGCCGCTTGGCAGTCCTCTCCCTCAGTTTTCTCTTCCTCTCTCTCTAATTTCATGGCCGCACTCACAGTATGTGAAAGTGCCCGGGCCAGGAGCCGAATCCGAGCTGCAGCTGCAAACTACACACAGCTGCAGCAGCAACGCCAGATCCTTTAACCCACTGCGCCAGGCCAGACATGGAACACACACCTCCACAGTGACCCAAGCCGCTGCAGTCAGGTTCTTAACTCACTGCGCCACAGCAGGAACTCCTCCTTCAGCTCTCTATTTGCAGTCAGCATTTGTTCCGCTTGGCCCTGAAGTGGGCTACGCGCCCCCCCAATTACTGCCCCCCATTGCCATTAGGGAAGGGGGGACCAAAAGCAGGCCTTCTCCAGAACACCACCTTTTCAAATACCTGTTTGTGATTTAAAAAAAAAAAAAGTCCGTTTTGACACATTGAGTCTTTATTAGGGAAACTGCACTTCAGGAAGTGTCTGCAACACATCAGGAGATTTTCCCGGGGAAACCTTCCTCCTCGTTCTCACGCACTCCGCCTGCTGCCCGGGTGTCCTCACCTGCAGGGCTTGCGGTCCTCCGGGAGGGGACACGCAGGAGACCCTGCTCGGCCCGGGCCCCGGGGGCGAACTCAGTCCTGCCGAAAGAAACGGGCATGAGGAGGCGGGGCTGGTAGCAAAGCAGATCTGGATCCGTGGAAGCTGGACGAGCCCCAGGGACGTCTTCTTCAGACCAGGGGTGTCAGAGGCCCCGCTGGTCCCTGATGGATTCACGGAGGAGCCGCGGGCTGGCCCTGGAGAGAAGCCAGGTCCTGGGGGAGACGGGAGCCCCCCAAGGCCTCATTGTCGCCGGCGCTGGGGCCAGGCTGGACCGAGAACCCCCAGCTGGCAGCCCGTGTCCCCTGACGGCGGCCGTGTCACAGGGGGGCTGGGTGCTGAGCGTCCAGTGCGAATCGCTTATTGTCCCCTTGGCTCCAAGCTTGGCCCTGCTCGGGGAGAGTGAGAAGGAGCAGGGAGGCCGAGCCAGCTCCATGAGGGGCCGCAGTCCAACGGGGGGGCCCCGGGCAGCCTTTCCACCTGCTGGTTCCGCACTCAGGGTGCCGCCCGGGAGAAGCCTCCGGGGTGCCTAAGAGCCTCCACGGGCTCCCCTGGGGACCTTCACTCTGATGAAGGGCTTTGTTTGGCAGCGAGTCCCGCTCGAGAAACGGGAAATCCTGACTCTGCCTGCTCGCTTTGCTGGGGAGCCTCGCTGCCCCCTCCCAGCCCCTGAGGAGGCAGAAGGACCCCCTCTCCTGGCCCCCGGGCCCCACACCCTTCCTTCCTGTGCCTCCACGGTGCCGCCTCTCCCCGGGGGTGACACAGAAGGAGCTGGGCCTCCTTTGTCCCCAGAGGCAGGCTTTGGAAACAAGGCGCCAGCATTAAGCTCCATGTGTCTGAGGCCCAGCGGCTGCCAGTGGTCACGCAGCTGTGGGACAGGCAGAAGCAGGCCCACCGGGGCCGGTTGCTGAGCCCCCTCTGCGCCGCCCACCCTCTCCAACAGTCCGCCTCCCGGGCCACCCGGTGTCACCCTCGTCTGTGTCGTTCCTCTGAGAGCCTCCGGCAGGACAGAGCCGGGAGTCGTCAGCGTGCGGACCGCGGGCTCCGTCCTCCGAGGCCTCAGACACCCCAGGGCGGGAGACCCGGCTCTCCCCTCCGCACAGGCGCCCAGAGACCCAGCCCCGGCTGCAGAGAGGCCAAGGCTCTGCCGTGCCTGGTGGCCTGCGCCCGGGCCGAGACCTAGAGGGGACGGTAACCTTGGGCCAGTAAGCAAACCAAAGTGAAAGGGGACCGTCCCCGGGGCGGGGGGGCGCGGCTCAGGGCTCCGGGGCAGGCCCAAAGGGCCGAGTCCACTTGGAAACGTCCAGGAAGACGGCCGAGGCCCCGTGGTACAGCCAGAGGCGGGGCAGAGCGCCGTGCCGGATCCAGGCGTCGCGTCCGGGGTCGTAGGCCTCCATCTCCACGTGGTAGTCGCCGTCCATGCCCTGCCAGCGGCCGCCCGTCACGTACAGCGCGTCGCCCAGTGGCACCAGCGCGCCGTTCTCATGCAGGCTGTGCAGGGCCTGCACCTGCGGGCCATCAGCGGTCAGTGTCCAGCGGGCGGCGGTGCCACGGGGGCCCTCGGGGTGGAGGAGGCACGGGGAGAGGACGGCCCGCACCCCGCTCGACACCTACCCCGGGCACCCGCACCCCTGCTGCCGGGGGTCTCACCCCAGAGGCCCGTGCCCCCCTCTCTGACGTACGCCCCCGCTTTGCTCGCCTAGGCCCAGATCTGCTCGTGTCTGCAGCTGCGGCATCAGAGGGGTAGAGGGTGTGGAGACCTGAGCCCCGCGTTGCGTCCCAGGGCGAGGTCTGGGTTAGGTGCCTGATTCTCGGCTTTTCTCTCTCAGAGGGGACGGATATGGCCTCAACCTTACAGATGTTCCCCGGGGCCTGTACCTCTGCCCCTGCACCCCTTGCCTCAGCCCGTGGCCCTCAGGGGTGCCAGCGATGATGAGGGGGGAACCTTCTGGAAGAGCCTGGGAGGGAAGGGAGAGGCCTCCGCGTGAAGACAGTAACGGGCGGCAAACCCCCGGGCCTGGGAGGACAGAGCGGAGCCCTCGCGGCTGGGACCCCAGCCTGGCACCAGGCTCTGGGCCAGGGGAGGCCGGGCTGACCGGCCCAGGGGGAAAGCGCCAGCCTGGCAGGGCCGGCGCTGCACCTGTTTTGCCGCTGTAATGGGGGCCTCCAGTCAGCTGAGCACTGACGCCAGGGGACAGCTGTGGTCAGCAAGATCACAGAGGCCGTGCTGTTGCCTGGCTGGCCCAGCACGGGCTCCAGCCACTGACCCCCTCCTTCTTGGGAAGAAATACGGAGAAAAAAGTGGGCTCTGGAGATGCCCACCTGCCTGCCCCCCCGGGCCCAATGGAGGACGGAGGGGGCAGCAGCCTGGGGGTGGGGGAAGGGGTGCCAGGGACTGGCTGCCCCTCCCCCACCGCTTAGGAACCCCCTCCTTGGCTTGACCACCCCCAGGGCTGGGAGACTCACTCCCCCTCAGGCTGACACCAGGAAGGACGCACTTTCTCTGAGTCCGCAGGGCCCCTGAGTGCCCCCCGCCGAGGCCAGTTTTGCCCCTTGAGGACGAGGACAGGCTGCCGTGTGCTGGGGACAGAGCGGCCCTGGTCCTTGGCACACGCGTCCTCATGCCTGGCCCGGGCTCTGGCGTCTTCACCCCTTGGTGACACCCCCCGGTCCTGCCGTCCCCAGGCCTGCACTCCACGGGGTCGGGGTCTGACGGGGGCCAGGCTGGAGCTCACCTTCTGCCACAGGTTGGCCCCGGGGTCGTACACGTAGACCTTCTTGCTGTTGTCCCCCACGAGGTAGAGCGCCCCCTGCAGGGCCGCACAGCGCGGCGAGGACAGGTACTTGGGGAGGAAGGGCGAGGCGATCACGCTCCACGCGTCTGCAGGGACACAGGCCAGGCGTCACCCACAACCCCTCTGGGGACCTCACCCTTCCACGGGTCCTCGCGAGGGGCGGTCAGGCGACCGGAGGCCGTGGCCTGGCTGCCACCCCACTGCCCACCCTGACTGGGCATCCCTGAGCCTCGGCCTCTGTCCTGCGGGTGCCCCTGGCTCGGGTAAGCCGGCCCCCCGACCCCAGCTCTAGTCCTGCAGAATCCTCATGGCCGCCCTGCAGAGCGAGTCCTACTATCACCTCCACCATCCAGAGGGCGGACCAGACGGGCCAGGAGGGCTACCTGTCGGAGAGAGCCCAGCTGGGGCCCAAAGCCCGGCGCAGAGTCTGGAGCCCAAGCCGGCACCAGCTCCAGGCCGACAGAGCAGCCGGACAGCCTCAGGCCCCAGGGCTGGGCCCGCCGGTCCCCTGCCCTGGGCACTCAGCCCGCAGCCCCCAGGCCTCTAGGCAGGACGGGGCTGTGGCTCTGTGCCGGTGGCCCCTTGGCTTCCTGTCACCTGGGTCCCCTGCTTTCCCCCACTGTCCATCTCCCACCTTTGAGGCCGTGGCCCTGCGAAGGAAGGCTGTGGCCGCCTGGGCCCCGCCCGTGGGTCCCACCTCCCCCCGGCCCCGCTGGGAGAGGGGGCGGCCGGCCCGCACCTGTGACCGGGTTGTAGCACTGCAGAGCCAACGCGTTGTACTTGCAGGCGCTGGAGCCCACCAGGTAGAGCCGGCCCCCGCAGCCGGCCGCCGAGAAGTTGCTGACGTACTTGAGCGCCGGGCTGACGGGCGTCCAGGCGTCCGTGTAGGGGTCGTAGCGCTCCGTCTCCACCACGTCCAGGGTGGTGCCTGCGGGGCGGGGGGTCAGGGCTTGTCCCTGGAAACGCGGGCTCTGAGGCTCGGGGTGGGGGGGGCTGCAGGAATCACGTGGCTGCCCCAGGAGGGGAAGGGACAAAGGAGGGGGCGGCCTCGAGAGGCAGGGGACGGCCCCCTATCAGAGAGGGGCCCTGGGGCCCTGAGAGATGAGGGTGTCTGCCCAAGGCTGTGTAGCCCAGAAGTGGCAAGCGGACAGGCACCTGGACCCGGGGATACCCGACTCGAGGGCGGACAATGTCGCCTCGTGGCAAAGCCTGGCCACTGGGAACACTTCAGAGGCCAGGGAACTTGAAGAGGTGTTTGTGGGGACCCCAGGAGGCCACCACCCCCAGGCCTCCCTTCCATGGGAAGGCAGACATCAGTCTGAGGGGACCTCCGGCAGCCCCCTGCCCAGCACTAGATGGCCTGGGTGTGACAATGACACAGAGCAGCTGGCGGTGGGAAGGCCACCTGCTTTCGGTGGAGCCCACCCGGCCTCCAAGAGCCGCCTTGGGCTCAGGCCCGTGTGTGTCCTCTACTCTTGGGTGATGGGCACAGCAGCCATTGAGGGAAGGGGGGACCTGGGAGTGGCCTCAGGGCCAGCGCGTCACCTGCAGAGGCTTTGGGACACTTGCTCGGCCACACACATCTCATGTCTCAACAGTCATCTAAACATCTGTGACCCTGACACGCTGGCGCCAGAGTGTAAGAGGGCTGAGGCGGGCCCTGTGCTCAGGCTGCAGCATGGCGGGGGCCGAGGGGACGTCCGAGGGTTGCGTTGGACCCCTCCACCCCAAGGATGTCACCAAGGAGGTGGCCCCGAGCTGAGGGCCGAGGCCGGGGTTCTGGGGTGGGAGCAGATGTCTCTGCTGGTGGGTGGAGCCAGGGTCCTCGCCTGTCCCGTTAGGGGCTGACTCTGCGTCCCGCTCTCTGTGTCCCCAGACGGCACGGCACCAGCCTGGGGCTTGTGCCTGGGCCTCAGCTCGGGAGGCCCAGGGAGCAGCTGGCCCGGGTTTGGGGTCAGGAGGCTGCAGAGGGGCGGGGAGGGGGCTGGGGGTGGGCAGGAGGCCCCGGGGAGGGGGCCTTACCGCCGATGGCGTAGATCTCCCCGTTGAGCGCGGCGCTGGCGTGGTTCGTGCGGGCCTTCAGCATGGGCGCCACGGGCCTCCAGGCCGCCTCCTTCAGCAGGAAGCGCCAGGCCTGTGTTGTGGACCAGGCGTCCGTCTTGGTGCCGCGAGAGCCCCCTGCCGGGAGAGGCTCTGTCCACTCGGGTGCCCCCGCCCTGAGGGGGGGCCTCCAAGGGTCCTGTCCCCTTCTCCCCGCGCCAGGCCTCTGCTGCGGGACCCTGAGCCAGGGTGGGACCGGGGTGGCACGGTCTAGGCGTGTGACCTGGACAGGCCCCTCCACGCCCCGTAGACAGGGGCCGAGGTTGGTGGTTTCAAACCTCCATCAGTGGAAGCTTTTCTCACCCAGAACTTGTGGGGACCCCCGGCTTCTAGACGGAAAAGAGCGGAGTGAACCCGCCCCCGTCACACGGTTCCTTCTGGGGGCGACCGGGCCCCCAGGAGGAGGGGGAGGGGCCCAGCCCGGGAGCGCACGGAGCACTTCCCCGCAGCCTTGGGTGGACCCGTAGGCTTTAAATTTCCCTGTTTTGACATCACAGAAGGATCTGGGAGAGTCTCGACTAAACCGTCAGGGATCCCACCGAACAGAGGGCGAGCAGCGCTCAGGTCTGGGGGCGGATAAGCTGCCGGGGACGAGGCCCCGCGGCGGGACCCCTGCCCACCTGTCACGTAGACGTCGTTGTTCAGTGCTGCCAGGGAGAAGCCCCACTTGTGGTGGTCGGGGAAGTCGGGGAGCGCCATCCACCTCTCTGGGGAAGAGATCGGGGCGCGGTCAGGGCGGCCAGGCTCCCCACTGCGGCCTCTGCCCCCCCTCCACTCCAGGGGTGCAGAAACCTCCCCTCCCCGGCAGGACTCAGCCTGGCACAGGGCCGGGCTGGAGAGGGACTCCTGGCGGGGTGGGGTCTGATGCAGCCCGGGTGCGCTGCGGGCCGCTGCCAAGCCTGGCTCCCCACACCGCTCAGCCTGGGCGGCATGGAGGGAGGAGACCCGAGCTGGCGGCAGGCAGAGCCGGGCCAGCTCCCAGCTGCCCTGCACCGCGGTGTGGCCTTGGACGAGCCCCAGTCTCAGTGTCTTCATCTGTAGAATGGGGGCGACGCCTGCCTCCCCAGCGGGTGTAGGGACTCAGGAGCTGTGTCTGTACACGGCAGCTGCTTGGCGGGCAGTGGCTGTTAAAATGACTGTCCCTAATGTGAGGGACAGAGGGACGCACCCAGGCTGGACCTGCCCTCACAAAGCTCCGTGAGGTGCCCTGAAGCAGGAGATGAGAGAGTGATGTGAGGAGCTCCCGTCGTGGCTCGGCGGAAACGAATCTTACTAGTATCCACGAGGACGCAGGTTCGATCTCTGGCCTTGCTCAGTGGGCTAAGGATCCTGCGTTGCCGTGCACTGTGGTGTAGGTCGCAGACATGGCTTTGATCCCCCGTTGCTGTGGCTGTGGCATAGGCCAGCGGCTGCAGCTCCAATTAGACCCCTAGCCTGAGAACCTCCATGTATGGCAGGTGCAGCCCTAAAAAGACTAAAAAGAAAGTGCTTTGAAAAAAACAAAATGAGAAGATTATCATGGGAATGCTTAACTCCTATAAATGGACACACGAAGGGTGTCTGCGGCAGCTGTGAGCGCCGGGCCTCGGGCTGTCCCCAGGAAGAGACTCTATTTACTGTTTACAGTAGTTTGCGGCCTTGTTGGGAAGCTGCCCGCTGGGCCAGGACTGCGTGTCCCCCTGACTCATGCCTGTGTCACTCCAGGGTGGGGACTGCCCAGCGGTCACCAGGCCTTTGCTCGCAGGTGCGCCCCCTGCTGCCCTCCCCGCCGGGGCCGGAGGGACAGCTGCTCCCAGGCTCGTCTCCTGACGTCAGCCCCAAATCCCCTCTCGTCAGCCCCTGACCTGGGACAGCCGGCCTTGGCCTTCCTGGAGCCCGCCAGCCGCTGACGCCACGGGGGTGGTGGCCACCAGCCCGGCGGCCCCAGGACAGCAGCCAGGGCATCAGTGCTTTCACAGAGAGCCTCTTGGACTTCTCTCCCCTCTTTCCCAGGGGAATGCGATGGGGGGCTGGTTCAACCCGCAGGCCTGGCCCCCCTTCCTGTTGGCTCCTCGTTACAACTGGGCGAGGAGGCCATTTCACAGAGGAGGAAACCGAGGCTCAAGGCCAGGTGACCTGCTCAAAGGCTGGAATCAGAACCCCATGGGGAGTTCCCATTGTGGCTCAGTGGGTTAAGAACCCGACTAGTATCCATGAGGATTCAGGTTCAGTCAGTCCTTGTTCTCACTCGGTGGGTTAAGGATCCAGCGTTGCCATGAACTGCAGCGTATGTCACAGATGTGACTTGGATCCAGTGTTGCTGTGGCTGTGGCTGTGGTCGACCCCTAGCCTGGAAACTTCCATATGCTGCAAGTGCGGCCCTAAAAAGAAAGAAAAAAGAAGAAGAACCGCACCGGGCTGACCCAGACCCTGAGATCTCACCCCCAGGCCGCCTGTGCTCCCAACCCCTGTTCTCCCCCAGGGCTCTGGCCCCACTGGGCACAGGGCAAGGACGCTGAAAAGCAGCTGGCCAGACCACCCCTGCCACTGGGGCCAGCAGCCCCCTTCCCACCCAGGGAACAGGGTGGTAGAACCCTCCACCCCAGCCCCAAAAAAAAAACCAAAGTCTGGGCTGGAGCTGGAGGGAGAGGGGGCCGCAGTACCCCCACAGTCGGCCTTCCCTCGCCCGCTGGGGCCCCTGGTTCCTCTGCAGCCCCCACCCGCTGCGAGGACAGTGGATGCAGGCGGGCCGCTGTTATCTGGGCATCTCACTGGCTCCACCTGCAGGGTGGACACAAGTGGCTCGTGTCAGGATGCGGGGACAGCGGGTCTGAGCACTGGGGGCCTGCTGCGGGGGTTACTCACTGGTCTTGGTGTCATAGAAGGCGAAGTTCCCGGGCTGGGGGGCCGGCTCCTCGGCGCCCTCCTCCTCCTCCTCCTCCTCCAGGGCCCGCCCGCCCACCACCACCAGAACCTCCTCCAGCTTCTGCGGGAGGACCAGCAGCGCCTGTGGAGCCAGGAGGGCTGGGTCAGGGTCAGAGGCGGGGGCAGACTGTCTGCTCCCCAGACACCGGGGCCAGATACCGGTGGGCCTCCATGCTGTTTTCGGAGACAGGTAATGGCCTGGGCGTTGGGGGCAGCTATGGGTCCACAGTGTGGCCCTGGGTCAGTGCACATGCACGGGGTGGGTGGACTTTAGTGTGTGCGTACACACACACACACACACACACGCTGTGGTTGCTGCAGGCTGGCGAGGCAGCCAGCGCCAGCACTGGGACAGGTGGGGTGGCATGTCCTGTGTGCCCAAACCTGAGACCTCCTCCCCTCCCAGCAGCCCTCGCGCACCTTTCGAATCATTCCTGCACCACCTTTGCCACCAAACCCCAGGCCCCACGCCCAGTCCCTCACCTAAGCCCCCTCCCTGCCCCCAGGAGTCCAGCTCCCCTGGCCAGCCTGAAGCAGGTGGCACTAGAACAGCCCTGGCCCGGCAAAAAATGCTGTAATGTTTCCGTTCTCTTGGGTAAGTAACCACGGCCTGGAGCGCCAGGATTCCGGGGTCCCCCTGCCTTGCAACACACCCTCGAACCCGGACTTCCCACCGCCAGCAGTTACGGGGTGACCGCCTGCTGGGTGAGGCCCCCAGCTGGTTCCGGCCCGAGCCCCGCTGGGTGCCTGGCGGTGCCCGGGGGTGCCTGGCTGTGCAGCAGCTAGTCTTTGCCACCTCACACCCTGCTTCTGGCCTGAGCCATGTCTTTGTCCCCAGACTTGGCTCCTAAGAAGTCCTTCTGAGCAAGGCCTGAGCAGGCTGCTTGGCAGCGGACAGGCTGCAGCTCCTTGTCTGTCACACCCTGGCCTGTCACTTCATCAGGACCTGCCGGCCCACAGGCCCCTTGCCAGCACAGATAGGAAATTGCACCCCATAAACGCTGAGGGCAGGTGGTGGCCGGCTGCCCGGCCCGGCCGTGCTCCTTGCCTGCACACAGCCCGCGCCATCTTCCTGGATCATTTCCCTCCCGCTAAGCTCCTCTCCTTCCTCTGAAGGCCGACTCAGACGCCGCCTCCTCTGTGCTCTCCCGGGCAGCCCGCCTCCGAGGACACCCCGGTTAAGCCTTGGCCTTTCTTGCTGCCTCAGGTGTGTTTGCAGGAGTGTCTCCGCCAAGCCGTGGGCTCCTTCAACACAGGGGTTGGGGAGTTCCAGTTGTGGCTCAGAAGTGATGGACCTGACTAGCATCCATGAGGACTCAGGTTCGATCCCTGGCCTTGCTCAGTGGGTTAAGGATCCAGCATCGCCGTGAGCTGTGGTGTAGGCCGGCAGCTGCAGCTCAAGTTCAGCCCCTAGCCTGGGAACCTCCATGTGCTGCGGGTGTGGCCCTCAAAACACACACGAAAAAGACCACTTCTGGTTTCCCTGAGCCCTCGCGTCCCGGGTACGGCACACACGAGGGCATAACCTGTAATGGGGGAGAAACTGTGACCCTCCCAGGCCATCAGCTCAGGGGAGGCAGAGCAAAAGGCTGGGGACACCTTGGTGACTCCTGCTCTACACTGTCTCCGTGCCGGTGGGTCTCTGGGCTCCCCGCCCCTCACTCACCGCCTCATGGCCCTGGGACAAGGCCTCCCGACAGGCCTCCGACTCCCGGATCAGCGGCTCTGTGGCCAGCAGCTGCTGCACGCGGGGCCTGGGCACGGCGTCCAAGTGCACCAGGCCGAGCAGCTCCGGCAGGTGGGCTGCCCGGGCCCGGGAGTCGTGGCGCACCCAGCGCAGCAGCGCCTCCAGCCGGCTTTGCTCCGGCTGTACCTGCAGCAGGTCGCTGGCCAGACAAGCGGCCAGGCGCTCCTGGGACAGCTGCAGGAACTCATCCTCGCGAGCCACGGCCTCAAAGTTCTCCCGCAGGAAGGCCCAGGCCTTGGCGGCCACGCCCAGCAGCCCCTGCTGCTCCCCGAACTCGCAGATGCCCAGGCAGTTGGTGGCGTCCAGCTGCTGCTGCAGGTAGCGGCCGCAGACCTTCTGCACGGCGGGGAAGTGCAGGCGCGCGGCCGTGCGGGTCAGCGCCTCCACGTTGGCCTGGGTGACGGTCAGCCGGCCCGTGTACACGAAGTCCAGCAGCTGAGCCACCACGGCGGGCTCCACGTCCCGCAGCTCCACGCGCGCCGAGAAGCTCTCGGCGAAGTCGCCGGCGAACATGGCGTGGAAGTAGGGGCTGCTCAGCGCCAGGAGGCCCCGGTGGCAGGGCAGCTCCCGGCCGCCCACCAGCAGCGTGACATCGGCCAGCTTGGGCTGGGAGCGCAGCCGCTGCAGCCCGGCCAGCATGTCCTGGGCGTGCGAGGGCAGCTGGAAGTCCAGGTCGTCCACGTTGCGCACCATGAGGGCACGAGGCGTGCACACGCGCTCCTAGGGACCAGAGCGGGCAGGGTCAGCCAGGGCGCAGTCTCGTCTGCCGGGCCCCCTGTCCGTCTGCCTGTCGGCCCGTCGTCCTCTCCAGCCGAGGAGCATCGGCCGGGCATCACCTGAGTGTGGAACGCCTCCCCCGGCCTCTCACCTAAGCCAGCCTCACAGCCCCGGGAAGCAGGTGCGTCTTTCCCGCGCTACAGAGAAGGTGAGGCTCAGAGAGGGCAGGAGGGGCCAGCAATGGAACCCAAGCCTCAGCCACCACCCCCCCCGCCTCTGGTCCATGCAGATCTCTGGGCTGGAGGGTGGGGACTTCTGCGTCACCCTCCTCAAGTGGCCTCCTCTGCTCCCAGGTACCAGGCCCTGGGCAGGACGTTGGTGTTTGAATAGTTTCTGCCCCGTGGCTCCTCACTGGGCATGGTTCTGTGGAACAGCAGAAAAAGCTCATGTCACTCGTTCCAGACCACACAGCTTGGACGTGGAGGAGCCGGGCTTGGGGGCCCAGGCCCTGAACCCCCAGGTTACAGGTTGCCGGGGGCAGTGAGTAAAGACAAGAAAGGAAAGGAAATTTTCTGGGAGGCAAACACAGTTCATACGCCCGATTCAGCAAATCCAGTTCTGGGCTTATTTCATTATGTGTGTATTTCTTTCTGATCTTCTGATTTTTTTTGCCTTAAAAAAGCTGCCCCGGAGAACTTCTGCCCAGAGCCTCGCCCCTGAATTACCACGCGGCAGGAAGCCACACCCCGGAAGCTGTGTCCACCAGAGGGCGCCTTCGGAGCCAGCAAAGGGAAGGCCAGCACAGAATGCCGCAAAGTGACAGAGGCCTGTAAGGAGACCTGCGCTCTGCGGTGGTCTGGGGGCAGGTGGACGGCTGGTGGGAGTCTGAGCAGAGAGGTGTCCAAGGAACCACCCCTGCCCGGGCCCTGGCCAGCGAGGCCCTCTAGCGAGGCGAGGGCGCCTGGGCCCTTCCCGGGGAGCGTGGGAGATCAGTCAGGCGGCCGCCACCCCAGGGGCCTCGCATTCCCGGCATTGCTGTGTGCCTCTTGGCCGGCAGCTGCAGCAGGTCCCAGCCCGGGGCGGGGCATTCTGGAGGGTCTCAGAGCCTCCACCGGGCGCCCACCCAGGCCGGGAGTGGGAGGGCAGGGGGCCAGGACGGCAAAGGGCCTGAACCCGGCTCCGGCCACGGCCCGGGCGCTGTGACCCTGGCCGCGGGCAGAGGTGAGGTCCAGTCTCCCCCCGCCCCCGGCCCCACCCCGTCCTCTTCTCCAGCCAGGACCTGGAAGGAGGCGCCCCCCACGGGCCCCCCACCCCACCCTGAGGGGCCTGGCTTGCCCAGTGTGGGCAGTCTCCCCCAGAGCACTCAGTGCTGAGACCGCCAAGCCCTGGGGCTCCCCCTCGAAAACACCCTCCCTGCTCGGCCCCGCCCCGTCCTCACCTCCCGCTTCCGTCCTCACCTCCCCACCCTACCTCTCCGGGGGGCACCTGGACCTCCTCTCAGGACTCCGGCTAGAGAGCAGTGTGGGCCGGCGAGGGGGCACAGAGGGCCTGCTGGGATGTGACTGGGCACACTGGGCTGGGCTGGGCAACCACGTGGGGACGCAGGGGTATTTTTAGCCTGTGTCGGCATGGCGTGGGGTAGGGGGAGGGCCGGTGGGGGTGACAGCTCCTCCCTGGCTGTCCTCTCTGAAGGCCCAGGCAGGAGCCTCCTGTGACCCCTGGGCCAGGACAGGCGGCAGCCAGCATTCCTGGGCAGGGGCGAGTCTGGGCTCCCGGCCCGTGGTGCTGGGCTAGGGGGTGGGGTGCAGCTCCCCCACCTCCGTCTCAGCTGGGGATGCAGGGGCCCCATGGAGGTCCCGGTTTCGGGCCTGGGCATCATGAGGGCACAGGTACCAGCTTCGCTGTGGTCACTGACAGATGCCCATGCGGCGTTTTAGTCTCTGTGAAGTGGGAAGACGCCATTGCCATGAAGAAATGCAGGTTGCTCAACAAAGACTTTCAAAACCCGGGCTCTCTGGTGGCGGGGAGTCTCAGGCGTTAAGGCTGGTGACGGGGACGTGAAATCCCAAGGCTCCGTCCCTCTGTCCCTTGGCCTTGGGCCTGCCTGTTGTCTCCATCGTGAGTGAGTGCCAAAGACGCTGAGAAATGCAGCGGCGCCAGCTCACAGCCTCCCCGAGGGCTGGGTTCCGTCCCAGGGGGGCCCCTCACGTGGGTCTCAGTGGGGCTCCGGACCCTCCGCCCCTGACTGAGTCTGGGGTTGAGCCTGGGGCCTGAAAGGGCCTCTCTCACGTCCGTGGGCACAGGGAAGCTTCGCAGCCCAGGGCCGGCGGGAAGCGGGAGAGAAGCCGCAGCCGGGGGAGGGGGCCGGGGGGTGGGGGCTCCGCCGGTCAGCCGCTCCTCCTGTGTCCACTTGGGGCTTAGTAACACCGTGCTCTCCGTGTGCTGGGGCGCGGCGGGGCCAAGGCCGACAGAGGCCACCTGACGCCCACTAGGGACCGGCTGGATGCTCTCAGGGCACAGGGAGGCCCTGGGGGCCGCAGGGGGAACAGCCCTCACTCCTGACAATGTTCGGTAATTGCCCAAGGTGTCTGAGAGCTCTGGCCCAGGGCGGATGGCTGCTGCCCCTCCTGCTGCTGGTCCTGCTGCCTGCTGGGTGCGGCTGGTTGTGAGCTGATGGGAAGACACAGTCTGCAGAGAACAGCGGGGGGCTGCCTGGCTGGGTACCTGTTCCCAAGGCACTTCCATACTCTGCTTGCTGATGGCGTTCTTCCTTCCCCAGTCCAGCCCTGTCGTAGCCCAGCCCAGCTCAGCCCAGCTCAGCCCAGCCCAAGGCCCTTCCCTGACCCTAGAGGGCACTAGGACCCTCCCCCTAGCCTTAGGCATCAGCTTCACCCCCTGGGGTCCTCGTGGACGTCCCCAGCTCTCTGCGTGCAGGGCCATCAGGGGAGGGAGATGGGGCGGGGACCAAGGCTTCGTCTGTCTCCCATCCCCCACTTCATTTGCGGGCAGAACACAGAGCTGCCTCATTGCTGCATTCCCAGACTCAGGCTGGAGGAAATGAGGACAGGGGACTCTGATGACAGGCCACTGTCACAGGGAGCTGACTCCCCTTGGGCAGAGTGCGGTGTGCCAAGAATGGAGGCCCTACAGGGACGCAACGCCTCGGATGACAGGTCAGTTTGGGAAACTAGACACCAGGGGCTCAACAGCTCCTCATCATCAGATTGCTAACAAGTGGTGCCGGTTTTAAAAATAAGCTGCTTGCTTCTTTTTATGATGATAAAAATAACACGTTCGTTGTGGAAAATTTGGAAAACACAGAATATAAGGGAGAAAATTCCGCTGGTAGGAAATCCGCACGAACACGCTGGTGCCCCGTCCCCCCGTCTCTTCACTCTCGGCCGTGCAGTGACCACAGTGCGTCCTGGGTCTGGGCTTAGCATTTGATTTTCTGGCATTTCTGATGTGAGTCGTCTTTGAAAATGTGATTTTTTAATTCCATCATAACGGGGACATACTTTAAGAAGCTGGAAGTGGAGTTCCCACCTTTGTGGCTCAGTGGATTAAGGACCCAAAGTGGTCTCTGTGAGGACGCAGGCTCGATCCCCCGCCTTGCTCAGTGGTTTAAGGATCCGGCGTTGCTCTGAGCTGGGGTGTAGGTCGCGGACGTGACTCGGATCTGGTGCTGGTGTGGCTGTGGTGTAGGCCGGAGGCTACAGCTCCGATTCAGTCCCACAGCCTGGGAGCCTCCATGTGCCGCGGGTGCGGCCCTAAAGAGGAAAAAGAAGAAGAAGGAGAAAGAGGAGGAGAAGGTGAAACTGACATCCAGTCGCTTCCGTTAATGGGCCTGCAGGCCGTGCCCCGTTTTGGACCAGGAGAACTAGAACCGTGTTGCCCCTGTAATTAGTCCCCCAGAACACAGTCAGAGAGCGTGACCACAGAGGCAAAGAGTGTGTCATCTTCACAGCTCGATGCGCCAAGCCAGGCTGGTCCAGCTCGGGCGAGTGGGGCACTTTCTCCACGGAAGGCCCCGACTCGCCCGGTGCAGTCACACCATGCGGTCCCGCACGACCAGGCCCGCCCGGCCCTCGGCGGTGCTCCACGGATTTCTTTGCTGCCGGTATTTTTGTTCCATCTGCCATTCATTTAGGGCACGGGGTGCCATGAGGCCATGCATTTCACCCCCCAGGTAGTTACCAGTGTCGTCGTGGCTGTCGTTAACATCTTCTTCTTCCCTCTGTGGATTTGCTGTGATGCTCTTACTGCGAGAGCAATGTTTCTGTGTGAAGCTTTCTCTCTTCTGGTGTGTTGGTGTGAGTGACCCTGGTCTGGGGTTAGAACCGCCTTGTTTGATGGACTCCGCTCTGTAATTATGATGTCTTCAGGTCTGAAATGAAAGCCTCTTCACTGCTGGTCTATTTACAGTTTTCTGGTCTGTTGTATCTGTTATCTGTTGCTGCGTAACAAATAACCCGCAAAATCTGGTGTCTTAAAACAACAAACATTTATTGTCTCACACGGTTTCACAGCTCTGGGGCCACTTTGGGGATGGTTCTGCAGGAGGATATGTCCAAGGGGCCAGCCAGACTGCAGTCATCTGAAGGCTGGACTGGGGCGTGAGGCCCACGCACACCCAGCACACGGCTGGTGCCCCAGAGAGAAGACAGCAACCGAGAGGTGCTTGGAGGCAGAGGAGCTCTGGCTTCTGCTGCATTTTCAGGTACCACATGGGGGCCCCCACTGGACGTGACCTCCAGGAGGTGGTTCCCTGGGGGCTTTCCTGCAGGCTGGCCTCCACAGCTGGCTTTGTTCATGGTTTCTTTCAAAATAACTTCAGAGTCATTCAAAAAAAGAGAAGAGCCTGACTTTGCCCACATCTAGGCCTTGCTGTGTGAAGGGCTCACGTTGTCACCATGTTTGTTCTAGTCCTGAGACACCTCCAGTGCAGTTTCCGTCATGTTTGTCCTGCACATTTAAGGCCCACGGGTCCCTTCTCCAGTATTTTCCTGACTCATCTGGAAGCCCCCGGTTTTGTTTTGTGCCTGGTCACCTCACTGGAGTCTGCAGCCTCAGGACACCGAGGTAGGGACTCCAGGATCCCCGGTGAGCTATTGACAACTGGACGGCAGGATTAAGGGGACCAAGCAGTCCTCCCAGTGTGGCCTTGCAGGGCCAGGCCCTGTCTGCTGCAGGGAACACCTGCTGCCCGTGGATGAGCTGCTAGTGGCCGGGACGGGGGGTCGTCCCAGGTCACTGAGCATCAGAATTACCTAGAATGTCTTTTAAAATAAGCCAGCTTTGGAGTTCCCATCATGGCTCAGTGGGAACGAATCCGACTAGGAACGATGAGGTTGCTGATTCAATCCCTGGCCTTGCTCAGTGGGTTAACAATCCGGCGTTGCCGTGAGCTGTGGTGTAGGCTGCAGACGTGGCTCAGATCCCATGTTGTTATGGCTATGGCGTAGGCCTGCGGCTACAGCTCCAAGCAGACCCCTAGCCTGGGAACCTCCATATACCGCGGGTGCGGCCCTAGAAAAGGCAAAAAAGCCAAAAAAAAAAAAAATAATAAGCAGCTTTTGGAGTTCTCTGGTGGCTTAGCTGGTTAAGGATCCAGTGTTGTCACTGCTATGACTTGGGTTTGATCCCTAGCCCTGAGGAACTTCCGCATGCTGTAGGCAAGGCAAAACAAAGATACGAAAAACAGAAAAACCCAAACCCCAGCTTTCTGAGACCCGGGGAGGTGCTCTGAAGGCACCATGTTTTATAAGGAGGGCTCCCCAGGGGCAGGGGGTCTGCAGAAGGGCCTTCGGGGAGCCCCTGTGAGTGCCCAGCAGAGAAGCCCTCTTCCACCGTCCAGGCCTAAGGCCCAGGTCTGCGCCCCCAGCTCAGCCCTCGCCAGGCAGCCCACCCTCAGCCCAGGTCCTCCAGGAACCTGGATGCCGTGGGCCACTCCCAGCCGGCCTTGGTCCAGTCCTTCCTCTGGGAAAAGGCGGCTTGGAGGCCACAGACGGACATGGCCAAGGCCACAACGAGTGGGCAAGCCGGCTCCCCGCTAAGTGCTCTCCTGAGCACCTCTGTCCAGGCTAGCTCTGAGGCTGGGTCCTGCCACCCTGCTCCCAGGTGCCCCCTGTGGCCAGGCCCTTGGAACCACAGTGTCCTGCGGGTGACACACAGGGAGGGAAACTTCAGTGTGCCCAGCATCTTCTGACCCCACCCCGGGCTCACCCCAGCTCACCGTACTGTACCCCGCCAGCAGAAGCGCCCTGGGGACCAGCCCTTGTCCAGCCCCCAAAGGTCAAGAGTTTAGGGGCCAAAAGCCAGGGCCTCAGGACGGCAGCAGTGTTCAGAATGCTTGCGGCTGCCGGGAGTCAGCGCCCCCTTGTCAGAACCAGCTCCTTAAAACACTGATGATGGAGTTCCCGTCATGGCTCAGTGGTTAACAAATCCGACTAGGAACCATAAGGTTGTGGGTTCAATCCCTGGCCTTGCTCAGTGGGTTAAGGGTCTGGCGTTGCCGTGAGCTGTGGTGCAGGTTGCAGATGTGGCACGGATCCTGTGTTGCTATGGCTGTGGTGTAGGCCGGCGGCTACAGCTCCAATTAGACCCCTAGCCTGGGAACCGCCACATGCCGCGGGTGCGGCCCTAAAATGACAAAAGACAAAAAAAAAAAGCACTGACGCAGGTGGCTAGTGTCGTTGCTGTCCCAGGACAGAGACACCCCCAAGTACACCCTCACCGGGACCCTGGGCGTGGACAGGACAACACCGCACCCATTTCACAGATGAGGAAGTGGAGGCTTCACGGGGCTAAGGACACTGCCTCAGTGCTTCGGCCGAGCTCCGCTGAGGACCGGGGTCTCGGCGCCCGCCCAGCGGGGCCGCTCTGGGCATGGGCAGCATGCGTGAGCGGAAGGCCGGCCAGGCATGGGTGTCTTTGCTCAGCGAACTCACGCCCAGGGTCGCCTGGCCGGTGAGTCTACAGCCAGAGCCGGTGCCCGTGCCTCGCCCTGGCCCCGCGCCCCCCAACTTTCTGTCTTCCCTGTGACCCCAAGTCAGCCGCCTGGGAGGACCCTTTGTTCTCTCCCACGGCTCGCCGACTGCCCTCCGAGCTCTGCAGGCAGTGGGGACACTGCAGGAGACCCCTGTTCCAAGGCGCCTGGCTGCAGGGAGGCGGTGGCCTGTGGAAGATTCTGGAAAACTTCTGCACACACTGCCTGTTGGGGCCACTGCGCAGCTGCAGGACACCTCTCCCCCCAGGCGCCCGGGCTCTGCGCCAACCCCCACGGCTCCGCAACTGGCTGCCACGGCGGCTGGGAACCGGCCACGTCCCGCGACCGGCCATTCAGGGTCCGCCCCCCGCACCCTGTTCGCACGGTGCTCTGCACGCCCGGAGGCCCGGGGCGGGCATCCGTCTCCTGCCGCGGCCCCTCCTGGAGAAGGCACAGGGCGGTGTCTGGCGACCACAGGAAGGGGCCGCACCTCAGTGCCTGCCAGCCTGCGCTCAGCAGCTTGCCTCGGAGGGCGGGGCACCAGCGCCCTCTGTTCGGAGTCCCCTAACCACCACTCTTCTGGACAATGTTCCTCACGTCCCCTCTTTCATGAGCCTGCAGGGGGGGCCCCGCATGGCTTCAGGCCGTGTGGCGGGGGGGGATGCCGGTGGGCTGGAGGCCGGGGCCCCACAGGGAGCTCTCCCTCAGGGGAGCAGACCTGCAGCTCACCCTGTGGTGGGGCGCCAGAAAGGCGGGGAGCCGAACACGTGGCTCTCAGCAGGTGGCTGCGTGGGCCCACCGCACAGGGCAGCGAGGGGCACCTCCCTGACCCAGAGAATCGGGAGGGCAGTCTGGCCCGACAGGAAGGCCTCCTGCCCACCCGATCCCGTGCTCCCCAGCTCCTCCCCTACTACAGGAGGGAAAGGCGGCTGGAGAGTTCGGGGCCCCACGGCCACCAGAAGGAATGGAGGCAGGGCTGGTGAGGGTAGACAGGCTGGGGACGTGGCCAGAGCCACCGGCATCAGAGGAACCGAGGGACAGAACGTCCAGGCGACTCAGTGGACACCAGGAGGGCCAGTGGGGAGCCCAGGCTGGCATCACAGGTGCCCGAGGGAGGACGTGGCAGAGACTCAGGGCTGAGACCACAGGTCATCCAACTTCAGGGGTGACGGGGTCACTGGGTTGGCTTTCGGGCTCAGCGTCGAGAAGGGCCCTGAAGCCGAGTCCCACAGCTGAGGAGGACCTGTCGCGGGCAGGACTAGAGGATGGCAGCCGGCACGCTGAGTATCGGCTCACCTGGCCATCAGGTGGGTGAAAAGGAAAAGAGAAGAGAAAACCAAGGCCACTCCAAACCCCTTCTGGAGGGGGCCTCTCTCACTCCCCAAAGCCGAACATCTCAGCTTCTTTCTCCTTCCAGAAGGCGAAACTCCGGTCAATGTAGCCACAGATGTCCTCGCGGCTGAAGCTGCCCCGCTGGGGGCCCGACCCCAGCCTCTGTGCTGCGGCTGCAGGGCCACTACCGGGGCCAGCGGCGTGCGGTGGGGGCCTGAGCGGCGTCAGGCCCGACTTGCGGCCAGGCTCCAGGTCCCAGGCTGGACCACGGCTGGAGCCAAAGAAGCGGGCTTTGATGTCCTCGAAGCCATCGGTCCAGGCACGGCGGCCAGCGGCCACCTCGTCGGTCACGGCCTTGTGGAAGGCACGGGCGGCCTCCCAGCCATGGGCGCCCAGGTGCTCAAAGACCTCGAAGCAGAGCAGGTGGCGCATCTTGCGCTCCTCTGGCGGCAGGTCGCACTCCAGGAGCTGGAAGTAGCCCAGCATGAAGAGGTCCAGCGTGAGGCTGCTATAGGGCACGGGCGCCCCGTCCACGTGGGGCAGGAACTGCTCGGGGGACAGGGGGCCGCGGGGCCGCCGGCTGAGCCGCCGCAGCTGCCGTGCGGGCACGTGGGCCAGGATGGCCTTCCAGCTGCCCAGCAGGTGGGCGATGGCGCTGCGCTGCTGCCACAGGTGGCCCAGCCGCGGGCTCCCGCTGGGCGGCGGGGAGGGCAGCCGAGGGCCCCCGGCCGCCACCTGCCCCGACGGCCCCGTGCGCCGGGCCTCCAGGGTCCCGCAGGCGGCCGTCTTGAGGGCTGGCGTGTAGGCCGACTTCTTCCAGTGGCCGAGGAAGAGCGTGACAATGCGCTCCTTGCGGACGCTGGCCAGGCCGGGAGCCGGCGCGGCGCCCGCCTCCGACGGGGCCTCCTCGCAGCTGATGCCCGAATCGCTGGCCTCCTCCGTGTCGCCTGGGCCGGGCTCCCCTCCACGGGGTGGCAGGGGGACGGGCCAGCAGCCTCTTGGGCATGGCCCAGGCTGGGACCCCGGCTCGCCGGGGCCAGGGCTGGGGGTGCAGGGCCGGCCCGGGGCTGACTCGAAGTTGCCACGAAGTGTCTGCACAGACACCCCACACCCCTGGATTTCGCGCTGGGCCTCGCTCCTCAGGGGGCTGGCCGGGGCCTCCCTGGGGGCCTCCTGGGGGGGCCTCTCCTCGCCCTGCACCAGCCCATTCACGCCCTTCAGCAGCAGGGACAAGCTGCGCACCAGCCGGGCCACGTGGCTGCACCAGAAGGGCAGGGGCTGCTCGCCCGCCGAGGCCCCCGCAGAGCCCTCGGGCTGGGCCTCGGGGGTGCGGGCCTCCTCGCCCTTGGGCCTGGGCGCCCCGGGAAGGAAGTGGCTGTTGACGGTGATGCTGACCAGGGGTGCGGGCAGCAGGGCCTGCAGCTCGGCCGCCAGCCGGCCCAGCTCGCTCTGGTACTCCTGGCAGCGGCGCTGCAGCTGCAGGTCCATGATCTGCTTCTCCAGGAACACCAGGTCGTCCTCGGTCAGCAGCTCCCCGAAGGGGCCCAGGATGGCCTGGTGGGTCTGCGAGTACCGCCAGGCCGCCTGCTCTGGGGGTCCCGCGCCGCCGCCATCGTCCTGGGAACAGGGAGGGCAGGTCAGCGGGGCCACGGCCCACGTTGTACCCCAGCCGGGGCGAGGGGGCCTGTTCCTGTGGCCACAACCTCCCCTTGTGAGAACTAACATGTCTTTTCTATCAAAGGAAGCCTTGGTTACTCCGTTTAGTTTCCGCTCCGTCTGAGACACCCTCCGCCACCCCCTTTTTCCTTCTCCTCCCAGTAACAGTTTGCTTAAATCAGCCAACCCAGGAGAACGGGCACTGACCTGACCAACGGGAAGGGGACAGGCGTACCACCTGCATTAGGAATAAACAGGGGGTCTTCCTGCTTCGAGATGTGCTTTTTTGAGCAGGTGCGCCCTTCCACAGAAGTAAAGAACCTTGCCGAGGTCCCCCCATGTTCATCTCTTACTTTCTGACACTGACGATCTGAGCCAGGGTCACTTTTCCCCAACACCCTGGGGCCCCGGCCCAGCCCCTGGACACTCGCTGGCCCAGTCCCGAGCCCCAGGGTCGAGCTTGAGCTCAGGGTAGTCACCGCCCTGTGAGGGCCCAGTCTTCTGCCCCCCCATGTCTTTCTCATCTCCTCCACGTTTAATTCAAAGATTGTCTCCTCTCAGCTTCCCGAGGCCTCCATGGAGCCTCCTATGGTGGGACAGCAGCCCAGCCGCTCTGTTCTGGGTCCTTCCAGGGTGTGGCCAACTCCACCCAAAGGGCCACGCCCTCAGGGCTTCCCCTGGCACCAGGATACAGCCCCCCCGCCCCGGGTGCCCACGGTTTGTGGAGGAGACAGACGCGCAGAGGGCCTCCGAGCTCGGCTCCCTGGGCGTGCGGCTCTGTGCCCGCCTGGTCACCCCTCACAGACCCTGAGGGAGGCCCTGCGTGTCACCGAGGGGCCGGGGACTGTCCGTGTCAGGCGGCACTCGGCGGGAAGAAGTTTGGATTCTTGTCCCAGGAGGCCCTGGGCCGGGAAGCAGAGGCTCAGAGAGCAGCCGCTGTCCTGGGCGGTGTCCCGCCCACAGGGGTCAGGCCCCAGACTTGCAGCCTCTGGCCGGGCTGTGACCGAGCCAACGGCTTGGCCCCTTCAGCCTGTCCTCCTTTTCCCTGAGTTGTTCCCAGACCCGCAGCCCTGCCCCAAGGTCAGACGCTAACGGGCTTCCCCGCCGTGGCAGGAGGGACCCCCGCCTCCCCGCGCCTTGCTCCATCCTCAACTCCAGGGGCTTCCATCCGTGAGCGCGAGGACAGGCTGGGCCATTACGGCAGTGCTGCCCAACACATCTGTGATGAGGGGACATTATGTCAAAACACGCGTAGCCACACGCCACCCAGGACTGCGGAAATGAGGTACAGCTACCTGAGGGGCGGGGTTTTACTTTTTCTATTTTTTGGCTGTTGTGGGTGTGCAGTGGCTTGATGTGGGATCTCAGTTCCCAGACCAGCAGCGGGGAAAGCGCTGAACCCTAACCACTAGACCACCAGGGAACTCCCGGGGGGGGGTCATTTTTATTTCACTTAAATTAAATAGCCCTCCAGGGCTGGTGGCTTTATTGTATTCGACAGAGCAGCTCTAGACCAATGCCCCAGGCTACCTCACTCAGACAGCACTGCATCCCTTTACGGTGAGACTCTAGAACCAGCAGCCAGGGGAAGCCAGTAAAGCCCGGGTCAGATCACAGCCCCTCCCTGCTCACCCTCAGGGCTCCCAGGAGGTCCTGTAATATCTGCCAGCCCGCTCTCTGACCTCACCTCAGCCCAACGCCCGCATTCGCTCCGCTCCAGCAGCGCTGGCCCCCCCCCCCCCCCCCCCCCCCCCCCCCGCTAGCCCACTCAGGCCTCCTCCCGCCCCCAGCCCATTCAGGCTTGGTACCTCACACTTGCCCTTCCCTCTGCTTACAGTCACCCGTCCCCCATTCCCGCAGGATCCCCTCTCCCTTCTGGCCCCTGTTAAGACCACTCCCCTCAGAGACTGGCCCTGAGCACCAGACAGGACAGCCCCCGCCCCTGCTCACTGCTTGGCTTTCCTCCACAGCAGTGGGAACCAGCCTCCCTGCCCCCACCCAGCCAGCACACGGGCCCAGTCCCCCCATTTTTTTCCCTGCTGGAATGTGAGGGCCGGTCTCCTTCACCGCCTAGAACAGGGCTTGGAACACAGCAGGCACAGGACACAAATCTTGGATCAAAGAACACGTGGGGACCACATGCAGCTCGAGAGAATGGGCCCCCCCCACCCCGCGCTCAGAGCCCTCTGATCGGTTCAACTTCATCGCCTGGCCGAAAAAGCTGAGGCCACAGAAGGACACGCAGCTGGGTAACCTGGTTTCAGGACTCGAGTGTGGGTTCAGGGCCCCACCTTCCATGTCCACCTGCCAGGACAAGGCCACCTGCCGCACCGCCGGCCGCTGCCTGGGCCGTCTACACTCCCGGCCCTCCCCGGCCAGCCCCACCTCCCTCCCACCGGGCCACGCCCGCTTCCCTCAGCGCCACGCCCTCACGCCCCCTGCCCCGCCCTCCCCTCCTGCCCCGCCCTCCCCTCCGTGCCCCGCCCCTGTCCCCGCGGGGGGCCCCCACCTGGGCCTCAGGCGCTGAAGCGGCACCCAGGCGCGCCTGCAGCTTCCGCACCATCACCTGCCGCTTCCACTCGGGGATGGGCCGGCCGCGCTCATCCCGCGTGGGCACCAGCCCGTCGAGGTCGAGGTCGCCCGAGGGTGGCCCATCCAGCTGCAGCGCCACGAAGCCGTCCGAAGCGGCCCCCGCTGCCGTCTCCGCCCCCTGTGTGGTCGCAGGCATGTCGTTCAAGGCAACTAAGGGACTCTGGGCCAGGAAAGAGGGGGAGGGCCACTCGGACAAGCACAAGGAGGAGGGACGGTGGAGGGTGACTAGGGAGGGCGGAGCGGGCGACCGCGAATGGCACTCCCAATCTGGTGAGTGAGTCCTATGAGGGCAGGGACCCCGGTGTCCCCTGTGGGACCAGGTACACGTGGGAAAAGTCGCTGGCTGAGAGAAGCAACCAGATTCCTCTTCTCTTCTATAAATGGCAGAGAAAGGGCAAACTCATTTGGGGAACAATTGCAGAGACAGTCTGGTGGCCAATTCCGGGCTGCGGGACTTGTCAGAGCCTTTAATGTGCTGTATGTGCTGTAACTCTACAAGGGTGCGGCACTGGGCAGCATTTCCCAGACTCCCGCACAGAATGTCTCAGGGGCTTGGAGTTTGCAGGACCCGTTCAGGGAAAGGATGGGCCGGATTTATAAGGGCCTGGTGCCCAGTGAGAGGAGTAGAAAGAGGAGCGGGCTTCTGGGAGCCCCCGGAGGAGGATGGCAGTGGGCGCCAGGCCTACCCTCCCCGCGGACGGATGCGTCCCTGTACCGTGACAGCAGCATCTGAAGGGGGCATGAAGCACCCCTGAGTTCAGAGATCAGGGTGAGGGGCTTGGGCCACTGGGATCCCCCTGTGATCAGAGACGGGTCCCACGTCTACTCTGATGGGGGGACAAGTTGCTTGTGGCCTTGAAATTTGCATCTCCTCAGAAGCTGGGTGTGCCTCCCAGCCAGTCACCCCATGACATCCTGACATCCTCCTGCAAGGAAGGGCCTGGCTGCCCCCAAAGTGGCCCTGGGGCTCACGCAGAACATGGTGCAAAGACAGCTGGGCTCTGAGGCTGGCTAGGGGAGACAGGGACACGGCGGGTGCTCACCGCGGGGACAGCCATGGCAGTGGTGGCGGCCCTCAGGGGTGCTGTGCGGGTGGTCTGCTCCCTTGGAAGAGGCTGGTCAGGCTGGCCGGGCCAGGCTGGGCTGAGAAACGCTGCAGCTGGGAGGAAGGGGACCTGCAGTCAGAGAGGCCGGGGCGGGGTGGGGTGGGGGGCACAAGACCCTGGACTTGGGGCAGAACCAGCCTTCTTTTTTTTTTTTTCCTTTTTAAGGCCGCACCTGCGGCATATGGAGGTTCCCAGGCTAGGGGTTGAATGGAGCTGCAGCTGCCGGCCTACACCAGCGTCAGTCACAGCAATGCCAGATCTGAGCCGCGTCTGCAGCCTACACCACAGCTCACGGCAACGGTATATCGAGTTCTTAACCCCCTGAGCCACAGCAGGAACTCCAGAACCAGCCTTCCTGAAGGATCCCTGGACTTGGAGCCAAAGCCCCAACCAGCCCCCCTACCACATGCCCTGGAGGCCGGGCAAACTCATTGATCCTGGGGTACCAGGGGGCTCCAGGCCAGCATTTTACCCCCTCGTCCCCTCCCGTGACCACCCCCCCAGCCCTTCCTATAGCCTGAAAGGAGCTAGAAGGGGCGTAGGGTCAGTTGTCTGGGGTCCTAAGGCAGCCTCGTCAAACCGCAGACCCGTCCTTTTATGCCCCCCCCCACTACGCCCCCCACATGCTAACGACAACCCTGCCACAACCTGATGCCTGCTGACATTCCATTTCTCGCTGGCTTTCTTTCTTTCTTTTTTTCTTAACGGCTGCATCCATGGCATATGGAAGTTCCGGGCCCAGGAACTGAATCTGAGCTGCAGCTGTGACCTCTGCCTCAGCTGATACAACACCGGATCCTTTAACCTACTGTGCGGGGCTGGGGATCGAACCCACATCTCCCCGCCCAAGCTTCTGCAGTCAGATTCTTTTTTTTTGGTTTCTTTATTCTTTTTTTTGCTTTTAAGGGCCATACCCACAGCATATGGAGGTTCCCAGGCTAGAGATCAAATCGGAGCTACAGCTGCTGGCCTACAGACCTACACCACAGCCACAGCAACGCAGGATCGGAGCTGTGTCTGCGTCCTACACCGGAGCTTATGGCAATGCCTGATCCTTAACTTGCTGAGCGAGGCCAGAGATCGAACCTGCAACCTCATGGTTCCTAGTCGGATTCATTTCCACTGTGCCATAGCAGGAACTCCTGCAGTGGGATTCTTAAAACCACTGTGCCACAGTGGGAACTCCCACTCCATTTCATTTTGACAAATGCTGGTCACAGTCCCCTAACAGGGGCAGGGGGTGTCGCGCTGCAGGCGGAGGACCATTTCCCTGCCGCCTACCGGAACCTCAGGCCACGGCAGCAGACTCGGAAGATGCCTTCATACCCAACCTTGGATTTACTTCCCAACAGGCTGAAGCACAGAGAAGAACCGAGGCTGCCTGGGGTCACACAGGCGGGAGAGGCAGGCCCTGGGGGCTCGGAGTTCACAGAGACGCCCAAGGGCTGGGCAGGGGGCTGTTAAACTGTGATTGCGGGACACGCTCACCCTTACTTTAAAACAGCAATACGAGGACTTCCCCTTGTAGATCAGTGGAAACAAACCCAACAGAGTGTCCACGAGGATATGGGTTCCATCCCTGGCCCCGCCTAGTGGGTTAAGTATCTGGCGTTGTCACAAACCGTGGTGTAGGTCACAGACATGGCTCGGATCCGGTGTTGCTGTGCCTGTGGTGTAGCTCCGATTTGATCCCTAGCCTGGGAACCTCCAGATGCCGCGGGTGCGGCCCTAAAAGAAAAAAAGGCAACAAGAACGGTATCCTGGAAGAGCTGGGGCTGTGTCCCAGGAAGGGGTGGCCCCAGCCCTGTCCTCAGGGTCCCGTGTGCCCAGCTGCCCACCTCCCCCAGGCCCCTCAGGGGGAGGCCAGCGGGGCCCAGCCCCAGCACCCCGGCCGGGCCAGCCCTCCCCAGAGACATGTACTCACAGCTGGGATCCCCGAGACCCGGGCCCCCCCTTCTTCCGTCCTCCGGGGAGCGCCTTGCAGCCGACAGCGGAGGTGGGGGGAACGGAGGTGGCGGGGGCGTCAAAAGCGGCACCTGGGGCGGACAGGCCTGGTCAGCGGGGGGCCCGGGGGGCCTCGACTTGGCCTCCCAGGTGGCGGTGAGGGCGTCCGGCAGGCCAGCCCTGGCCTGCTCTGCCAGGGCACCTGGGGCGGGGCTTGGCCACGTAAGTGTGCACAGCACGCCTAGAGCTTCTGTGCCCCGTGTCTCTCCACCCGTCCACACCGGTGAGCGGGGTTCCCCAAACACACCCACGCCCTTGTCTGCTCCCCACTGGGTGAACGCGCATCTCAAGACCCAGCTCACAGGCGCCCTCTGGAGGCAGCTCTGGGCTCTGTCAGGGTCTGGCGCCCCCTTGTGCTCACCACTCCCGGGCCTTAGCACGGCACAAGCCCTCGCCATAATGAACTTGAACTCCTCACAGCCCCATAAGTCGGGGCAGTTTGGCTGCGACCGTGCCTCAGAGCAGTGGCGCTGTGCCCAGGACCCACCAGGCAGTGTCTGGGCCACCCTCCGAAAGGGCCATCTGGAAACAGAGACCGTGGACAATGGTCCCAGGAGCCTGGGTGCAGGGAAATCCGTGTCTGGGGCTTCAGGGGCACCCGCATTGCAACCCCATGTTTGCCTCAGGTCTGGGGCAATGCACAGGCCTGCTCTGACCACCGCCGCTGTTCCCGAGCCAGAAAGAATCCCTGACTTGGAGGTGGCCCAACCCCGTTCCCAGCTCTGCACTGCGACACTTCAGCTTCTGCCTCTGACCAAGGGGAGCCAACACCCTCACCCCAGCGACTCCTGGGCTGGCGAAGCAGGAGCCTGGAGGCGTGCAGGCTGCCGTGACACCGCGGCCAGACTGTCCTCCCCTCCCTGCCTTCACGTGTCCCTCCTCGGGTGGCAGAGAGGTCCTCCAGGGGGAGAGGGAACTGTCCTCCAAGGGCGCCAGAGCCAGGCTTGCTGCCTTTGGTTTTTTTTTTTTGGTCTTTTTGCCTTTATAATGTAGAGCCGCACCCGCAACATGTGGAGGTTCCCAGGCTAGTGGTCGAACAGGAGCTGTAGGTGCCGGCCTTCGCCACAGCCACAGCAACGCGGGATCTGAGCCGCGTCTGCAACCTACACCACAGCTCACGGTAACGCCGGATCCTTAACCCACTGAGCAAGGCCAGGGATCGAACCCGCAACCTCATGGTTCTTAGTCGAATTTGTTAACCACTGAGCCACGAAGGGAACTCCTGTTGCCTCTGGTTTAAAGCAGAATGTGGAAGGCGGGCAGGCCCCGTCTTTCAAATGGCTTGACTCTCGGCAGTGCCAGTGTCTCCTTGATGCCCATCTACCATATGCTCCGCTCAGCTCGGGGCTCCGGCTAGAAGAGCCGCGCACCCCTGGGCACCACTCTTAGCCTTCGGACCGAAGCTCCTCGCTGTACCCCCTCCAGCGGGCGCTGTGGCAGAAGGTGGGCTCGGGGCTCCCAGGATGACGCTGGAGAGCGCGCTGAGCAGGGCAGAGGGGCGGGTCCGAGCCAGCCCTACGCAGGCCGTGAGACTCAGGGCCCGTGCCAGCATCACGAGTGTAACTCTTTCAAACGCTCTCTTGTCCCTGTCTTTAAATTCTTCTTCCTCCATTTTTTTTTTGTCTTTTGTCTTTTTAGGGCCGCACCCTCGTCACATGGTTTCCCAGGACAGGGGTCAAATCGGAGCTGTAACTGTCGGCCTACACCACAGCCACAGCAATGCCAGATCCGAGCACGTCTTCAACCTACCCCACAGCTCATGGCAATGCCGGATCCTTAACCCACTGAGCAAGACCAGGGATCGAACCCGCGTCCTCACGGATACTAGTCAGATTCGTTTCCGCTGCGCCACGATGGGAACTCCTCTGTCTTTAAATTCTTAACTGGTTTTTAACAAGAAGCCCAAGTGTTCTCTCTGCACTGGGCCCTGCGGGCCACGCGGCTGCTGCCGCTGAGGCAAAGCCCTCGGCCCCTCTGAGTTGCTGGCTCCCCTGCAGGTGGGCCCCATCCTTCCTCCAGGCAAGGAGGCCCGGCGCAGGGTCTCCTCTGGAAAACCCTGGCTCTGCAGCCACCGCCTTCACCCTCCGTCGCATTCCTGTCCAGGACCCCCAGCCCACCGGGGGAGGGGGGGCTAGGCCGAGGGGAAAGGGACACAGCCCAGAGCCCCGACTGCCCACTGCCTGCTCCGCGTACCTCACTCTGCGGGAATCTGCGCCGACAGGTCAGGGAGCAGCCGGCAGCCCCCAGCCCGGACGGGCAGGCGCTGGGCTGTGAGCACCGGGAGCTGCAGCCACCCTGGGCTGTCGGGGGCTGTCACAGCTGCCGCCCCCGGAGCAGAAGGCGTCACATTAATATTTGAAGGCTGAGGTGTCAGGTGGCCCGACGGGCTGGGTCTGGGTGTGGGATCCCTTACCACGGGGCCTTAACCCTCTGCTGTGCAGGGGCCGGGGGAGCCGACCCTCCGAGAGGTGGGGGAGACCCGAGGGCGCGGGTCACACAAGGGGAGACGAGCCAGAGAACCCCCCCGCCCCGGACCGCCCCCGGTGCTGCGAAGGTGGGGAAATAGGCTCAGAGCGGGCAGGGGGCTTTCTCCGGGTCCCACAGCTGGGACAGGGCAGAGCTGGGGTCAGAATCTTACTCGAGACCCCCTCCTTGCTCCTCCCAAGTCTCAGAGCCCCAGAGGGCACCAGCGGCGCAGGAAGAGGCAGGTGGCTGGGCCCCTGGGCGGGCGGCTCTGGTGGGGTCGCTCCCTGCTGCCAGGGATGCTGAGCCCTGGCCGCGTCCCGCCGGCAGTTTCTCGGGGTGCCTTCGCACGAGGGAGCCAGGGGAAGATAGGCTGCTCACTGCTTGTTGCAAAACATGGGGCTCCCCAGGCTCAGGGGTCCCTGGCTGTGACACCAGCGTGTGCGTGCAGCAGCCACCTGGACCCGTATCAGTCACCCTGGGACGTGGGGGGACAGCGTCTGATGAAACATGAGTGCTTGCTCCCTGCGTGTGTCTCAGCCCTGGTAACCTCTGGCATCTACGGTGCAGGCATGAGTTGGCCTGGAGCCTTAAGAGGGCTGAGTCAGACCCCAGACCGCACGGCTAGAGAAGCCGGCGCTGGCAGTCTGACGGGCAGAGGAGGGCTGAGGCCCAGGTCTGCCCCGGGGCCCTGCCCAGTCCGGACTGGGTGTGAGCCCTGCCTGGGTGCCCTCAGCCCTCCCTGCAACTGGTGCAGAGCACAGGGCTCAGCTGGAGGGGAGGCGGGGGAGAGGCGGGAGGATGGACCTCGGCCCCAGCGCGGCGCCTGCAAGGCCTCACGCCACCAGTCCCTGAGACCAAATCCCGCTTTGCCTCTCACCAAGGAAGCTGTGGGGAGTCCCCCAGACCCCCCAGGCTGGCATGTCTCCACCTTTGCCGGGAAGATGAGGAATTACAGAGTGCGCGGGCGGAGGCTGGCGCGCCGCTGGGCTCAGGCTCTGACGCTGGCGTGACCACCATGTCACGGCGATCTCTGCATTTTAACTGGGACGGGGTCTGCTGCGCTGTTTCCCAGGTGACAGGAGCATCCACGTCCCCGTGTCCCTCATCCAGGCCCCGGACTCTCAGCGAGGCTAGGGGAGCCGGAAGGAGTGGCAGATGCTGGGTCCTGACCCACAGCTGGGCACGTGCTGCCCCCAAATGGGACTGCTGTCCAGCCCCCCGGCCTGGGGTTCAGCTGGCCCTGGGTTGGTGCCTTCCCACTGCCTGGTGTCTCTTTTTCTGTGTTTTTGATGAGATTTGAGCAGCGCCGTGCCTGCCATGCATTATACATCAAGGACAGCGGTGACGAGCCAGGTTACAGCCTGTAATGCCACCTGGACCGAGAAAATCATGACCCACAGACAGGCGCCAGACACCGGTCGCGACGGCTGAGACTGGGTTACTGGCTGCACGGCCAGGCCCCGCCCCTCCCTGGGGGGCCGGGGGGATGCCACCCAGGGGGGCCCGAGTCCTCTCTGGGCCTCGGCTTCCCCGTCTGTAAAATGAAGGGGTCCAGGGGCCCTTCTGGAGCGGGCGGGGGACGGGCAGGGACACAAGCACCTGCGTGGCACTCCAGGCACAGCTCTCACCACCACCTAGGCCTTCGGTTCCACCACAGAGAGGAGAAAATCGAGGCTCGGAGGCGCTCAGAACCTGGGGGTGCCACCCAGCCCGGAAGAGTCCCTCCGACTCCGGTGGGTGTGAGTCCGGGGCTGGGGGACCAGCTGAGGGGCCGGGCTCCCCGCGTGTGGCGGTCTCTGCGTGCTATCCAGGGCGCTGCTCCGAACTGCGGCTGCCCCGCCGGGAGCCCGGCTGCAGCCTTCAGGTCAGAGAGCCGCGTCGTCACTGGGCAGAGGGACGCCTGGGCCCAGGGAGTGGAAAGACTTGGCCAAGGTCCAGGTGGGGTGGTCGAGGCAGGACCCGCCCTCCCGAGCCGCGTGCAGGCCGCGCGCTGGGCAGCGGGTAATCCCAGGTCCTGCAGACCCCCCGAGAAGGCGCACTTCCCACGGGGCAGGCCTCCCTTGGCACCCAGGACTCCCCCGGGGGCAGAGGCAGGCGTCTGTGTCCAGAGGAGAATGACAGCTTTCACCACCGCCTGGGAGCCCGGCACAGGAAGAGGCTGTGCGGCCGACCTCTCCGTATTGTGTTTCCATCAATATTTCAGCAGGCGCCCAGCCTCCCCCGGCCCAGGCGGCGGCCCACGCTGCCAGCTGCCCTCCCGCGGGGTGCGGCCGCGGGTGTGTGGGGGGGGCGGGGCAGGGGCAGCGTCGCACGAGGAGGTGGACAACCCGCCAGGCCGCTGGCCTCCGAGCGCGGGGCCAGTTCATGGGCCGGACACCGAGGGCCCGGGGGTTGGGTTCGGGGACTCCTGAGCAGAGGGGATCTGCCGCGGGTCCTGCGGTGACACCGATGAGACAGCCAGGACCAGAGAAACCCCAGGAAGCCTGGCACGAGCCGACCCCCAACAGCCCCCAGGGGTGTCAAAAAAGCAGCTCGAACCCCCATCGCACTAAGAGAGCTGGGCACTGTGGCCAGGAGGGCCTGGGATGGAAGGCCGAGGACAGAGACCCTGCCTGGACAGACGGCCCAGCGTGGACACTGCAGCGTGGGCTGGGGGCAGCCAGCCGAACCAGAGGCCAGGCAGCACCCGCTCCCTGGCAGCCGGGCAGCCCCCCACCCCACCTCCTCATCTTGGGGGCCAGGGGCCGGCCCAGGGCCCACAGAGGCCGGGGTGGGGGTCAGGTGGTCAGGACACTCCCTGTCCTGCAGACTGCGGGGCTCCGTCTACCCACCAGGAACCAGCTGAGTTCCACTATCTTCCCAAACCCAAGCCGGAATGACAACCCTTTATCAAACAACTGCCAGTCAGAGGATTAGTTAATAACGAGTCAATGGAATACTTTAGGCAGCAACTGCAGTTCCTGTTTCTGAAACTAGGACACTAGGACTAACCAGAAGCACCCGTGGCTCCCCGCCCACTGGACCCCCGAGGGTGGGTCTCGGGCGGTGGAGACGAGAGGCTCTTGGCAGCGGCCAGGTGAGGGCCTTCGCTGTGGCCCAGGGCCGAGAAGACTGTGGCCCTGCCCCAGCCGGTCCCCTAGATGCTCCAGGGGGACGCCCTGTGGGAAAAGGGGGCGCAGCAGCCCGGGTGAGACCTGGTGTGGGGGCGGGTTGCCCCGTGGGCCTCGGAGCTCTCACCTGAGGACGGGGCCAGGCGATCCCAGGGACACCTTCTGAAGGGGTGGCCACTACCGAAAACTGCGGCAAAATCTGTACAGGTTGGGGCAGTTGTCAGTCACTGCCCAGGGCCTGGGGGGGGGGTCGGGCACTGGGGGAGCCTGGCCCCACACTCACCGAGCTGCACACCCGCCCATCCCCGCCCAACTCTCTCATCACACATGTGTGGCCTGCCACGTGCTGGGGGCCGGGGCACACGGGGTCCCTGTCTTTGGAGACCCGAGGCCGGGTGAGGTCCACACCCAGATGGGAGGGTGGAATCAGACTTTTTCCTCCTGGGCTGCACGGGGCTGGCCTGCTCCTCAGGTCACCTCACCTGGATGAAGGCCCTGCTCCCATCCCCCGCGTGTCCTCGGCCTGACAGCGTCACCCAGCAGGAGCCCCGGCCACAAGCGTGGACCATGGGTCATAACCTCAGCCAAGGTCCAGCCCGGTCCCAGCTGCAGCCCCGCCTGGTCCCAGCCCCTGTCACCTCCCTGGTCCGAGCGCCAGCTCGGTCGTGGTCCAGGCCCTTTCTCCTGGCTGATGACACAGCACGCGCAGCGAGCTCTCTAGCTACACGGCCGTCAGAGCAGCAGGGGCCTGTCACCCAGCCCTTGGGAGGGCTGGTGACCACGAGGCTTACCGGCCGGGTGCTGTCGCGCAGGTACTGGGCGCAGTCGCGGTGGCCGTGGTACTCCGCCAGGTCTGCAGCCGTGTAGCCGTCCTCGTCCCGCAGGGTGGGATCCACGCCGTGGGAGAGCAGGGTCTGGCAGCACTGCGGGCGGGGAGTGCACGTGACTGCTGGCCCTGGGCCCCTCCAACCTGGGACGTGAGGCTATTGGGTGCAGGCCACGACCTGAACCCCACCCTGTCTTGGCAGCACCAGCCCCACGGCCCGCAGGCTCCAGCACCCGCTTGTCCCCGGTGGGCACCCCAAGCACCCAGGCTCAGAAACCTACCAAGGGCCCAGCAGGTGAGTTGATGGCATAGCCGGATCCCAGGCAGGCAGCCTGACCCTGACTTTGCCCTTGAACCCATGCCTTGGGTTTAAATACAGAACCAGTTTCCATTTTTACAGCAGCCTTTGGAGATGTGTGTCATTTGCACATGAAGAAACCGGGGGGCAGGAGGCTAAAGGACTGGCTCCACCCCAGGATTCCAGGCCTGTGCCCTCGCCCCGCCTGCTCCTTGGCCTCCGTCAGGCCTGGCACTTGACTGGACCCTCGCCTTGGCCCCAGACCCGGGTGAGCCCTGGAGGTTCCTCGCACCTCTGTGTCCCCACCTCCGAGCACCCGGCTCTGCCAGCCCCGCACGTGCCGCCCCCCCGGCCAAGCTGGGGCTTCAGCCCGCATTTCCCTCCTGACTGGCCCTCTGGGTCAGTGAAGGAGGCTGCGGCGGGGTGCAGGGGGTGCTCAGGGGCTGCCGGAGCGGCCTGTGCGCCCAGAGCGGCGGTCACAGCAGAAGCAGGGTGGGGCAGGGGCCCAGAGGGTCAGGCCCCGGACGGTGCTGGGACAGCAGCGATGGGAGCGGGCAGGGGGGCTTCCCCGCAGAATGGAGGCAGTCACAGCTGGCATCTGTGAGCAGAGAGTGCGCGGTCACAAAGGCCAAGATTTAAGGCTGGAAACCTGCAAGGTGGCTGTGCCAGCAGCAGAAACAGGTGGGCAGAACAACCCACGTCAAGGAGCAGAGACCCCCACGGGTCACACTGAGTCGCTCCCAGCGTCAACGCAGCAAATGGGCCTAACGTACAAGTCACCTTCCTAGGGCATCAGCCAGCCAGCAAGGAGGCGAGGAACCATCAGGCCAAGATCAGGAGACACGGAGAAGCTGGAGGGATAAGCCCACCACTTGGAACGGCTTTGGCCCTAAAAGCGCCAAAATGCAGGAGGAGCGGTTGTGGCCTGAGCAGCTGTTTCACAGCCTCAGGAGACCAGGGAGACTCTCCGAGGCTCGGGGTCCACCTGAGGCTGGGGACCCAGCCCTCAGAGCAAAGTAAAGCGGGAGCCAGCCCGCGCCCTGCCCCCCGTCACGCGGTGCTCCAGGAACCCCGGCCGGGGTTGTGGACCAAGGTGGGCCTGGGCTCTCCGCTCTCACGAGCGCCCAACATGTAGAAGCAAATGAGAGGTCACCCAGAGCGTCACAAGATAACGTGCAGCATACGGTGACGCAAAACCGGGAGCTCGAGGAAATAAGATTCCAGAAATGAGAAGCAGAGCACCCAACACACAAAGAAACAGACCCCCAAAGACCTGGGAAGTAGCAGGCTTTGACACAGCTGGGCTCACTGCTTTCAAAGAAGTAAAAACTGAGCACCCCGCATGGAGACTCAGGGGTGAACGAACCCAGCTAGTATCCATGAGGACGCAGGTTTGATCCCTGCCCTCGCTCAGTGTGTTAGGGATCCATCATCGCCGTGAGCCGTGGTGTATAGGTCGCAGATGAGGCTAGGATCCCACGTTCCTGTGGCTGTTACGTAGGCTGGCGGCTGTAGCTCCACTTCCACCCCTAGCCTGGAAACTTCCATATGCTGCAGGTGCGGCCCTAAAACAACCAAAAAAAAAAAAGGGCAGAAGACCTAACAGCCATTTCTTCAAAGAAGATATGCCGATGGCTAAGGGGCATATGCAAAGATGCTCAACATCGTTAATTACGGGAGAAATGCAAATAAAACCAAAATGAGGTACCACCTCGCACCAGTCAGAATGGCCCTCATCAAAAAGCCTACAAATGACAGATGCTGGAGAGGCTGCAGAGAAAAGGGACCCTCCTGCACTGCTGGTGGGGGTGTAAACGGCTGCAGCCTCCGTGGGAAACTGTGTGGAGGCTCCTTGAAAAAACTGAAACAGAGCTGCCGTGTGATCCGGCAGCCCCACTCCTGGGCATGTATCTGGAAGAGAGGAAAATTCTTATTTGAAAAGATACATACTATCGCTTTGAAATACTCATTAATGAATGAGTTCAATAAAACTTTCTGACACAGACTCACTTTGCTGAATGATAGCTGGCATTACCAGCGCTTTCAAAAATTATCTTTTAACATGTGGCATCATTGCCAGGTCCAACATTTAAAAATCAGCTGGCTGGAGTGCCCGCTGTGGCACAACGGGATCGGTGGCATCTCTAGAGAGCTGGGACGCAGCTTCGGTCCCCAACCTGGCCTGGTGGGTGAAGGATCTGGCGGTGCACAGGTGTGGCGTAGGTCGCAGCCGCAGCTCAGATCTGATCCCTGGTCCGGGAACTCCATACGCCGAGGGATGGCCAAAAAAGAAGCAAAAACCAGATGGCTGAAGACTCAAACATCAGGTTCAGTATTGCCATTGGTGATGTCATTTCCCCAAATAGTGAATAATTCCTGGTAAAGTGCTAAATAAAATCAGATGCTATCTTCCCTCAACATACACAGTAGGACTATTCTCGGAAAAAATCTTACGTATATTAAACTATGAAGGAATATTGGTGGGTGTATGCGTATTGGAATTTAGGCTCTAAGCTTAGATAATACACATACTTGAGCTGAGTTCAAAGCTCAGATAACTACAAACAGGTTGCCACAGCCACGGCCACGTGGGATTCGAGCCGCATCTGTGACCTAGGCCACAGCTCATGGCCACGCTGGATCCTTAACCCACTGACCAAGGCCAGGGATAGAACCCAAATCCTCACAGACACTATGTTGGGTTCTTAACCCCCTGAGCCACAATGGGAACTCCTAGAACATTTTAAACCTCTCCTGGAGAGTCCCAGTGTGCAGCAAAGTTTGAGAACCACTACACTAGGGCTATATTTCTGCACTTAGAAACCTAAACAAAATATTAGGAAATGAAATTCATCTATATGTAGAAGAGATCATTTTCATGACCAAGTGGAGCTTACTCCAAGAGTGCAAGGTTGGTTTAACATTTTTAAACATAATCAGAGTAAAAGCAAGGACTTGAAGAGTTACTTGCACACCCATGTTCACTGCAGCATTATTCACAAAAGCCGAGAAGTCCAAAGAGCCAACAGCCAACAGCCAAATGTCCATCAGTGACTGAATCTGGCACACATGTACCGGAAAAGAAAGAGATCCTACAACATGGACGGACCTTGAGGACATTACGCTAAGTAAAATAAGATAAATACACAGAAAGATAAATACTGTATGATTCCACTCAGTTTTTTGTTTGTTTGGCATTTGGAAGTTCCTGGGCCAGGGATTGAACCTGAGCCACAGCTGCAGCAATGCCAGATCCTTTAACCCACTGCACCAGGCCAGGGATCAGACGTATGCTTCTGGCACTGCAGTCAGATTCTTTTTTTCTTTTTTTTTAAGGGCCGCACCCTTGGCATATGGAGGTGCAGTTATTGCTGTGGTCTGGGTTCGATCACTGGCTCAGGAATTTCCTGGCCGAAAAATAAATACAATAGAATAGAACGGAATTAGAAAATAGATAAAACTGAGGATGAAACTGTCATATCCAGGAGGAGCCTAAGGGGACAGGACGACTAAATGTCCTGTGGTGTCGTGGAAGGGAGCCTGGAACAGGAAAAGGACATCGGGTGAAAAGTAAGAAAATCTGAATGAAGTGTGGACCTCAGTGAGTAATACTGCATCAATTTTGGTTCATCAGTTGTGACAAACACACCATGTTAACATTAGCTGTTAATCATGGGAAATGGGTGTGGGCTCTATGGGAACCGCCTGTACTAGGGGCTCAATTTTTCTACAAATCTAAAATTCTTATTCTAAAATAATTTATTTGAGGACCGGGTCTGGGGGGCGTGGGAATGAAGCGTTAGCCTCCGTTTCCTGGATGAATGTATTTGTGGAACCGTTAACGCATTGAGACCCAGCCGACACACGGATAATACGCAGACTGTTTCGATCCTGATTACAGTGCAGTCAGGGAAACGGGTGTCAGGAGATGGGGCGGCGGGGCGGAGGGTGAAGGGTCAAGGGGTGGAGGGCAGGGGCGGAGCAGGAGGGCCCCTCAGGTCTCCTGAGAGTCAGGAAGATAATTTGCAGCAGCGCTGCCGTCAGCTGGGGCTGGGGGTCCTGATTCTTCAAAAGGACGCGGCGCCCTCCCGCGACTCTGGGTCACTGCCCTTCCATTCCTTTGCTTGACGCGGCTCAGACCGGGCCACCTGGGCCCGGGCGGCACTTTGGGTTCCAGCTGCAGGCAGCTGTCCAGACCCACAGGCCCAGAATGGGATACTCAGCTGCGCCTCCATAAAACCCTAACAGCCTCTCCTGGGCCGGGAGCACGCACAGCGGGCTGGACCGGGCGCCAGGGAACCTCGCGGGGCGCGCCCGAGCCTTCAGTGCGGTCGGTCTGCGCGCGGCGCGGGTGGAGACTAAACCTTTGGCTTCCGCTTAGGTCAGCAGCCGGGGGCGCGCGCGCAGGGGTCAGCAGCTGACAGCTGCGTCCATTCCCAGGGCCGGACTTTGAAATATCTGCCCCCCACCCCCGCCTGCTCCTGGTCTCTGGATGCCGTTTCCTGAGGACCGGCCTGGGAGCCCCCAAGGTTTATCTGGATCACACCCCACCCCCACCCCAGAAGGGCTCTGCTGGCAGGCTTCTCGCTGCGGGGGGGCCAGCAGCTAAAGGCCCTCCTGGGGGGACCGGCAGGACGGCCAGTCCCTGAACAGGCCCCCAGGGAGTCTCTGTGCAAAGGGAGGGGCCCACACCGAGGTGGGTGCAGGGATTTTGTTCCCAGACAGAGCAGAGCCTGGATCCTGGGCAAGTGACTGTCCCTCTGAGCCTCAGCTTACCCATCTGTGAAAAGGGAGCGACAGCATCTATCCTGCAGGGCTGTTGTGAGGGCGAGAGGACTTACTGGAGAAGCGCCTGGGCGCGGTAAGGGCTCCAGGCTCCTCGGCCCGGCTCGCACCCTCCCCCGCCCCGTTCTCACCTCCAGCTGACCGTTCTCAGCCGCGTCGTGCAGGGGGGTCCCACCCCAGGAGTCCCTCATGACGGGGGCGCCCAGCAGCAGGAGCCGGTCTACAATGGGCGTGTGGCCGCCTCGAGCTGCGAAGTGGAGGGCCGTGGCGCCCTCGTCATCCTGCGCCGTCAGGCCGATGTCCGTGAAGGTGACCTGAGGAGGGAGGAGGGGGACGGACGGGGGTGGCCACTCCTGCTTCAGGACAGGAAGCTCTGGGGACAGAGCTGGCTCCTGGCAGGCAGCGTGGGCAAGTGGGCTCAGTGGCCTCGCTGGGTGGCCCCACAGTCACCGGACCTTAGGCTGAGCGTCCCGGGGGCTGGCTTCACACGTCAAATGAGAAACGCCTGGGGCGGTGCCTGAGGGACAGTGGAACAGGGAGGGGAAGGGCATGCTGGGGCCAGGGCGCCTGTGTCCTGATCACGGCTGCGGGGCGCAGACACGGCGCTGCCGGGAGGTGGGTGCGCGGCAGCCTTCCTCAGGCCGGACGGGAGCCTGTCGTGCTGCGGCTTGGGTGGCGGTGGGCTCTGGTCCGCAGCACCCAGCCGGGCCCACCCTGCACATACCTGGACTGCCAATGAGACGCAAGGGGCATTGCTATGGAAATTCTGCCTTCCCGATTGAAGGGCTGGTGCATGTGGTTGTCACCCCCTGCTGCTCCCTCTTCCTGCCCTGAATGTGGCCAACGTTCACCATGAGGGAGAAAGGCCCGGAGAACAGCAGAGGTGTCACCCCACCTCCTGGGGTTTCAGCCTCTCCTCTTGGTGACTTAGACCACTAATTGCTGCGCTGATTTTTGTTTTTGGGAACCGAACTTGTGGCATATGGAAGTTCCCAGGCAGGGGTTGAATCGGAGCTGCAGCTGCTGGCCTACACCATAGCCACAGCCACACCAGATCCCTAACTCGCTGGGCAAGGCCAGGGATCGAACCTGCACCCTCATGGATACTAGTTGGGTTCATAACCCACTGAGCCACAATGGTAACTCCTGATGCAACATTCAAATGCATCTCTTAGAAAAAGGACAGTGAGCCAGGAACAGAGGTCCTCCACTGGCCGGCTCCCCCGAGGGAGAGGGCGCCCAGCCTGGAGTGAGGGAGCCAGGCCGGACGCTGCCTCCTCCGCCCTTGGTCCATCCTGCGGGAGGGGTGTAGAGTCGCATCTGGAAAGGCCCTGGAACCCCACGGCTGCCGCTGTTGCTTCTGGGATGAGCCTCCATGGGGACCCAGGGGCTCGGTGGCCGTTCTTCGCTCATGCTCACCGTCTCTCTCCCTCCCCTGGGGAACCCGCGCTGCTCTAAGCGGCTGCTCCCCGCCACCCCCACCCCACTGGCTCACTTCCACACCGTTTGCTGAGCGACTGCTGTGTTTGTGGCCTTGTGGCCAGAGAAGGCCAGGAGTCCAGGTATGGGGACAGGCGCATTTCTGGGAGGCCCATGATGGGAACGACAGGACAGGGGATGGAAGGACAAGTCCACCTGACGGCCAGGGCGGGGCCGGTGACCGGAGAGCTGGCACAGTGGGAGCCGCAGAGCTTTCTCCTGCGAGAGGAGCTGGCCCCGTAGGAGGAGCTGCAGGAAGGCAGCGGGGAGGCAAGGCAGCCTGTGCGAGGGCGTGGTGCCGGCAGGTACTGCAGAGGCTAAGGGGCCAGCCTGGGCGACCCAGTGGCAAAAGGAGGTTGGAGGCAACTGCTAGCAGCCTCTGAGGCCAAGGTGACCATTTATTCCCTCCTTCCTTCACGCACTGACCATCTCCGGAGCCCTCACTACGTGCCGGGAACAAGGAACGCAGCACCCGGACGGAGTCCCTGCCTCCTGGAGCTCCTGGAACTCACACTTGGAGGGTGGGGCGGTGGGGGTGCAAACAGACAACCACCAAGAGAAAGTCACAGCCACAGTTTATCAGGTGCCAGTGCGGGAAAGACAGCAGGAGAGCAGGACAGGCTGCCAAGCTAAACAGGTGGGCAGGGGAGCCCGTGGGGGCGGGCGGGCGGGGGGAAGCGCACCCAGGGAACTTCCACCCGGCAGAGGGCACAGCACATGCAAAGGTCGGCGGCAGCGAGGTCGGCCTGCTGGAGGAAGGGCTGGAAAAGGAGCTCCTGCAGGAAGGGCAGTGGGTTCTGAGTGAGCAAAGGCTCTCGCTCTCCACCAGCAGCCAGCGTGGCCTTCAGAGATGCTCCAAGCCCTTCTGTGGCTCCCCAGTGCCCCCAGGAAAGAGCCCTGGGGCCTCCTGGAGCCTCCGTCTGCCTTTCCAGCTCACCCCACCCTCCGGGCTCCCCCCAGCTCTGAGCTGTGCCCGCCTCCAGGAGCTGGCTTTGGGCCCCAGCCGTTGCCCGCCACGTCCCACCCATGCCCAGCCCTGCCCCTCCCCAGAGAGACCTCCCCTCTCTGGGACCTGATGGGGTCTCTGTAATGGACCCTCAGAGCTCCCGGACACCACTCCTGGCCTGGTTTTCGGGGGCAGAGGCAGGATGTCCCCAGCCTGGGAAGAAGGCATCTTCTCGACCCAGGCCTCTCTGCGCTCCGGGGTCTCAGGGCTTCCTTCTGGAAAGACGCCTGAATGACACCCCCCACCCCCACCCCGGCTGCCACGACCCCTAAGAGCACCCAGGAGACCCAGGAGGACTCCTGAGGGAGGGGACAGGAGAGGCCCCAGGGGGACGCTGCGCACCCCCACAGCCCCCCAGGAGCCGACTTTCAGCCCAAAGCCTCCTCCAGTCAAAGCCACGGGCTCCCGACGGCACCGGGGCCGGACTGGGGGCTCTAGGCCGTGGGCGGGCGCATCTGATCCCCAGCGACCCTGAGGCTGCTCCAACTTCCTGGGCGCAAACTGGGACCCGGGGCGGCGCCACCACCCCGCCAGGCCCCGCTTGCTGGGAGGCGGGCCTCCCTGGGCCGCCCCGCCCGACCCCGCACCCCGCGCCCTCTTACCAGCCAGACCACGAGCGAGTAGTGGCCGCGAGCGGCTGCAGCGTGCAGCGCGCTCATGCCGTCGAGGGCGCGCAGGTGCACGTCGGCGCCGCAGTCCTTCACCAGGAACTGGGCCAGGTGCAGGTGGCCCTCCTGGCAGGCCAGGTAGAGCGGGGAGGCGCCGCTGCGCGTCCGCCGGTTCACGCCGCTGCGGGGAAGGGCGGGGTTCAGAGAGTCTCCGGGGGCTGCTTCAGGGAAGGGCCTAGGTCGGGGAGGGGCGGCCGGGAACCTGGCTGAGCTGTCTGCGGTCACCCCGCTTACCCGCTAAGGGGCCCAGCCGGCCACCTGTAAGGTTGCCCGGGTCGCGCGCAGCCCAAGGCACCAGGTTGGGTGCGGGGTGGGCACCGGCCGCTGGAATCCAGTTCCCCCTGGACTCCGGATCAAGCTGTGCGCGCCGCCGGGGCTCGCCGGCAGGGGGCGCCTCCCAGCAGGCGAGTGGCCCAGCAGGGCTTGTCTGCAGTGGGCAGGTCAGAGCCCGCGCCCTGCTCTGTGAAAAGGGCCATTGTGAGCAGGACAGCAGCCCCTCGGTGGGCACCCAGTCCTGGCATCCGCATTCCAGGGCCCTGTGTGGGCGGATGGAGCAGGGTCTTGCGGTGTTTGCATCTCTCTTTGCCTCCATGATGCTGTAGGGCCAGGTGAGTTCTTGGTCCCCAGGGAACCCCTGCAGGGAGGGGCAGTTCCCTCCCCAAAGTGACCCCATCCCCTCGAAGACTTCACCTCTGGTGCCAGTGGGAATGTGGGCCCCGGGGCAGGGGAGCTTCCTGTGTGCTTATTGTGTTTGTTTTAGTGTGAAGTCTCCCAGTTTTCAAATGACGGAAGCTACTTTAAAAACTGCAGGTCTTGGAGTTCCCATTGTGGCTCAGCAGTAACGAACCCAACTAGTATCCATGAGGACATGGGTTCCATCCCTGGCCTCGCTCAGTGGGTTAAGGATCCGGCATTGCTGTGGCTGTGGTGTAGGCCAGAGGCTACCGATCCAATTTGACCCCTAGCCTGGGAACCTCCATATGCCGCATGTGCGGCCCTAAAAAGACAAAAAGACTAACAAACAAACAAACAAAAAAAACCCTGCATGTCTAAAAAGACACTCTGTGGCCGGCCAGGCCCAGGGCAGCCAGTGTGGACACTCAGGGGAAGATTCGCAGAAGTGAGTCCTGAAAGCCTTTGCTGAGGGGTAGAGACAGGAAGGCGCGGAAACAGGGAAACTGTTCCACAGCTGAGCTGTCAGGCGGTGTCCAGGAACAGTCGTGGCGTGGCCAGGACGGCCAGCCACCCGCAGAAGGAGAAGAGGTGTGGTTAGCCGCAGGGGGCTTGGGGGAGAAAGGCCAGGCCGGACATGCAGTGGGCACAGAGTCCCACTCCCAGCCAGGTCGGCAGCAGGCCACATGCACGGCACCCCAGGCGGCCCATTACGTGCCCGGGGTATCTGCTATGGGGGACAAGGACCAGAGGAGAGCCCAAAACGGATTGGG